>CM076580.1:1383511844-1383921500 GCA_034641835.2 Pinus albicaulis | reverse complement strand
TATATATGATAAATAATAAACCTTTATCTCACATGTATCATATAATCTTATAAACAAACAATTGCACCGGTCAAAACTTTTAAACTGTCTAATGTATATGTACCTATTTAAATTATTCGGGGCCCACATTACAAATGCCCAAAGTGAAATATTTGCGCATATGTTATATATGAGCCAATGGTTTAAATCTTCCCATATTTATACAAAAAATGAGAAGCTATCTCATTAATGAGAGTCCATGAATCTCTCCCTATATCTCTAGAGTTACAATCCAAATATGAAGTGATAAGGCACATGTCTTCTTAGAGTTACAATAAAAATAGGAAATGAGACACATATCCTTATGCTCCCATGATCTTCTCCATCCAAATTCGAATTTGGCCTTAGGAGGCCCCATAAGGGTGTTTTGGGAGCTTCATTTTGACCTACACATGCAACAAACTCATTCCACTTGTTAGGTATAAGTATGTGCATATTATTTTCTAAATTTTAACCACAAATTCACTTAAAAATACTAGGAGTTAATAAAGTTTGGAAAAACATAAATGTAACCCAGTAGTGGTAATGGTAAGGTAAATGTAATGAAATGGAGGTGGAGTGAAGGTGATAATATGGAAATGTAAGTGAAAATGTAATGGAAGTGAATGAAAATTTCAAGGCCCAACATTGGGTATGCTAGAAGGTAATTTTGTTAGAATAGGAGGTCATCAAGGATCATGTCTAATGGGGTCGTTGGTAAACTTAGCCAAATTCGATAAATCAAGAGAAGATAGAAATGGATAATGAATTTGACTAAACAGGTCATAACCAGGAGAACTACCAAACCAACCTTGAGGTCCCCCCATATAAGGATTGTGATGTAGTGGTTGTTGACCCTTATAAGGATTTTCCCCATCATATAAATCATGTGGGCGAGGATAACTTGTAAAAGGATTTTTCCTCCCAAGGTAAGTAACCCCAAAAAGAAATGGACCCCTGAAAGCATGGCTTCTAACAGGGTTGTAGCCAAGAGGAAAGGATGGACCGACCTAAGCGGTAGCAATGACATAAGGAGGATGACTCATAGAGGTGACGATATTAGCAGAAGGGCTTCCCCCTAGTTAGTTAGCCACTCCAAAAAAAGTGTTGGAAGGTGGAACCCCTCCAAATAATGAACTGTACCAGGTTTGTGACATAATACAAGCAATGTTTCCCATAGAATTGCAGGTTGGACAATCCATACCTTCACAAATAAAAGACGCAATTAAAGGAGCCTCTCTCATTATTACTATTTTCTCTCCAAATTATGTGCAATCGCAAAGGTGCCTCCATTAACTACTCCTCGCACTGCTCTGTAAGCCGACCATTTTTGCAAAGGCATCTAACTGTCGTTTATTGCATATAAGTGTCGTTATACCGATGGCGGCCACAGCGTCGCTGACGGATCCCTCTAAACGTCGTAATTGTGACACTTAGACATTGTGTCGCAAACAAAGCGTCGCTATTGCGACGGATGCCTCCAAACGTCGCAATTGCGACACTTAGACATTGTGTCACAATTGCGACGTTTGGAAGCAGTCGTCGCAATAGCGACGCTTTGGGGCATAGTGTCGCAATTGTGACGTCTTCCTTCAAACGTCGCAATTGCGACACTTTGTCTAAGTGTCGGTATTGCGACACATTTCTCTTGACGTCGGTATAGCGACGGTTTCGAGCGGGATTGAAAAAAATTGGGGAAATTTCCGACATTTGGTCAAAAGTGTTGGAACCAAGTGTCGGAATTTCCGCCAAATGTACTAGTGTAAAGTTCCCTTCGAATTTTGGGATTTTTTACAATAGCTTGGATGGCATGGGTGGGCAATTGGGGTCATGCTGGAGGGGGTCTTTAATGATTTTGATCAAATAATGGATATTCAAACTGGCCATATATGGAAGCAATGGTTTATTAACAGTCATTCCTTGTGAGGTTCTAATGTTACCTCGAAGAGGGGGACAGTGAGTATTACTCATGTTTTTGCCAATATTTCCTCTATTATTATTTCTCGCATTGGGACTAGTATTATCGCCAGCCTTGACACCAAACATGGTAGAGACTCGTGGTTAATAAATCTCACACTCTAAGAGAGAACTGGATGAATCAAGGGTATTAGAGTCTAAAGGTGGACTAGGGAGAGGGACCCTAATTCGTCTAACATGTGTTAATGGATGTCAAGACAAAAATAACACTAAATGCTAGAGGAAAAGGATGAAGAAAAAGAACAGCAAAGAGTAAGAAAACACTACATGCAGTGGTGCAGAATGTAAGCTAACTACAATGTACTACTACTATAATTCAAGTAAACTACTCTAAAAATAAAAATGACTTTTATCCTAAAGGCTAACTACACCTCAAACAAATCTTAATCTATGTTTTAATGGCCTTCCAAACAATTTCTCACTTGTGGGGTCTAATGAACGCAAGCAGTGCATTGAGAGAAAGGTAAGTTAAAGGTTTTGTTGCTTCCCACAACCACCACCTATAGGGTGTTTTATACTAAGAATGGAAATTATGGTTACCTCCATCCAATGGGGGAAAGAAAATCTCAACTTATTGGTGTCATTCGTGGACCTGGATTGATCCCGACCAAGAAGTGGGAGCTTCAAGGGGAACTGCTACTATCCTTGGCCTAGGTCATACCCCCTCTAATGGGTTTATTCTCAGCACCAGATTTGTACCATTGGATTGTGGAGGATTTCAAGCACCCTAGTAATACAACCATTATGTCTCAATGTAAATTTATTTGTGATCATTATTGGGATGCCTACCCCACCAACCCTAATCTAACTATTAGATTTTTTTTTTCCTGATGCTCAAGTGGCTTAAATCTATACTGGTTAAATTAAGTGGTTAATTTTATGGTCTTGGACTGGAGGTGATATCCAAGCTCACATTCACTTAAGGTGTGAAGTATGTGTGAAATTATGTGAAATGGCACTAGTTTGCTTAAAATGTAAAATTTTCTACTGAAAAATAAATTGTGGAACTGAGAACTCAACTAAAATGAACAAAAAGTAAATGTATTTAAGAACACTCTACTTCCCACCCAAGGAGGATAAAAACAACACAAAAATGGAAAAAATAAGGCAAAAAAATGGAGATGAAGAGCTCAATAATCGAAAGGGGTTGGGATCTATGATCAAGATGCCTACTTTAGGTAGAAAAATCAACAAAGAAAATTTGAAATCCTTGCTAAATTGGCAGCAAACAAACCAACTTGTGAATATGAAACTAAGAATAAATTTGAACGATAATGCAAGAAAAGGCCAAAATGGGGCACAATTGAAGTTTCAAAGTCTAAAAAGAGGCTAAAACTGAAGGTTTAATTTGTTGGAATAATCGTGATATAAAACTTTGAACAATAAGGTACCAAATCAAAAAACCCCTTTAAACTTAGTGGAGGTGTACTTCAAACCATAGAGGGTTTTTTCCTTCCTCCTAAAGGTGCATAAACCAAAGAGATTGAGGCCTTCTGTTTACTGAAAGGATGATTAAAAATGCCCCGATCAAACACCCAAAACTAAAACTCGCAAAAAAACTGGAAAAAAATAGCAAATTTCTAAACAATGTGAAAAAATGACCTATTGTGTTATAGTGTAGGTTGTGGCATGTTTCCTGTGTTGGGCCACCACTTATAAACCCCATAATTTTTTTTAAGAATCCTACTCAAAGGGTTTGGTTAGATCTTGTCGTCTTCTATGCAATTGGAACATGTAACTTGTGAATCGGAGAGAGAAAAAGAACAAAATTATTTTGCAAAAAACCACTAGAAAAATAAAATTTGAAAATGAAAAAGGAGAAAAAATGCAGAAAAGGCAGCGAAGTGAACAGTGATTTGAATTTTTAGCATAGTGGAGTTGTCATTTGTTAAGAGGAAAATTATACATGAGTGTACCAAAATATCTTTTTATTGTTGATGACAAAACAACTTAACAACAAAGGAAAATGTAAAATAAACTCCAAAACCTTAGAATATTCAATAGCTATCTTTAGATCTGCACACAATGTTAGTGGAAAACCTGAAAAAAAAAAACTCACGGAATCTAAAATAAATGCTAAATATTACATAAATGGAGCCCAATGAAAATACAAAGATTTTATTTTTATTAATAAAAATGACACCTGTAGAGAATTATTTACCGACGTGAGTCTATAAAGTCCTCATCCATGGGAGGGTTATTTTATGTCTCTATGTTGAAAATGGTTGCTTCTCTCTCCTGTGTTTGCAAATAGGCAATGTGAGAAAATGGTAGAACTCAAAGTGGAGAGTTCAAAATGTGGCAAGATCAGAATGATGACGATAATAAAATGCTAGATTGAAGTCAAATAATATTTGGACAAAACCAAGATCTCACCATTGTGAGTATTTTATTATTTTTGGGAAATGTAAAGATTAGAAAAATTGTTTGTAATATTTATTTACTTAACTAATTCAAAAAATAATTATTAATTGATTTAATTAAGAAAAGTGGGTGAAATAATTAATAAATGAAAATGATTTATTAATTATTTCAAGATATAAAGTAAAAATAGGTTTGAAATAATTACGAAATAATGATTAATAAATATTTAAATGGAGGAAAGTAATATGATTAAGGAATAATAAATATTTATTTATTTATTTAATTATTTCTATGGATGGTTGAAATTATTTTTAATTATTTTTACAAAATGGGTAAATATTGAAATAACATGAAATTAATTAAATGGATTTCTGAGTTATTTCAAGTGGGTAAATTAATTAAACAGAAAAATGTTAGGAAAAGTAGGTTTTAGTATGTAAAACCCATACTACAGGCCTAGCTATATTTTGATCATCCTAGTGAAAATGGCTAGGTGATCATTTTTTTAGTAACAACAATTCTTAAAGTTGTTAGGGTGCTTAGGAAAATGGGTAAATATGAAAATAACATGAAATTAATCAAATGGATTTCAAGGTTATTTTCAAGTGGATCAATTAATTAAACAACAAATATTTAGAAAAAATGGTTCTCTAAACAATTTAGGAGAAATAGTATGAGGAGTAATCATTAGCTTTAATGGCTTTAGTGACATGGGATTTTTCAATGGAAAAGGGTTGATAAGACGAAATGTGAATGGCACAAGTAACAAGGGCTTTAAGGATATCATATTTTTGAAAGGGATGATGATGAGAATTGGCATGGAGGTACATATTGGTATGAGCCTTCTTTTGATAGACTTGGAGGGTAAGAGAGCCATTAGGGAGGCGGGAGACAAGGATGTCAAGGAAGGGGAGGGATTGGTTAGATTCAAATTCCATAGTAAATTAGATGTGGGGAGAAATGCAATTAAGATGGGTAAGGAAGGCTTGGAGTTTTTTTTATACCATTGGACCAAATAATAATGTTATCAACGACAATCAACTTCCATAGTTTAGGTTTTAAGTGGAAGCTTTCAAGAGACAAGGTTTGAAAGTACTCCATGAAAATATTGGCAACAACAGGGGAAAGGCAGGAACCCATGGTAGTGCCCTCAGTGTACTCGTAGCAGAGTCCATTGAAGGTGAAGAATGAGGTGGTAAGGAAATTTTTGATAAGATTAAGGATTTAAGAGTCAATAGGTTTGTAAATAAGGTCAATGGATTCCACGACATGTATTTTGGTGAAAACAGAAACGACATCATAGCTAACCATGATTTCATTTTCATCAAGCTTGATTTACTTGGTTTTTTCAATGAAATCAACAAAGTCCTTAATGAAGGAGGAGCGACCTCTGCCCCTTTCCACTCGAACGAGTCATTAGGGAAGCTTTAGAAATTGAAAAGCACCCTAACAACTTTAACTGTGAAGATGTATATCAATTGAGAAAATCTTGGAAATCCGCTATCTATTTTCTGTTTTATAGATCTAATTCCCCTAACCTTAATGATAGGAACCCTCACTATCCCCCTTGTCCATTCACCTAATTCTCTTCTCTCTTTCTTCCTTGTTTTTTCTTCTCCTTTTTCAATCTAATCTTATCTTTTCCTCTCGCTTTAATATCGCCTGCCCCCCTCACCCCCAACCACGTCATTAACCTGTGACTTGAGTAATTGGGACCTAGGGGTATCTAAGTTGTCTAAATCACCCGGTGATCACATTTGCATGGGTCAATCCAACCCTTAGCATGGAAGGATTTTTGCCCATGTAGTTTCAAGTTGATGATCTTTACACCACGAAGTGCCTTAATAGAACACCCTATCATTGTTTGTTCTACTCCCTATAGGCTTTTCACGAAATAATGTTATTTTTTAATATAATGGTGAAAATTATTTTTTAGTTTTTCAAGAATTTCATAATTGTGCAAAAATCTTAATACAAATGGAAAAAATTATGGTTTTATATTATAAAAACTATATAACGTGAGTATTTTAGAAGTTTTTTAGGATGTTAAAACTATTTATATATTTAAAAATGCAATTTAAAGAATAAAACAATGGAATTTTATTGAGAATCACCATATTCCAATAAAAACATCTATATTGAAATTCATCACTCAATATTGTTTATGAGCAATGGTCAACATATATTACAATTTTCAACCAAGGTCAAACATGATTAATCTAAAATTCATCATGGTTTGTATAGTCATCCATTATGAGTGATAATTAACTACAATTAAACAATTCCAACTATAACTTCACCATTTAATTATATTCTACCAACTTAAAACATGGGCAAAATTGTTGAACGTATCAGACACACTCAACTATACTCAACCATATTTATGGTAGCCAACTATAATTAATTATAAATAACCATAATAATATCAAACTCAACCTTTTGAGTGTAGTGTACCTAATATAAAAAACCATAATCAATTACAATCAACCATACACAAATATTATTAACTATACTCTATCTTAATTAATTACGCCGGAGGCGTTTTCTTTGTGGGCTTGGGGTGAGCAAACACTGTTCACCCCAGCCAATGAGAAACACTTCTCATCGCCCTTGCAGCCAGTGAAATCTTGACATGTGGCAACTCCTCAGTAGATTTATCTGAAATTTATTACGTTCGAAATTCTTATTCAATGAGTGAAATTTACACGGCACTAGAGTTTGATTTTGCTGAATGACTGAAATTTACATGGCAGATTGAAATTTATTACGTTTGAAATTCTTCAATCACTGAAATTTACATAGATCTAAAATTGAATGTGATTGCCATATTTGATAGTTGGTGGATAAGAAGTGATCGCACCTCTGCTCCCTGCAATTGTTTGTGTCTTTTCATGGCATCTGATATTAATTCCTGGAATCATGGTTTATCAACTCCAACTCCCAACCATTTAATACATAGAAAACAAGAAATGCAACCATTTAATCCATTTAATGCATTGAAGACTACAATATTGCCGACTTCTAGCTTGCAGCTGACTTCGATGTGCTTAAATGGACTTCGATCTGACTAAACAGAGTAGTGTCAACTTCCAGCTTGCAGCCCCAGTTCCAGTTTCCAGCCTGAAGAACTTGCAGTTGCAGCCGAGTTCCACCTTGAAGAATTTCGGATTTAGAAATTGCTGGTAAGCTTCTATTACCTTCAATTAGAAAGAATATCAGTGCATTACGAATTTAGGAAGAATATCAATGAGATGTTTTTTAATGTTTTCATCGCATAGTGAAAATGGTTACAATATTAGATGAGGTCAAACTGAAAATAATACAAGTTTGTGAACAAACTGTTTGATTAAAAAACGAAGTAGAAAAGTCATTGTACTGTCACTGTGTATCCTGTTAGAACGGGAAACAGGACTAAAAAATTGATTATAGAGTCCCTTACCCTTTGCTGATTTTTTCTGGCTTCATCTCCATGAATGGATTCAAGAAGCTGGAAATGCTGATGACAGGACCAGGTCTTTAACGTCATTTGGATTTAGTATCTCCACTGTAGAACCTGTTGATCACCATCCCAAAAAAAAGAAACACAAATCAGGATTAAATTTAATTATTACAGGTTCTCTGGTTCAATCTCTTGGCAAGATTATATAAGTCCAACTACGAGTTTTAAATATATTATCCAAAAACAAAAATTTAATTTAAATTTTAGAAGTTTTGTTTTTTAATCTCGAGCAAAACTATATAAACTTAGAAGTTTTGTTGTTCAATCGAGAGCAAAACTATATAAACTTAAAAAGTTTTGTGGTTCAATCTAAAGCAAAACTATATAAACTTAGAATTGCTCCAAGTGAGATTTTTTCAGTTAGAAAAAAATATTAAAAAAAAAACCATTACCAATCATAAACAGTAGGGCTCTGTGGGTCTGCTTTGTCAAATTTTTGAGACCCAATTGTCTTGGTATTGATATTACTCCCCGGATGGAACACACTTCTCCATACCAGTCTCCATTTTCTTGAAAACTCTGATAGGGACATCAGATATGTGCGTTGATCTCTGTCCCCCTTTCCTGCACTGAAAACATTATTTTGGAGAATGTAAGGTTGTCCAAACCTATTGCCCAAGAACTCAAAGTCTATTTCATCATGTTCAGAGTTCTGAGAGGACAGTTGTTCAAACAAAGGTAATACATTATTTGCATTAGGGAGATGGAAAAATATAAATAAATAAATTAAAAACTTTAGGAGGATCAGATGCACATGATGAAGTCTGAAGCCCCTGTAAAGTAAACGCCACCTGAATAGCAAAATAAGTAGTTAACAAGGACATAATATTTCTTACATAAAAGGAAGTCACAACGCCTGTAGAGTCACCAAGAACCATTTTTATTTGCATACTGAAATGTCCAAACAAGTAGCTACCCTTGGTTTCGAAGCCAGTACCTGCCAAATACTAGAGAAAATAGCAGTGAGGCTTCATGCTCAATGCATAAATCACATTTGATCCCTCTAAACTTCTAAACTTGTACTGAGACTTCATGTTACTGATTAAGTAGAATGTTGAGAATAATCTTGAAAATGCTTATGAACTCAGAGTCAGCTAAACAAAAATCATTTTCTAAAGATATAATGCTTCTGCATCACTGGTAAAACCTATAAAGTGGAAGGAAGGGATAAATAACGAAAGACCTAGGCATTACCTGTCCATTTGTCAAGAGAAAGCTGCACTTCGTTCCCCCCATTAATGTGCTTGATATGATCAAGAGCCCAAGTGGATACATAGTTTTTTTTGGGAATGGAACATCCACCGGCTTAGGAGGTAAGGTAGCAGTGGCAGCCACTGCAGCTACCAAGAGAAATAATAGTACATTGAGCACCTAATTGATCAGCATTGCCTAGAAAAGCACCAGCCTCCTACTATGCTATCTGCAAGGTTAAAGGTACAGTCAGTAAGAGCTAGAATGCCAGATTAGAACCAGTCTCCATCTCACACTGGCACTGTAAATCTCAAAACGAGAGGAAAAAAAATAAGAAACGGGTAAACAAAAAACAACACAGTTACAGCACCGCGGGTGATAAGCAGAGAATTGAGTTAGGTGGCGAGATACTGTGAAAGAGAGATAGAATCTCATGCAGCAGAACACATGGCCACATTATTCTCCAACAAAGGGGGTCTCCCGTATTCTAGGTGTCAATATTTTAAATTTCCATATGAATTATATCATTCAAATTTCTAGCTTTGTTAAAGGTTTTGGGGCCACGCCAAAAGCTGTTATGTGTGATTCCTTTTTTCTTCTGGGGATCGACCCTCTCGCTTAATTTATAGATCCTTAATTCAGCCATCTGTATCCGGCACCCAAAAATTCATTGAAATTTGTCTGGGTTCTGTGGGATTTCAAGTAAACCGCACCGTGGAAAACTTGCGTGCGGGGAAAGTGTTAGTTCCCATGCACCTTTTCGTCTCCATTGATAATGTCAACTCCGGCTTCTGGAATTTCGCGATAACCATGAGGCACATTGTGGACAACATGCGTTGAACAGCTGGGCAATACCAGATTTTTGGGTTTTTTTTTTAACGAGCAGGGCAATACCAGTTTGTAAAACCGAAAACGGAAACTCCCTGGGAGCCCGGTGTTTCCCACAAGGCCGGAATGGTATAACTGTCTTTACTGCCACGTATAATGACACGTCCCTTCTGATTTGTCACAATCAGCGTTGAATAATTTTTGGTCATCGATGGACTTTTGTGTACAGTTTGAGTTTATAGACCAACCCAAAGTCACCCCAGCTTAACATCTAGAAGTGGGTTTTGGCTGAAATTTGACACAGATTTCTTGGAACGAGTTAAAACTTAACCATCTGCATTATTTAATTTTAGGGCTTCCAAACTTTCTTGGAATGAACTTAAACTTTGTGATTTGGGCAATTTCAATGTTCCAAAGATTTTTACACTTAATTATTTATGTATTTAAAAATATATTTTAATTAATTAAACATCACAATATCACAAAAAAATTGTATCAAATTCTAAAAATAAATAAAAATCTCAATTAATTAAACGGCACCAATTTTAATTTGCCCACATATCGATATCTCAAAAAACTATATATATAATTGTATTTTTGTTATAAAACCTTTTGAGCCATTCCAATCATATAATAGATTTTAATAGTCTATTACAAGAGAATTACAAACAAAGCAGTCTTAAATATCAATTTGATGTGTAATTTGACCCTAAAATTAACTTTAAATTATTATTATTATTTATATATTACCTTAAAATTAACCTTAAATTATTATTTATATATTATAACAATGTCTATACAAAGTAATGATAACATTAAAAAAAAATAAGAAAAAAATAATTATTATTTATATATTATAACAATGTCTGCACAAAGTGATGATAACATCAAAAAAATTCCTAAGAAAAAAGAATCTGCAATTGTGTTTTTATCATAAAAGTTATTTTGCTCAATCCAATCATATAATATGTTTTAGTAGTTAAATAATTACGAAGAGAAAGTCACACAAAAGAAAATCTTAATTTCTTAGATATTAATTTAATGTTTAATTTGATAATATAACAAGGTTTACACAAAATAATAATATAAATGTTTAACTTAATTTTAAAGAAATAATATTTTAAATTTAGAGAAAATTCATAAATTAATTTTAAATAAATAATTTGAAAAAAAATAATGTATAAAATAAAATAATATGATTTTTTTCTTTTCTATTTTGTTATAATAGAAAAGGACATCTAAATAAATGATACATTTGTATCTATAAAATATCAATCCTTCAGAAAATTAAAAATTAAATTATTAACAATGGAGGAATATTGCAAATTTATCTAAAATCAACATGATTAGTTGATAAAACTAAATTATTAACAATGGAGATATATTCACAATTTCTATTGATAAATATTATTTGAAAGTAATGTTAATGTTGTACAAATTTATTTAACATAATTAGTTTCAATACATCTTAGAAAATTTAGACCCCACAATCTATGATTTATTATCTTGAACTATATCATTGAACTATTTAGTTAAATTTCAATTAAGAAACACAAATATTATATTTCAACCACCAACCACTAATTTTGAACATGAATTTTGCATTATTTGTATTTTAGACAACTTTTCTTCTTTTATAGAAATCAAATTTGTGATCATTAAGGCATGAAAGGTATTAAATTCTTGTTATTTATAGAAGGCATAAAAATTTTAATAATTTCGGGGAGTATGGATTTATCATTGTATAAGATTTTTCATTATATTGGGGCATTCAAGGCACAATGGATTTATGCTTTAAGGTCAACACCTAAAAAATTTAATAGAATGTTTTTATGAATATTGTCAATTCTTGTTTATTTCCTGCAGCTCTCTTAAATTGCAAACTTAGAAGTTTTCGTTCCTTTATGTACACATCCTCTTCTTCAGTTTCTTTACCTTCATATTTACATTCGCTAGCAGCACCTTCTTTTAACAAACCAGCTGCATCGCCATGGAAACATCCTTGACCCACAATGGGCTCTCGTCACTCCTTGCTGGTGCTATCGACCTGCAACCAACTCTACAGATCATTGCACTTGAACAGATAAATTATGCCCGAGCTACAACGCCTCGCTACCGTGTATCACTGTCCGATGGTGCTCACAAGCACATCGTTCTACTCCCTTCTTCACATACAGAGTTTGCGCAAAATTAGGAGTTGCAAATAGGCTCGATAATTCACCTCAAAAGAAGCTTGTGCACGTATGCATATCATTCCATGTAAGCTACGCACATGCCACCTCCCCGCTTCCTCCCCTTTACTGATTCTCCTCTTATGTCCCTTCTTTATCTCAATTCTCATTCCTAACATTTTACTTCCCCTCTTTGCTAATAAATATCTCATTCTTGTAGGTCACTTTGTCTCATCGATCTTGACATACTGCAGCGTGTTGCACCATTGGTTAGTGACCCAGCCCCTATTATTCTCTCCACTGAACAGATGATCCAAGCCACCTCGTCCTCCTCTTCTTCCTCTCCCTTTTCACCGCCACGCTCCCTTGACATTCACTCCTTATCCTCCGAAAACTCCACCCTAGCATCTACAACTACTCTCCCTTTTAAAGCACTCTCCCCTACCCGAAAATCTTGGTCCATCCAAGGCAGAGTCCTTTCAAAGACACCCCTTCGTGAATTTAGCAATGCACGGGGCACTAAAAATCACTAGGGTTTGACCTTGTCGATCGCGACAGCGATCAAATCCACGTCTCTGCCTTCAATGAGTTGGCAGAATCCCTACATGCTCTCATTAAAATTGGCCACATTTACAATGTTGCAAATGGGACCATAAAGATCCCCAACCCTTCATATAACCATCTCAAATGGCCATTCGAAATCCTCCTCTTCTCTTCATCAACAGTGTCACAAATCTTCGCTGATGACCTTACAATTCCTTCCCATACCTATCAATTTGTGCCTATAATTTCCCTCAAACATTCACCTCCTAATTCAATTGTTGATGTCATAGGTATTGCCGCCTCCCTCTCTCCTGCGTCTATCATTCGCAAATGCGATGGCTCTGAGACTCCCAAGAAAACTATAACTCTTCGTGATATGTCCGGGAGCAGCATTGATGTCACTTTGTGGGGCGAACACTGCCATGCTGAAGGTCGTGCACTCTCTGAAATGCGCATGGCTCGTGAAATTTCTGTGCTTGCAATTAAAGGGGGAAGGATCGTCGAGTTCAATGGCCAAACTATCGGCACAATCCCAACCACTTTGCTACTTATAAATCCATATGTCCCTAAAACACAACAACTGAAAGAATGGTGTGACGGAGAAGGAAATAAAGCACCCTCACCGTCGCTCAGCCGCAAATACACAAGTACAAGAAAGAGGCCTTTGAGTACAAAAACAATTGTCGACATTTTGTCAATGCAACCTAACGAAAATATCCCATGGATTTCGCTCCATGCTACTGCTACCTCTATTAACATGGATGATTTCTACTTCCTCGCATGTCCCCTTATCATTGATGGGATCCAATGCATGAGAAAGGCTTTACGACAAGATGACAACACCTACCGATGCTCAAAATGTGAAGGCTCGTTCAATGAGTGTGACTATCGCTACATTCTTCGACTCCATGTGCAAGACCACACTGGCCACCTCGAAAATGTTGTCGCTTTCAACAAAGCCGCAAATGCCCTTCTTGGCGTCTCCGCAAAGGACCTCTGCCTCCTCTCAACCGATCCTGAAAGTGTTTTCGACATATACAACAAAATCAAAGGGCAACATTTCCTCTTCACACTATCTTTAAAGAGGGATCGATTCAACGGTGTTGAACGACTACACCCAACTCTTATGCACGCAAAAGAACTTGCGTACAATGAGGCATCAACTACCCTCCTATAGGCCCTGCAATCAGGCCCTCCCCCCTCCCCCCCCCCCCAAGCCATTCTAACACAAACTCTACCCGTTTGTTTCTTGCTCTCACTCATCTCTCCCCCACCTCTCATTCGATACATACTTTCCACATAACAGCTTCCTGCTAAAATGCCCACCCTTCGCCACACATTTTGAATTCCTTCCCATCGTTCCCCTTGCAGTCTTCCTAAACCTTGATTGCCATTCTTCATCCATTTTTCATACATCTTTTGTAATCGTAACTATATATTTTCATTCCCCTTCTACTTCCTACTAGTCCTCCTAAACGCTTGAGCGCCCACTCCTTTCTTCATGGCGTTTTGTATATATGTCATTCCACTATGCTTTAATGGATCTTTCTAATATGTGAACATTTAGTCACATGGTTTTGCCTTTCCTCCTTCATTGTTTGATCTTCTTTACAACACACACATTTTCTAAATATACATATCAATATGCTATGCTTACAATAAAAAATAATACATAAATTGATTCTTCTCTTTTTGTAAAATACAAAATATGTCTTCACTTTACTCTAGCCAATACATGCAACATGTAGTTTATTTCAAAATAAATGTTTTTCAATTTGAAATATCCAACACACATTTCTAAGCAACCCATACTCAATACATTTCCGCTTTAATAATCACTCGCAATATACTTCATGCATTTGACATACCTTTCCTTACTTGCAATAGCTATGCCAACCCCACCAGAAAACAATGTGGGAAGGGAACAACAACGACGCCACTACGCACTTAATAAATACATCATCAATTCACGTCGCCGCCTCCTCTATTCAAATCGTCGAACAAACCTTCACTCTCAAACCAACAATACTCCCATTCCTTCACAAAATTTCGTCCTCCCCATACATCCCACCCAAACTTTCCAACTTCCCCTTCCATCTCCACTTCCTAACCGACCCTTTCCAAACACTTCAACTCCTTCAAATCTTGCCTACCCTTTACATATGCCACCCCATGTTCCTCCCTTTCCACCTCCCCAGCAATTTCTCCTCATCCTTCTCCAACATGCACATTTCCGCTTTCGTCAAAGGCTCGATGCACTTTTTCCCATCCAAGTTTGCTCAATTTTTCATGAAGCTTACCCATCCATGAAAACAAAAACAAGTCATGGAATAATTTGTTGTACCCGTTGTGCTGCCGAACGATCAACGCATCGTTTCTCCTCTACAAATAAAATGGACCCAGGTATCCAACCACATGTCCTATCCTTCCTAACTCAAGTTGAAGAGATGCTCATTGCTCGTGTCAATCCCGTTCTTCAAGTCACCCATGCACATGGTGGCCAATTGAAATATTTCGGTCATACTATTAGCTTTCCACAAAGATATCACAGATATTGTCACCTCTCTTCCTCACATGTTGTCAGAACTAGACATCCTTGTTGTAAACAAAACTAGCTATGATGAAAAAAACTATGCATTTTTTGTTAGTCGATCACATGTCCATGCAGCTTTGCAATTCAAACTACAAAACGACCCATACTACAAAGATGTCCATATTAACCAACTTTCCCTCTCTGCTTTGCCTATTTCACCTACCAACATTTCCAACATGCTACACCATATCAACATAGCTTCCATCACACTCCATGAAGCCATTCCAGAAATTCCTTATTTTGAACTTCCCCACTCATGCCCGTCTGACCTCCACCCATCCTCCTCTGTTTCAACTCTACCAAACTGTCATTCTGAACTTGATGAAATACTTGCCTACATAGATTCGTCTAATTCAACAACCACCCATTCACTTCAATGGCCGACCATTGGCCTCTCCCCAATCAATGAATACAACACAGAGGGCCTATTCTCCATGGCCTTCCCCACCCTCTTCCCCACATGATCTCCCATGATTAACCAACCAAGAATTGAAAAAGTGGATATGCAAGAATACGCTTTGCACCTAATGCGCTACAATGACAATCGTTTTGCACAGCATCCTCACTTCCGATATTACTTGTATAACCTTATCATGCGCCATCGTAGCCAAGCAACTGCCTCTGTGTTCATTAAAAGGGACCTTTCAAACACCCTTCCAGCAACAGTCGCTGACCTTCGCCACCAACTCCAGAAAACGCCACCTTGCACCATTCTAGACTAAATTATGCGTTTCGGGTCATCCTTGCATGGAAGTCGTTTTTTTGGACCAGGGCTAGAGGGGAACTTACGGACATGATAACTCAAATTGGTACCCCTACCATATTATTCACACTAACTGCAGCTGATACAAAATGGCCTGACTTGCATAATTTTATGCCTTCCAACCCTCCATCCAATTCAAATGAGCACACTCGATGGAGAATCCAAAACATTGTTAGAAACCCGCATCGTGCATCTCAATATATCCATTGCAGATTCACAATATTCTTGGAAGAGTTGCTACTTAAAGGATTCCTTGTAAAGGATTACTAGTGCAGGTATGCATACTATTCCTTCCTTCTCTTATCTTTCATTCCTTTCACTTCCACGCATCTAATCTTACTATCTGTCCCCTTCCTTTATAAGGTATGAATGGCAACATCGCAGCTCCACACATATCCATGGGTTTTTGTGGCTTCCAAATGCACCTGCTATGGACAATCTCAATTGGACCAACCCCATAGATGTCCGCGTGGCTACAGAATATTTTGATAAGTACTGCACTGCTTGGAATCCTCGCCCACTTCACAGTCGAGCTCCTAGAATAAATCATTCATCTCTACAAGATCCATGCCTCCTTAGCACACATGAAATATTTATAGGCAACTAGTTACAAGACTATGAAAAAGTCCTCAATTCCGTTCAAAGACACACAAATTGCCACTCTTCTACATGTTTACACAAAATAAATAACACATCAACTTGCCGCTATGGAGCCCCATGGGAGGTTCGCAACACGTCATCTCTTCACATTGATGGTTCTAGCAAAAAAGTGTACTCCCCTGCTAGAAATGATGACAAACTCAACGTGCAAAATGCTCAACTACTTGCAATATGGAGGGCCAACATTGATTTTCAACCAGTTCTCTCACACCATGTTGTGTTGAACTACATTTCAAAGTATGCAGCAAAATCAGAGGCAAAGTCTGAAAGCTACTACCAAATGCTCTCACGCCTCTCACAATGCTCCCCCCCAGATGCTCCTACTATCACTATCGTCCGCAAAGTCCTCACTGAAATTGTTGCTGATCGAGACATTG
Organism: Pinus albicaulis; assembly: GCA_034641835.2. NCBI lineage: Eukaryota > Viridiplantae > Streptophyta > Pinopsida > Pinales > Pinaceae > Pinus > Pinus albicaulis. The sequence goes on along the minus strand of CM076580.1, from coordinate 1,383,904,516 downwards.
GTGCACAAGAAACATGCCACATGCTACAAAAACTCCCACTAACAAAATGTAGTCGTTCTTTTGTCTCCCTCAATGTAAAAAAAAAAGTCTTCAAACATGTATTGCATGATTTAGATGGTCATCCTCCATCAACACCTTTCATTGCCTCCTACATGCAAAGACCAGCTGCACTTGAAAGTTTGTCTCTTATTGAAGTTTCATGCTCCTGGTCCTTCTCCACCCGCCGAAAAACATCACCATGGAAACAAATATTCCCTCCCATGGTTGTCCGCGTTCTTCCTCGTTACACCTCCATTCCATTGAAATAATCACCATCCTATGTAGACTTCTGCTGGAGCGAACTCCTTCTATACTTCCCTTTCCGTAGCCTCCCTAATGATATTGGCATATCCGATGCAAGAATTGTTGCACACTGGGAAGAAATTAGACACACATATCAACCTTGGCATGTTTATCGCAAACCATCCACCCCGGACCTTTCCAACTCTATCTGTTCATCCCCAAACAACCCTCCCCATGACCCCACACTTGACATGCATGAATGGCAATTTCTCTCTCAACTCCACCCAGGTAACAACCTCCTCCTTGATGAGCTTGAAATGCTTGGCCATCGTGAGTTTGACACAAACCATAATTGGGGCCACTCTACAATCCCTCCACACTTACAAGAAACAACGATCCGCTTCATCAACTCCACCCGCTCCTCCATAAGATCCCACCAACTCCTAACTCCATGTGCACATTCCCTTTCCTCCTTGTCCCCAAGCCAAACCATTGCATTCAATATCATCTTCTCGCACTTCCGCAACAACATTGCCAAAAAAACACTACAAATGATAATCCAAGGCACTGCTGGTACCGGCAAGTCGTTCCTAATTGAGTTCTTAAAAAATGCATTCCTTGAAAGCTCCACCATGCAAAAATGCCCCCTGCTACTACTTGCTCCTACCGGTGTTGCAGCATTCCACATTAATGCTTTGACGATCCACTCTGCTCTTCGCATCCCTATATCCTCTATGGAGCCTTTAGAGGGTCAATCCCTCCTAAACCTTCAAGAACAACTTCAGCATATTAATTACATTCTAATTGACGAAATGAGCTTCATTGGTCCTAAATTGCTTTCTCAAATTGATGATCGCTTGCGCGAGGCATTCCCATCAAATAGAAACAACCCATTTGGTGGGCGTTCTATAATCCTTATGGGTGACCTTGGCCAACTACCACCTGTAAAAGACACACCAATGTATGTAGGAACTTCTCGTGGCACTGCACTTTGGAAAAGCTTCAATACTGTGGTTACGCTTGCAACAGTGTTTCGGCAACAAGGAACAAGTCCTGCACAGATTTCCTTTCGCGAAATCCTCTCCAACCTTCGCAATGCAACCCCCACTGTTACTGATTGGAATATTCTTATGACACGTTCAAAAACAAATCTTCCTGAAGTCGAAGTCTAGTCATTCTCCAAATCAATGCATCTTTATTCAACAAATGAGGATGTTGACTTGCACAATAAATCGATGTTAAAATTAGTAAATCAGCCAATTGCACGTTGTTTTGCTGCCGAAAAGAGGCAACTCGAAAATAGGCAACCAAAAGATGATCAATATCAAAGAAAATACTCCTCTGCATTGACCAACGTGTTATTCTCAAAAGCAATTTGTGGGTTGGCGCTGGTCTAGTTAATGGTTCGCTAGGCACCGTTCGCGCAATCGTATATGCACCAGGTTGTACACCACCAAAACTACCATCCTTTGTTGTAGTTTCCTTCCCTCACTACAACGGTCCACCATGGGATCCTTCGAATCCTACATTTGTGCCAATCCCCCCCATCACAAGGGGTTCACGCACACAGATGCCTCTCGGCATGGCATGGGGCTTAACAATCCATAAATCGCAAGGCATGACACTAGATAAGGCAACAATCGACATCGGCAACGTTGACCACCAAGAGCTCACTTTCACATCTATTTCAAGAGTTCGCTCGCTGAATGATCTCTGCATCTCCCCTGCCTTCTCCTTCTCACGCTATTCACGAATGCAGGAGAACCCTTTCACCATGTGCAAGAAACAAGAAGAGGCATACCTTGCCTCCAAATCTATTACTCACACTCCTTGAAGAGCTCCTACTATTGGTACCTTCCCTTCGCTTGCATTCCACTTTTACTTCTTTCATCTTCTTCCTCATAATAAGACCTTGCAAATTTCTTGCTTCATTTACATTTTCACTTTCCAATATAATTTCAGTTCATATTTGTTCCTACTATTTCTTTCTTATTATGCTTTCCGTTATTAGTGTAAAATTTTTACATGTTCACTTACATGCTTTTCCTTTCCTTGCAGCAACTATGGATCGTAGCTACCTTTCTCAAATCAACAACATCTACGAAGAAATCACTGAACAGGAGAATGCACTCCTCGTTGTATAGCAATACTTCTTAGTTCCACCTACTCTACCACTATACCGTTTGCACCCAACATTGCAACTACTCCAAAAGATCAAAAAATTCATGCGTCTCCTCATTCATGTACATGAAAGAGATGCACACAGGCATCTTCGAGCATACTATCATAGTCGCGTCCCAACTTTGGACATCAATTGGTGCTGTCGCTGTCGGGCAACCCCTTGTATTTACGACTAGGAATACCCCCTATTTGCAACCGATCACCTTGCATGCATGATCAGTCTACTATGCTATCACTTGTTCCTCCTTTTTGTTCCAAATGGGTTTTCTTCTGTATTTAACAATATCACTCTTACTCTTTTTGCTTGTACCATGATGTAAAATTTTCTACTACTGCGAGTTTTAATAACATGTAAAACCTTTTTAGCATTACATTACTTCAATACAATTCAATGATGCCTTGGCAAAGATCTATACAATGCACAAGAGATCTATGGTCTACTATATTGTATGCTATCTATTTTCATCATATCAGTTATGTCTACATATCTAAATCTCACAAATTATTTCCTTTATACGCTCTCATTTTATACGATTATATATCGATTCACAAGCGAACCTACTGTTTATTTTCAAATAGTTTGCTTCTAATTTAAATTACATTCGTGCAAATTTGAGTAAATTACTTCTACTATTATTAAGACATAATGATTTAAGATAATAACCACAAAGTTATATAATTAAAGTCACGGAGATGAAATTACCTACCTTCTTTCCTCCTTCAAGTTGAGCAAACAACATATTTAATTTTCATAGTTTTAAATCTAAAAATTCATGTAATCAATCAATGACATATTTTACCCCTCATAAATTCACATTCATCATGTTCCCTAACATGTACCACAAAATGATTCATGTCTGCTCCTTCCGGCATTCCCTTGCACCCCCGGTGCAATTGCTAGTTGATATTTTGGGCGAGTGGTTTAAGGTGCTAAATTTAGGCTCTGGTCCGAAAAGGCGTGGGTTCAAATCACACAGCTGTCATGTGGAAGTTTAACTAAACGGATGTTTTGCATTTTTATTAATAAATTGGTTGAATTATTTAGTGAAGGTATATTGTTGAAAATAACACTCTAGGGTAAGTTGCATTTTTTTTAATAAATTGGTTGAATTATTTAATTAAGGTATATTGTTGAAAATAACACTCTAGGGTAAGTTTCTTTTTTAAGTGTTTCAAAGAAAAAAAAAGGATTTTATATGGTTAATTCAGTTAGTTGAACTAATTGTTCATGATTTGTTTTTGATAATGATACTATTTTAAGTGTTTCAAAGAAAGAAAAAAAGGATTTTATATGGTTAACTCAATTAGTTGAACTAATTGTTCATGATGTGTTTTTGATAGTGATACTATTGATTATAAAATTTTACCAATTGCTATTATGATAAGTGGTTGAATTCATACATCAAAATATTTAAAAAAAAGGATTTTATATGGTTAACTAAATTAGTTGAAAGTTCCTTTTTTAAGTGTTTCAAAGAAAAAGAAAAAAAGAATTTTATATGGTTAACTCAATTAGTTGAACTAATTGTTCATGATGTGTTTTTGATAGTGATACTATTGATTATAAAATTTTACCAATTGCTATTATGATAAGTGGTTGAATTCATACATCAAAATATTTTTAAAAAAAAGGATTTTATATGGTTAACTCAATTAGTTGAACTAATTGTCCATGATGTGTTCTTGATAGTGATACTATTGATTACAAAATTTTACCAAATGTTATTATGATAAGTGGTTGAATTCCTACATCAAAATATTTCAGATTAGGGAAATTTCTCTCCCCCTCTCTATTTAAAAAAATATGTTTTGAAAAAACTTATTATTTTTTTTATTAAACAATAAAATTACTTCTATATTATGAAAATCACTTAAAACTTGTTCTAACCTTGAGTGTAGAAAATTTCAATCATTCCTCTCAACCATGTAAGATAAACCCAATTGACAAACTTGTCCTAACCTTATCTTCACTCACTCAAAGAATTTTGAATTTGAACCATTATATTAATACAACACTGAATTAACTTATATTACTTTCATTTAAGCCTCTCATTTATAAATATCATTCACAAATTTTAAAATTTGTAAAACATTTGACAAAAGAATTCAAATTATTTTATATATTTATAAAAATATATATATTTTTAAATAAAACAATTTATATTATTAAAAATAAATAATTTCAAAATAAAACCATTGATATTTTAAAATATTGATAAATATTTATTTGAAATGGATATGCCTATTTCAAATTATTTTATATATTTATTAAAAGATAATTTTTAAATAAAACAACTCGTATTATAAAAAATAAATAAATTCATTAATATATATATATATATACAAAATTAAAAATTAAATAATTTCAAAATAAAACAATTTATAATTAAAAATATGGATAAATATTTATTACAAATGTATATGTATTTTTAAGGGAAAATATAAATATTTATTAGTCCCTGTCTTGTTAGGGACTATAGCATTTTCCCTTCAATCAAAGTGCGTTGAGTCTATATTATTTCACTCTGCTTTTGCAAGTTTAACCAAAGTTTCAAGAAGATATTTAATATTTCTATTTTTTATAAATTCAAAAATAATTTTCTAATTTTCAGGAAATCTTATTTATAATTTTCGATTGGCTGAGGGAGATCTAATGGGACATCATTCCCCCGGTGGAGGGAAATGTATTTTTGGTATTTGTGAGTGCCTGACAAAAAAAAAAAAAAAAACTAATTTTGTGAGTGATCATTCTGTTGGTTAGTGTTGTGACAATGCTTTGACAATGACATTGTTATGTTATTACTCTACCCAATGTTGCCATAATTGACGTGGTTGTAGGCCCTTCCTATAAGGCGTATGAGGGGGGGAGGGGATACACAAAACTCCAATTATTGTGAGTGACCATTGCATTGGTTAGTGCTCTGACACTGACGCTCTATGCAACGATGTCAAAATTGAAACAGTTGTTGTAACCATCCCATCCCACATTTACTTGCTTTTATAAGATCTCCAAGGTAACCATGAGCTGATAGTTGCTATAACATGCACCAACATCCAAGTTCTAGTTATGGAAGCGGGGTCTACAAACCAAAAACATATAGAAACCTCTCAAGAATGAGAGATCACTCAGGTATCAGACAACAACCATTAGTGATCAAACCCTAGGCTAGAATTTCTTGTAACTGAGCTCACAACCCAACCACACACATAACACGCTGTGAGTATGGTTGGAAAGCTCTAGATGTACGCACATGCCTCCCTCCATGCGACTACAACCGAAATTTCCCAGTTCCATGTGTAATAGTCCTTGTGAAAGTTCCATGTAATAGAAGTTAAAAAAATAAAGACCACAGTTGATGGGACACTTATTCCAAGCTGAATGTTGGGAAAAACATCCTAGCAAGTGTTCATTTGGTTTATAATGGCTAAGGAAATTGGAAAAGGCAAAGGCAAAGGCTTTGGAAAGGAAAAATGACATATTTGACACATTTATTTATGAAAATAATGGAAATTAGAGGAAAAGGGAGATGAAAGGTCATAGGTTGCATGTGAGGAGGAAAATGAAGGGATATAATGGAAAATGAAGAAAATAGAGGCCTCATTGATAAAAAGGCTTCTGAGGATCGGTTGGAAAGCTTTTTCACCATATCGGCTCAATTTGAGCTCTCTCATCAATACAACTATAGTTTTTGGAGCACTTTAGTGTTGGAGCAAAAAAGGCAAGAAAGTGGGAAAAAGGAGGAAGAAAGCAAGGAGGAGCAAGAATCAAGCAACTATAGCAGGATCCTTTGCAAGTATTGATTTGCATGTATGATTTCCTTGCTAGATTTGGCATGTATGGTATTGCATGTGGTTCTTTGTTGTCTTGGCATGATTTTTTTCCAGGTGTGATAGTGTATTCAACCTAGCCTTGCCATTTCTGGATAGCCATTGTGTTGTGGTGTTCTAGTGTTTTGGTTTAACTAGATTACCAGATGGATTCGAAACTGAGTGAGGTGGATCTCCAAATGATTATAGAACCAGTTCGATTGTTGCCTCGGTTTAGGGCCGAGTAATCCGGGTTTGGATTGTGGTAAATCCTGAGAGGTGGTGGTTTGCTCTCCATTTCATGCCTAGGAATCTAGGACTTGAGATTGCGGTAAATATTGGAGAGTATGTCTTGGTTTAGGGCCTAGTGACCCCTAATACAGACTGCGGGTTGCTTTTAGGATTTCCTCCATGTGGAGGAACTATGCCACTTTGATTCCTTGTGGTCCTTGTACCACTACTATACATGCCTTCAATAATAGGATGGATCCCAAGTTCTTTGTCCTTGTTTGCTTTATCTTCATGTCGATCCTTGTTAGGCTTTCTCTCTACTTTATTGATTGAAACGTTAACAACAAAGTCCTTATCATTTTCTTCTTTTGATTTGTCATATACTAATCCCAAACCAAGAGAGGAGAGGGTAGAGGAATATGTAGCTTTCCTGGGGAGTGATACACTTATTCCTTAGGTATGAGTCATCAAACGTTTGTGTATGTATCAAAGCATCCTCTAATGGTGGAATTTCCATAGAATTGTCTTCATCTGCCACATGTCCACTAGAGATCGATTTTTTATTTTTATTTTTTATTTTATATTTTCCATGTGTGCCAATATCACATACCACTTTCTTGAGGGATTATTCTCACTAACCTTACTATGGGATTGAGCTCCATAAGTGTGCTTTGAGGATGATGGATCTTAAGATGCTATTGCTATAGCATTGGGGATTCAAAGAGGAACTTCATACTTTGTGGTAACTCTTTTCTTTTTAGCTTTTTTCCATTACACCCCTTGGTTTTCTTGTCTAGAGTCCAACCTTACTTTGGGGAAATTCTTGGTAAAGTGGTCATATTCATGACAAACTTTGCATTTGAATAGGATTTGGTCATATCTGAATAAAGGTCTAGTTATCTAGAGAAAGTTCAATAGCTTCCAATGAGCCCTTTTCAAGATCCACCTCAATAAATATCCTAACACAATAAACATCCAATCAAGTGGCTCAATGTGATTGATATACTTTCCAAGGGCATTTCCAATGTTTTAGATTGTATCCTGATTCTAATAATGAAGGGGGAGGTAAGCAAGCTTGACTCATATTAGAGTTGCTAACAATATGTCATTTTCTTAGATGAAGTCATGATTCCATTAGTTGAGATACAAACCTTGAGAGCTAAGGAAATACTGGCCATTCCTGATTAGAAGATCATGGTCCTCTTTTCCTTCAAATAGAAAGACATAAAAACCTTGACCATAAAAGGGGAGAGAAAGAGTTTCCCTTTGATTGGGGGTGCCAAATTTTGTTGACACACAAATTTAGGTTCTGGGAGGAAGGCCAAACACTAGTAAGTTGGCTAATCAAACCTCACTATGCAAGTCGCATACCTATAGATCTTGATTGGGCTACATGGATGGGAACCTTCAATATTTCTTCTAATTTTTTGATGAACCATGAGACTTCATAGATCTGGGGATGAACGCATTAAATGAAACAATATTTGGGGGAGGTGGGGGAGATGGGTGCAAGAAGGAGGTGCAACTCCTCCAACAACTATAGCTATAAGGGAGATCACACAAAGTGTATTAAATGCTAGGGTTCAACATAGCATGATCCACTTCATCCATCCACTGAATTAAACTATAATGGACTAATTTTTCACACACATACACAAATCTTTTTTTATTTTCTAACATGTCTATGATTTGTGAAATTAGATTGTGGTCCAAGAAAATGTAATCCAAGGACATCTAAGTTGTCAAAATCAGTTCAGGATCACACACTTGACATGTCTAGATCTCAGTTGGTACCCTCTCCCAACTACTCTGAGTTTCTAACTTACCTTATAAAATGAAACCCTTCCAATCCAATCACACTAGAAATTACTTACCTTATAAAATGAAACCCTTCCAATCCAATCACACTAGAAATTATATTTAACATATATCAATCAAGAATTAATATAAATCTATATTAGTTTTTAATTAACGCCGAAGGCATTATCTATTGTGAGGCTTTAGCTCACGACACTGTAGAGATTCGTCGTAAAACGACAAAACTCAGCAAATCTCAACAGTGTCACGTAGTTGTCCAATCATCTGTCAGCAATTAATGTGACCTTCGGCATTTTCTTTTACAAATTCATTTGCAAAATGCTAGTTATAATCTATTGTAAATAATAATTACGCCGGAGGCGTTTTCTTTGCGGGCTTGGGGTGAGCAAACACTGTTCACCCCAGCCAATGAACACTGTTTTCTATCGTGCATGGAACGAATTAAAAAAATTAAACACGTGTTTGTATAATGTCTGTTCAACTGCGCCGCCAGCTGCACCAGTTCCTCTTCGTTCGCTCCGCTCTGCCTTATCTCTCCAGCTGCCCCTGTTTGATGCTGGGCACACTCTCCTTGTAAGGAACCAGTATTTTTTCCTCACAGGCCACACGCATCCTGCTTTGGCTCCCCCTAGTCGTAGAAGGTTCCGAAGCACAACTCGTGGGAGAAGAGGGCACGGAGCGCCCATTCGAGGAAGAGCGAACATTCCTGTTCACCTTGATTTCACTTATTGCATTTTTTTTTGCATCAATCCCGCTTCCGTCTGTGTTCTTGGTAGGACGAAATTTTTCTATGGAGCTCTGTTCAATTGCACCGCCAGCTGCACCAGTTGCTCCTAAGCGAGTAGGGATCCACTTTTAGATATTATCTAACCCTGAATTTCTGGCCGAGGGGACCGCCATTGAAGATCTGGAGAAGCCCGACAGGGTTTTGATAGGCGGGTGGGAGACCGCCGAGGGCCAGAAGGCCGTCGCGGTGCTGAAGGCGGTTTATGCTCACTGGGTACCGGAGGACCGAATCATCACCCTTCCGGCAGCTCGCAGTCGACGCCCTAGTTGATCTTGAAGGACAACTGACACGCTTCCAGAAGACTCGTCCCTCTGTCGGATCCCGTGGCCGTGGCTGTGGCTATGGCCATGATCTCGTCAAGCTTGTGAAAAAAGGACTAGTGAACAGAGTTGAGTCCTCTGTTACCGGAGGACCGAATCATCACCCTTCCGGCAGCTCGTAGTCGACGCCATGGTTGAGCTTGAAGGACGAATGACACGCTTCCAGATGACTCGTCCCTCTGTCGGATCTCATGGCCGTGGCTGTGGCTATGGCCATGATCTCGTCAAGCTTGTGAAAAAAGGACCAGTGAACAGAGCTGAGTCCTCTGTTCGCGGCGCGGCGCTTCTCTAGCTTGTAACGGCGCTTAAGATTCTCGACCTTGTCACAGCATTGCTTCATGGTCTTCCGAGCGATGTTGGAGGCATCGCAGTGGGCATTGACTGTGCGTAGGATGTCGTCCCAGTCTTTGATCTTGAGGTATCCCTTGATGCTGGCGCATTTCTCTCCATAGCTGTCCAGCAGCCTCGACACTGTGGATGGGTGCCATTCGAACCGGGACATCGACGATGTCGATCCGCCCACCACCGCCCCTGCCTTGCCATACTCATTTTCATCCTCGCTCACGCCCTACGAGAGCTCGGCCATTGCCTGCTGGACGGCTACGGCATTTCCAAGAATGTTGCAGAAGAAGATGAACTCACGGCTGTTGTCGTTTCTGACAAGTCGAAAATGAGGGTTCGGAATAGGAATAGGGACAGGGTCAGGCCGAAGGACTCGCTGTCTGAAGATGGGTTTTTGACGGATTTGAGTACTTTTTCATTGAAAGGCCAGAGGAAGCAGCTCAAGAAAGTTCTCAAGGAAGAACAAAAGGTGAACCGAGATGCAGAGGATTTGGTCAAGTGGGTGAAGTAGGCCTCGACGAGGATTGACGATAGGGTTTTAGAAGACTTTCTTTCTGATCAGGAAGAATTCAAGTAAGAGAACATAATATTATTTGCATGAAAGGTGGGGAGAATGATCTGTTATGCAGAAAATCATTGCGGATTTTGATCCCATCCATTGGATTAAGCTCTGTAAATTGGCATAAAGATACGAAAAGGCATGCTAAGCAGGAAATTTAATTTTGTGTAAATGTTTCTGACAAACATTTTTGATTCCGGAGATTGAGGTAAATATTATATATGGCAGAGCTTTCAAACGCCTACACATCATTGACTAACATTTTGGTTTTTTATGGAGTCATTACCGGAAAATTTTGAGAAGATTTGGACAAGGCCCCAAAGGGGTGAATCACAATGGGATCAAGCTTCCGACCATGAAGGGGAGGCTTTTTATCTTCGGATTGATATCGTCATGGTATTTTTCGAACATCGGGGTTTTACTGTTGAATAAGTACTTGCTGAGCAACTACGGTTTCAAGTATCCCATATTTCTTGCAATGTGTCACATGACTGTGTGTGCGTTGTTGAGTTATGTTGGAATCGCATGGTTGAAACTATCGCCGATGCAGACGATTCGATCCCGATTTCTGCCGGTTTCTTTTAACCAGCCTGTGGGAGCTACTACGCCTTTCTTTACTGCACTCTTTGCCTACCTGGTGACCTTCAAACGAGAGGCGTGGGTGACCTTCAAACGAGAGGCGTGGATAACTTATGCCACGCTTCTCCCTGTAGTTGCAGGAGTTGCGATTGCCAGTGGAGTAAGTTTATTTATTTTCTATTTTAGGGACAGTTTGGCAATTTTGATAATTTTCTGATAGAATAGACAGTGTTTAACTACAGAGCATTTTTGTGTGCACATCATTGCATTGCATTACTTCTCTATGCTGAAAATTTGGTAAAATTACCATACTATTTGTTAAAAAGTCTGATCTTCCCGCTAAATCCATTTGGGAAGCCTACTTTCTGTGATGACATCTCGATCCAGTCAATATATAACATAACATAACTTTAGGGTTACTTAATCCTGGTTGCTAAATTAATATGAAATTGATGTGATTCAGATGCTGCCTTTGACGTTGTTCTTTCAAGAAAGGGAAAGCCTAATTTGTCGAGCGGCTATGCCGTTCCTGTGACCTTTTTCCTCTTTTATGAAGTTCTTTGCAGTCAGTCATCAACTAATTCATCAAATCAAGTTATCAGCTACTGGATCCACAATATTTTTACATAAAATTAGTGTTGTTTTAGATTCCTTACTAAATCAACATGAAATTCATCTGATTTAGGTGCTGCACTGCACTATACTCTATCATCAATTTATTGAGACACAGGAAAACTAAATTTCTTCGGAGGTTATGTTGTTTGTTTTATCCTTTACTTGAAATAGCTAATCAGTTGCATCGAAAAATTAGTTGATGATCGACTGTGATAAAACTTAAAGTTGCTATTGGGATTTTATATATCTGAAAACAGTTGTGATTTAGTTGTAGTAATTGTTGCATCAATTTAGGGTTGCATTATATGAAATTTTTCTGGTTTACATGCTGCTTTGGCCTACTTTCTGTCAAGCAGTTTGTTGAGATGGGGAAACTAAATTTCTTCAGAGGCATTGCAGCATTCTTTGATCTTTTATTTTGGGTTTTGTTTTGCCTCATTGTCTCTCTTGTAGAACCTCTTTTTCAACTTATGCTCTCTTTCTGCTTCTTTTCTCGGAGACACATTTAGCACTTCAATGGACAATATTATTTCTTTTATTTTTGCAGTAGTCAAGAGGGTCGTAACACTATTGTTCACTTATATCACTGTACCTTTTTTTCATTTGTAGTTTTAGCGGAGATGCTCTTACCACTTGGATGTTCACTTATGTCGTTTTACTTTTCTTGTCACTAGTTGACATTGACATCTAAATGTAAATTCAATTTTTTTTCTTGAAATAGCTGATGCCTTGCTCTTCATCTGACGTAAAATTTAATAACTGCAATGAACTTCAATTTGCTATTATAATTCTATCATTCTGAAAATAGTTGTTATAATTTATTCAGATATATATGATCATACAAACTTTGCTGATCATGCAAAGTTTGGTATCAGGTCCATTAAGCAGGAATGAAGTACTTTATAGACGATCACATAAAGGTCTCTAATCATGCAAATTTTTCCACCTAGGTCACCAAGCACAGCAACTAACGGATTGTAGTTTTAAAAAGTTAAGTTGTCAATATAACAATATAGAACAATATAACAAGTTTCCCTCCTATCATAAAATCTTCATTAAATTACCAATAAAACATGATTCAAAATTTAACTTGTGCACTGAGAGTAAGGATAACATGTAATTTTATTATATGAGTGTTTGCTCATTAAAAAAACTAATACTAATAGGCATCAATGTTGAAATGATGAGTATCTGTAAAATATCTTCATCTTCATAAGAGGCATCAATGTTGAAATGATGAGTATGTGTAGATATTTCTATGTTTGCAATGTCTTTTACTAGATCTATCACATAAGTAATCAATGATGAATCAATTGCTTCAATGTCTTTTACTAGATCCATCACATAAGTAATCAATTGCTTCTGATACACCGTCAATGATGAATCAATTTCCACAATCCTTTGCATTCGGCAGGAACCAATAAATAACCGAAATTTATATTTCAAAATTCAAAATGGTCTGAGGTAATTTAAAATGCTGCCAATGTTACTAATATGCATATACAACAAAGAATCCCACAATATTGTGGTTAATTTAGGACTTATGTAAGATATATGGATAATTTCGGTACAGTAATGTCATTTTCATCTTCATCTTCACAATTCACATCAACGTCGAAATGCTGAGTATCTGTAGATATCTCTATGTTTGGCATGTCTTTTACCAGGTCTATCACTTTCTTATGCATTCTTTCTCTGTGGTTGGGAAATACGTTGTTGTAAATCAATGACTTGCCGAATGAGACACTGTAGGCATCCAAGCCTTTATCTTGGAACCAATCCAAGAGGTCTTGCACGATTGGATTTCCATGTATGACCCGTCGGTCCCATTGAGACCAGGTCAAATTCCCATGTTTAGTTACCTGTCGGAAAGCAGGTTCAGCCATAGAAAATAGGGGGAGTGCCAAGTTTGCAAAACTGTTGCGATACTTTTCAACCTTGTGGCCTAATATAACCTTGTAAAGTTCCAGACACACTAGACCAGTGGCCATGGCAGTGGTAGTTGCAATAGCAGGAATTATTCTGCCAGCTATGAACTTGGCCTTGAGCTTATCCACCTCAGGTATGCTATAGTTCCTTGCTCGCATATTAGCAAGTCCAGCGATAAGATCCATGTGATAATTTGTATCATCATCCTGCATTGCAAGGAAGCAACCAAACTTTTAGACTGAGTTTTCTTCCCATGGATAGTGTTGAATTGGAACATCAATACCCTTTCAATATAATATTTTTATTTGACAGAGGAATACCTGTATAAATAGTAGAGCATAATAGAAATCTTTAATGAGCAAAGTTAGAGGATAACTTTTCAAACTTAATAGGATTCATGCGAAAGTCTGAAGGCAGATTTTGAACACCATGTTGCAGTGTGGTGATCAATTTGTCAATCAGTTCAGCCTCATCAACATCATACAATGTAGAAGAAAGGTTCACATCTGTAGCTTTCTCATCTGTGACAATCTTCACCCCTTCTTTGGGCCTGAAAACTGGAATATGCACTTTGTCAACCACCTGCGCCAATTTCCTTGAATTTGGATCTGAAGCCCATTCAGGAATGGGAATGCCATATGTATTAGCTTTTAAAATTGAGGCTGCAAGAATTAGGGACGTGTGACTGGGATCCTGAGAAGAAAAGTCTAGGGGCTTTGGGAAACGCTTGGGAGTAGACCAGAATGGTGCACCTTGTCTGGCAGTTGCATTTTCAGGAAAGCTGAAAGTAAGCTGCTTCACACGATTTGAAAATAATCCTCAAACCTGGATCCTCAAATGAGTCAATGATTTGCAAATCTAGTTTACTGAAATTCAAATTTTTTTTGTAAATAGTGAACTGTGCTAAGATTCGCTGGAATGCAAAATGGAAATGAAAAGTATAAAATTAGAGAAAGAAAAGATAAAGGAAAAAGAGGGGATTCTAGCCCAAGAGACGCAATCTTCAAATGTTATACATTTGTGTGAAACCAAACAATCAACAACAGACTCCAGCAATTGCCGGGCCTGAGCATCCCCTGCAGACTTGAAAAAGTGGATCAAACTTGGCAAAACAGGCTTTCACAACTTCCTGCCCAACGATTCCACCAAACATAGCTGCCATGGGATTCAACACTGCATGGGAACCACTTGCAAAATATTTGAATACATTTACATTTTCATCAATGACACTGGCATCCAACTTAATCAGGAAGCTTTCACTGTCACTTAACGCCTTTGCCACATCGATGAATCTACTAGCATCTTGCTCTGATGCAGCACAGGGGAAGCGCCCAAATTGATGAACAAATTTATCTAGAGCACGTAAAGCCAAGTGTAAAAGTAGAGGGTGGTCAAATTTGGAAAAATCACTGAGAAGAAACTCACCGGGATTTTCAAGCGCTTCGCTCAGTGGCTTAAAGTTTAGGAGCTTGGATTTCTTAACCTCAGTGACTATGCCACCCATCTCATAGCTTGCAAAGTTGGTTCTGTCTTCCTGCATGTGCAAAGAATATGGTTTGACATTCACCACTTTACCTGGCTTGCCATCATTAAGCTCACTCATACCTTTAACTTCAGAGAAAACAACAAGATCCCCATCCTCGAATTGGAGCCTCTCCTCATCATCCACACAGGACACCAGAGGAGGATTGTCGTTATTAATAGAAGCAATGATACACGTTTGTGCTTCCTCCCCATTCACATCAAACACAGTAAACTCCTGCCCGAAGTCACACAACACACTGCCAAACACCCCCTGAATATCAGCTTTGATAAATGCGATTGACGGTTTATGATTATGGCAGAAATCATTGTATTCAATGGCTTTCTCAATACTTGTGTCTGTGAACACAACCACCTGAAAATGCAATTCATTACTATTGGAAGTTCCATCATTTAATTTGATTTCAGGCTAATTTAATTTACTGGGTAGCAACTTACCTGGAAAGAAGACAACTATTGGTATTCTTGTTTCAGCTTTTACATGTTCATTAAAGACAACTATTTAAATCCTTCTTGGTTAATAATTTGGGTTACTGTTTGGATCAATTTTGCTAATGTAAATTTGCATTTTTGCAAAACCTATTAAGAATTACTAATTGGCTATTTTTTGTTGCCCCTAGTGTAATAGACTATTTGAGATCAATTAATTGTTTCTCTCAGGTTGACAAAGGCTCAAATCATGGGGTTAATCTCGTGCTTTCCAGGTGTTGGCAAGGTATCAAGCTTTATGTACATACTGGAGTCTTTGATCTTGATATACATAACAAGATCTTTTGATTTGGAGCTGGTGACGCTCATGGTTTGAACATAATTCCATATTTATTAGGAATCAAAGAATTCAGTGTGGCTTGGAAGGTACATGCCATATTTATCAATTTGGGTATTTGGGTTATTGGCTATTCATGTGATGGGTTGTCCACATGGGAATGGATTTTTTTATTGAAATAATAGTTGATTAGTTATAAGATGAATATAAATGATTGTTTGGCCTTCTCTCCTCTGTAAAATGATGTGTTGTGGTACACAGATGATGTGTTGTGTCAGTGTACTAGTGCGAATAATAAATTATAGTGAATAAGTAAAAGGATCATAAACAGTCCAATATCTCATGTTTGTAATCTTAGAATAGTTTCTACTACTTTAAAATCTCCTCTCCTCTCCCCATCCACTCTAAAAAAATGAAAAATGAATTGTGTAAATATGTCTCTTTATGATCGATTGGATTGATATTTGTAAAAATCATGTGGTTTGCTTATATCTTTTTTGTTTTTATCTGTCATTTTTATTAATGAAGGAATATCTTTAGATGTGCCCAATGGTATTAAATGGTTCATAATTGTTGCCCTTGTTGCCCTTGTGTAAATAAATTAAAATTTAATAATATTAAATTAATAATTTTTATTTTTATTAAAAATAAAATCCAATACTCCATATCGTCACAAATGAACAAAATATTCATCTCCTTTAGTTATTACACATTTTACCTCTCATATACCACAAAACGATTCACATCTCCTCCTTCCGGCGTTCACGATTCACCAATATTTTAGCTGCTATTCACCCATTAATGCCCTTAAGAGTACTAAGGGCATCCCATGGGCATGGCATGGCATTGATACCCAAACTTGTACACCACTCCAACTGCGCCATTAATGCATTAAACTCATGAGCGACCATCAGCTGCTGGGCTAATACGAAATAAATGCAATCCGCCTCTGCCCAATATAGTAATTCGCGCGCGAATCTGAAAGGCACATTGGAATTTCGTTGTATTTTCTAATGTTCATCGCCATTACCTCACTGAATCACCGAACTGTTGCAGGCTCTGTTCTCTCTGGCGGACTGAAGGTGTCTGATTGGGTTCTCTCTGGCGGATTGAAGGCGTCTGGGCAGGGACTTGCTGGCGAGCCTGGATTTGAGTCACCGGCTCCAGTGAAATAATCTGGTACTTTCCTTTTAAACCGTAAAATGATTTGTAAAATGATTTGTTCACAGCTGTTTGATTTCACTAATCGTATCACCTAATAGAATGTAATAAGGCAGAAAACAAATTACAAGAATGTAAAATCAAGGGTTGAAAACAATAAGTTTTTAAGGGTTGAAGTTTTCTAAAGTTTTCAGATATGAAGGGGCATCAACTGCCTACGATTCAGTGAAGGGGTCGAGTTCTGATCATCGCCTTGAGCAGGGGAATTCCTGTATTTCTGTTTGCCAAGTAGGAGTTAATCAGTAAGGTCAAATCCAGTGAAAAGTTAGGCCATTTTCTGTTCTCATTTCCAAATATTTTATGTTCTATCTGGAAGTACGTTTGGTTTGTGTGCAAGGGTAAGGGTTCTGAAGCGTAATGGTTAGTGAAGAAATGCTGTCATGTTTTGTAGTAAAATCTAGAAATTTGAGAAAAGTAAAATTTGTCTTAGTATTTATATTTTAAAAAGATTTTAATTATCGTTCAATTTCTCTTATTTGTAAGAGGATCAAATAAGAACTTGAATTCGACAAAAGTAAAATTTCCTCAAATTTATATTTCAAAATGATTTTAATTATCGTTCTACTTTCAGTATTTCATTTTAGGTTTAAAGCTGGACAATTATTTATATATATTCTCGATTTAATGCTGCAAGTTTTGTATATATTTTCGATTTAATGCCTCTTATTTTAGTTGTAGTTTTTTACATTTTTCTGTGTTGTCGACATAGGGTCGTCTATTTTTTGTTTTTAATTTGATATGCTAATATTTTTGTTTTGATTTTTCTAATCATTTATCTATTTTTGTTGGTTTGATGATGTTCATTTGGTTGGTTCGACCAGTGATAAAGTGTTTATTTTAATATATTCTTATAGAATATTTTGAGTAATAATCTTACTGGTTGGTTTGATGATGTTCATTTGGTTGGTTCAACAATGTTCATTTGAATCTTATTATTACCAAAATATTTGAATGTTGTTATTATCAAAATAAAATAAAATTTTAGAGTAAAATAAATCCAGAAACCAAAATTCTAAAATTATTCTAATATTTTATTTTTAATTTTTCTTATTATAAAATTTTTATTTTATTTTTGTTGTTATTAATATTTTTCTGTTTTATGAAATCTCATAAAACAATATGAAGTGATAAAGTGACTTGCTTATACTAGAAATATGATTCTAGTATAAATTCAATTCTTATGACTTGATGATAGGAGAAATATAATTCTAATGACTATTTGTTCTATGCTTCTTGTTGTGATATAGTATTAAGAAATTTTATAGTTAATGATTATTTGTTTATAAATATTATAATGAAAAATATTATTGTTAATAACTTTTGTTTATTAATATTGTAATGAAAAATATTATTGTTAATAATTATTTGTTATAAATATTATTATAATTGTTCATAAATATTGTAATGAAAAATATTATTGTTAATAACTATTTGTTTATTTGTTTATAAATATTATTATAATGAATAGTTATAAATATTATTATAACAATTACAAATATTATTGTTCTGAGTTTTGCTTTAGATTGGGAAAAAAATAATTTTATTTTTAAAAGTTTTTTTTACCTTATTTAGTTAGTGATAATTAATTTTATTAATGATATTTGCATTTTGCTTTATCCATCTTCCTTTGAGCAATATGTTATTGTTAATAACTATTTGTTTATTTGTTTATAAATATTATTATAATAAATAGTGATAAATATTATTATAACAGTTACAAATATTATTGTACTGAATTTTGCTTTAGATTGAAAAAAAATAATTTTATTTTTAAAAGTTTTTTTTACCATATTTAGTTAGTGATAATGATATTTGCATTTTGCTTTATCCATCTTCCTTTAAGCAATATGTCCGTACATGCATTTAGATAAATAAATATTAATAATATTATTTTAATCATGTACCATATTTAGATTCTAGTTATATTTCTTCCGTAGTCAGTTATCTTTCTTCATAAACGAATCGAATCCCATAAATATTTTTGTATAATAAAGACCTTAACAATGTTATTTAAAATTTTCATGTTTTCATTATTCTCTTTTTTAATCATTGTAAGTAACCAGCATCTTAACTATATCAATTTATATTATAAATATTATAAATTTTATAATATTTCTGCATTTACAGTTGCCTTTCTTTCTTAATATATTTTTCTTTGTCACGTCCAAGAGAGTCGAAATGCATTGGATATAAACGAGGGTTTTCACCATAAATTGTAATTTATAGCATCTCAATTTGAGTATTCGCATTGTCTTTGAAATATAATGGTAATAACAGTTGCGTTTTTTTAATATAGTTTTCGCTTCTCACCTCTTTGCTTCTGGAAATTGATACAACTCGAATTATTAATGCATTGATATAAATTATTATTAGGGTTTTAACTTTATTATTTTGAGATTTTTTTGGATTTTCGGATGTAAAACTGAGGTAAAATTTTAACATTTTAATGTGTTATTTAAATTGATTTTTTGATTGTATATAATATGGATTTAGTATTTTGAAAAATTTGAAAAAAATTTACGATATTTTGATTTGCGGGGCTTTCTCATCAAACTTGTGATTTCAATAAATTCCTATCTTAAGACTCTTTGATTGTGCAGCGCTTACTCATCAAACTTGTGATTTCAATAAATTCCTATCTTAGACACTTTGATTGTGCCGAGCTTACTCATCAAACTTGTGATTTCAATAAATTCCTACCCTAAGACATTTTGATTGGGAAATTTGAGAAAAGTAAAATTTGTTTTAGTATTTATATTTTAAAAAGATTTTAATTATCATTCAATTTCTCTTATTCATAAGGTTTATTTATATTTATTTTTCCATATATAATTAATTTTGAGTAACATAATTTGTTTTTATAATTTATAAATAAATAATAAAATGTTTTTATGATTTATAAAAAAAAAAAATAGTAAAAAATAATAAAACATCGAAATATTCATTTAGATTTATTGAGATAAATAAATAAAGGTTTTTTATTGTTTTATTGTTAATTTTAAATGAATATTTCTTCAATTCTGGGAAATAGTTTTATACAGATTTTGATATAAAAAAATGTCATAATTGGTCATGAGGATGTTTAGAAATTGAACTGTGTAATATGTTTTATGTAAATTGGCTTGACCGGTTAGATTTATTTAGATAAAGAAATAAAAGTTATTTATTGTTTTTTTGTTATTTCTATAAATAATTTTAATTGATAGATTTATTTAGATAAATAAAGAAAGGTTATTTATCATTCTATTGTTATTTTTATAAATAATTTTAATTGATATTTTTTAGTTTTATCAAATATTTTGAATTCACAAAAATGTGATTGAGAAAAAAATCATAAATATGTAATATGTATTGATATAAAAATGATGACATCATTTTTATAATTATAAGAATTGTATTGAGAACAAAATCATAAATATGTATTTATATAAAAATGATGACATCATTTAATAATTATAAGAATTGTATTTGTGAATTATTATTAATGGTGTGAGAGGATAAAATTTTTGCTTTGTTAATCTTCTAAATTTCTTTGTAAAAAATTGACATGTTGCAACAACTTAACCCAGAAACTATGTTCATCATAAGGTTTGATTGAAATGTTACAACTTGACCCAGAAACTATGTTCATCACAAGGTTTATGTTTATCATAAGGTTTGAAAGGTTTGAATAAGGTTCATCCTAAGGTTTATTTATATTTATTTTTCCATATATAATTAATTTGGGGTAACATAACTTTTTTTTATAATTTATAAATAAATAATAAAATGTTTTTATGATTTATAAAAAAAAAAAAAAATAGTAAAAAATAATAAAACATCGAAATATTCATTTACATTTATTGAGATAAATAAATAAATGTTTTTTATTGTTTTATTGTTAATTTTAAATGAATAATTATGTAAAAAAAAAAAAATTAATAAAATCATTATTATTATCAATAACATCATTTTTATTTTAAAAGAATTAGAATTATTAATTAACATTAAATATGTTATTTTAAAAGAATTAGAATTATCACACACATAGGTTAATTAAGAAAAAGTAAGTGGCCCAAGTCCACACATCTTTAGTTAGTTTTCAAATTCTTGCATTAAATCAAGTTTTAATTTTTGCATTAGAATTTCGGGACCAGGATTAAAATACCAAAAGAAAGCAAGTAATATTTGCCGCCCTTGCACCTAACGGTGACCCTGGGTATGCATATGAACGCTCTCTCTTGATACTTTACAATCTCCTTATAGAGCAAACATTTAGTTTAAATAGGACAAGTTGTAAGCGGCACATCATAAGCAAATATTTTCTTTTCATTTTCCTAGTTGAAAGTCATTAATATTAGTTCAATTTTTGGCACTAGGATTCGGGACCAGGATCGAATTATCTTTAGAAGAGCAAGTAATCTCTGCTACCTTTGCACCCACGGGTGATCCTAGGCAAGCATATGAAAACTCTCTACTATAATTCACCATCTCCCTATAGTTGATGAATTAGATTAACAAGGAAGCATTGTAAGCGGCCCACATCCGCACATGTTTTACTTTTGGGCAAGGAACAACCAAACCTAGTTTAAATAGGGGATTTTGAAAAGGATCACCGCATATCCACATGTTCAAACTATGCGCTTGTTCACCTCTTTCTCACACACATTCACACCTTAAGTGAATCAAAGCCACCTAAAACTCACTTAACTAAACGCATAAATTCTCCCCACAGGGGCCACAAGAGAAATTATAGCTTAAGTTAGGACCAAGGGTGTAGGCATCCAATAAGCTGCCTTGGTCAGTTTATATCTTGAAACATAGAAGTTGACTGTTTAGGGAACTTTTAAATCCATCTATCCGCCCACGGCAAAGAAAACCCGAGCGCGGCAGAGACCCGATTCAGAGGGGGTTAGGCTTAGGCCCAGTGCATGTGGTATTATTCGGGGCTACCTGACCCGTCTAATACTCGGTACTGGTAGCTGAATTACCAAGAAGCTCAAGACTCGAATGCTCACGTGGGACGACGGTACCTAGCGACCAAAATTAGGGCATCCTTCCCTATAGGTGATGGTGCAGGCAAGCACTGGATCCTCTACCCTTACCTTGGTTGATTTTCTTCGGTTGAGTGGAGGCGTCACCAGCTCTTTCGGGACGTTGCCCCAGCATTCGCAAGATATCTTCTCAAGGCCCAGTTACATTTGAGCGTGTGAGGACGATTTAGGTCTTCTAGGATTTGAGTATCATACGAAAAAACAACAAAAAACCATATTTTTTTATTGATTGGTCACATAGGATTAATCTAAAGGGAAAATTTATCTTTTATTTTCACTTTGTTTTATGTATATGTATATAAATTAAATCTTCAAGGAAGATCTCTTCAACCTTTAATACATGGTTATAAAACCACAACCCAAATTTCATCTATAAGCAGAAGCTATTTCAAACTTAAACTTCAATCCAAATAATTCTCTTAACCATCATATATATGACTCTTCGTTTAACATTCATTTATGCAAAGGTTTTACTTCAACCTAAAATTCAATATGATGGCCCACTCACTTTTGACCATATAGCAATTCGAATTTATATTCGATCAACTCAAGTATATGCATGGTCTTTATTTAAATGTTCATGGAACATTTCATCTCACACCAATACTTTGACTTTGGTCGAAACTCAAGGTTTCAACTCCAATATATATGCGCCCTTTGTCTTTTAAAACTTACCCAAACTTGACCTTGGCTAATCAGCACCAACGCATATAGAATCATACATTCCAACATCTATCAACCTTCACGGAATTAAATTAAAATGCCACCACATATTTAATATTCAACCATACATAAATTCAGACTTTGGTTAAAAACCAACGCCAACATAAAATAACATTTTGGCCCACGCAACATAACATATCCTTCCATCCAACGATGGGCATTCATCGCATTCCATAACTTTAGTGATCAACGAATATCACGTTATGAAAATGCACGAGACTTAATCTTCAAAATTTATGCGATAAAAATGGTTTTATCCTTACCATTTTTTCCACGCGTCCATCAAGGAGTGATATCGCATTCTAAATTCATAATCCACTTACCATTCGAAAGGCCACGCGATACCGCCAGTTCTTTATTGTCAAAACCACCCTCTCTGTTCAGTTGCCTGTTCCGCTCTTCATCTTCATGGTTCCCTCTTAAACTTTCTTCGCAGTCTTATATGCCTATCCCGCGGCTTCATTCCCTTTGCCTTCAATCGACCTTCGTTCACTTGAGTTTTTATGCACTTATGCTCCTCTGCTCTCGAATTTAACACCACTTCATAAATTCCACTACGCATCTCTGCATACTCGAGTCCATTGATTTCATTTTATTCTGAATATGAATGATTCAACGGACATTGCTATTCAATCAAGGCTGCAACACTTTGTGTTTTAACAAACCCAGTTACTGCATACTTCCGCTTCCCTTAATCGGTTGATGAACATGATCCAGGTTTCATTCCAAACTGAAACCCTGCAAGAATTCGATTACGAATTCCACAACTCCTTATGCATTTTCTTTTGAAAATCACACAGAGTTTAAATAAACCTCTGTGTCCTCAATTCATTTCATATTCAACCCATTAACGGTTTCGTGCCTTATGAAGTTCCACTTGACTTCATACCACTCTATGCCTTTGAAACTCATGATTCCGATGCACAATTACTATTCCTCATGCGTATTTTAGCTTTGCGCTCACAAATTCACTATGCCACCATTCAACTTCACAATTCCCCCTTCGTGGTTTCAACCAGAAACTCCCACAACATTTTATGGTTTTCCAAAATAATATTGCCATATGCCAAATTCTAAATTTCACTTCGACTCCAATTACAGAATTTAAACATATAATCGCTCAATCAATCACGCATATAATTCTGAAAATATACTTTCATATAAACAAATGAAATTTCTTACAGAAATCTCTGTTTCTGGCCTGATTTTCAAATCATTGGCCCTGTTTTACAATTTCCCGGAGGCTTGACAAACAAAACTCTGTTTGTCCTCTTCTAATTCCTGTCTCCTACCTCTCTCTAATCTATCTACCTTTTAGGCTTATTACATTTATACAAATTATGATGAACCAATTTAGGTTCAAATCCCTTCAATGACTCAACAAAATCCTCAAAATCTGCAAACTCCTAAAATCTAGATTCTATCCCTAAAATCTTGAAACTGAATCTAACTTAGGATTTACAATCAATTCCTAAAAATCTAAAATCTAAACTATTTGATTTCCCTCATGTTCTCCAATCATCCAGGAACATTACAAAATCCTCACATTAATTAAAATCTCATTTAATCACTCAAAACCCATTAATAATTACATAAAAATCAATATTCTCTAAAAAACACAAGACCCCCTATGTTTAATAAAATACAAGGTATTTTCTGAAGCTAATGCCCCTGCATCAGGAAGTCAGGTGAACTCACAGTAGGGCATGTCATAGAAAAACCCTATACCTAACCAGAACACTGTGTTTTCACAAGGGGCAATGGCTACAAACTCTCAGTCACTTTTATTAGCTTCGTTAAATTTACCAGATTTAACTAAGTTGACAAATGATCCCATTGCACACAACCCTACATGGACTCCCATGCCCGCGAAACTCCCTTCGGACTTTCCACCTATGGTATTCATTGAACAACATCGTTGACGATACTATTCGACTAAGACTATTTCAACGCACCCTAATTGGAATAGTCACGAAATGGTATGTGGAGTAGCCATCTGCTACACATGGAACCTTTAGTGCCCTCACTACTGCATTCCTGACCTATTTTCAGTTACCCATCCACCGCGATTCTGGAATGAAATTACTGACCCACTTTAGGCAAACACCCACCGTCCATATCTCGGACCATCTCCACGAATGGCGGAGGCGTCGTAGTTAGGCAAACCCCATTTCTAGAATGTTTTTCCTATTGTTCCAGGGCAATCACCTATGTTGTTGCCTATGTTTTGCCTATTGATTAGTGATTCTAAAGTTCCTGGGGAAAAGGGTTAAGTTAGGTTTCCATGTAGGTTATGTGAAGGGAGGCATCAAAATCACCTTTTACCTCAACCACTCATCACAAGTCACCCCATGACACTAAGTTGGTGACACCACCTCCATAAAGACATCATATGTCATACATGGTTTGTCTAAATTTGTGAGAAATATCTAAGTTTATTAATGACCCAATTATTACTTTTTCCAAAGTGGTTTATCTGAAAAGCATAAAATATTTACCTAAAAATGCGATTTCCATGTTTAGTGATATGCATTAATCAAGACCATAATATTTACTCAAAACAAATCGTTTTCAATGGAATGTGTACAGATATTTGAAGAATGTGTAAGTGGGAGAGGATTAATGAGTTGGAAGTTGAAGACCCGGAGGATATGATTGAATTTTCAACAGAAGACTTAACATGGGATAATATTGATGGGGACCAAGTTGCAGTTATTCCATATTGTCAACTTGATGATTTTATAAGAGGAGAGGAATCGAGTGAATCTGCACCCACTCAATTTCATCTTCGTACTCATCGAAGTAAAAAAGTAGAGGATATCAAACAAACATATTGTTCAACATATTTGGAGTACGTTATGTGAGTCTTTATATATTTATCAATATACGTATAATTTGTTACAGTAGGCATATATGTTATATCTAATTTGTTGTAAAACATTTATATGCAGGTATTGGTGTGCATATGGTCCGGATTGCAAAAACCAAAGTATGAGAGCATCCTCAGATATAACTAAAAAACGCAATCAACAAGAAAGTATTAAAGTTGGTTGCCAATGTCACTTCATTGTACGACGACTTCAACTTAGACCAGATGATGCTGTAATAATATATACTGCATGTAGGCATATTGATAAATCCAATGTTGTTTGTCATGGAAAAGATGCAATCGGCAGGCCTATGAGATTCAAATATGCACCACATTTAACAAGGGATATGCGATCTATTGTCCTACATTTAATCCAAAGAGGTTTTAATGTTACAATGATATGGGACAATTTCATCTCTGATGTGAAGGATGGATTTGGTGAGTTATACACAGGGACATCTCGAGATACATATATGACAAGACAAGATATATTAAACATTTACAATGATACTATAAGGCTAGAGTATGTTAAAGATCAAAGTGATCCAAACAGTGTAGAATGTTGGTATAAGGAAGACCCTGAGAGCTTTTTCTTCTACCAGAAACAAGATCTTGTTGAAAACATCCCTTTTATTATAGGCATACAAACAAAGTGGATGCGCTCAATGATGCTAAAATATTCTCACAATAATATTATCTCAATGGATTCAACATTTAGTACAAATAAGTATGGGGTGAGTACAAATTTATTCTAAATTTGATTTATTTATTCAACCTCATTTTAGTGCATGTAACTTACATAAATATAATTATGTACATTGTTTGTAATGTAGTATCAACTGTACACCTTAATGGTTTTCGACAAACATCGCAATGGGGTTCCAGTAGCTTGGGTGATATCATCACGCAATACTATAGCTGAGCTTTCCAAATGGATGTCAACTCTCTTTTCCATTGGGAAGAAAGAGCGACCAGATTGGCAGGTTCAAGCTTTCATCACAGATGATGCTACTGCTGAAATTGAAGCGTTAAGGTGATGTGTTTATTCTTTTATAAGAGACATAAAAATATTGTTAATGTATATTCCCTCTAATAAATTGTGTTATTCCAAGTCTTCAATCAAGTGTAATATATTATTATGTGTGTGGCATGTTCGTCATGCATGGTTGAAGAATGTTGGAAATAAAGTCCAAGGAAGGGAAAACCAAATCCACATTTTTCATTCTTTAGGAGAAATCATGCACACATGTGAAGATGATGAATCTGTAAAAAAGACAGTTGAAAGATTCTTTGAAAGATTCAGTGACCAACCAAGGTTTTTGGAATATTTTAAAACAACTTGGTTAGCCAACAACAAAATATGTAAGTTTCTTGTAAGTGACTTTAATGACTATTTTTCATGTCATATGTATTATTAATTCATAGCTAATAAATTTCTTTCTACAGATAGGTGGGCAAAAGCATACAGAAATTTTCCACATTCCAATCAGGATACAAATAATGCCATTGAATCTTATCATCGGCATATCAAGGAAAGGTACCTAAGCGAAAAGAATAATGCATGTCATAGACGTGTCGATTGGTTAATATATGTGTTGTTGACAAAGGTTGTATTATATTATAATCATATGCAACGTTTAAAAGAAGCTGGTTTTGTACGGCCTAAAAAAATTGAGGAACAATTGAATTCATCCAAGTGTAGAGCTAGAAAAATCCCAAATGAAGATTGCGTGCCTGATGAAAAGAGTAACAATGGTTATTGGGTTCATAGCCAAAATAAGGATACACGTGATATTTGGTACAATGTCATATATAAAGGTTCCAATCTACACTTCTGTAATTGCAATTGGGCCTTGAATGGAAATGTTTGTAAACATGTACTGAAATTTGAGATGTTGGTGAGTAACATTACTTTGGGTGAAAATGTATTGCCTAATATCACTAATCCTACCACAGAAAGGCCTACAATTTCATTTGATTTGAATGAAACACCTATAGTTGGCCTAGAAATCCAAACAGAGCTTCTGCCATGCATTGATTCTCCTCCAAATATAAGTTATTATAATGAAACAAGCATTGATAATGTTCAATCAACCAATGTACGACTAGATAGTGCATTATTTGAAGATGATGAGATGAAACGTGTTAACTTATCAACTCATGAGAAATTGAGATCCATAATACCTACAAATTTGGAGCAAGCAAAGGCATTGAACAGTTTGGTAGAAAAAGCATGTCAAGATTACAATAGAATGTTTTTCAATAATATAAATCCATCAAAGATCACTACTAAAAGAAAACATAGTTTTTTGAGCCCAGTAAAAAAGAAAAGGCAATGTGGGCGCAAGTCAAAATCAGGGAAAGATAATCCACATTTTGAAAAGGTTGGACGAGTTCGTTCAAAAAAAAGAAACATGGATGAGCAACTGGAGTTATCTTCTCAACACCAAAGAAGTGTGGGCCACATACCTAAGTTAGTGCAACATTCTATTATACAGAAAAATGGTATGGAAATTTGATGGCATGCATTTTTTTTATGTGAAATACGATATATTATCATTTTCGATGCATTTTCATAACTATATGAAACTTTTTATTGTTACAGCCGAGGGACCCACATCTCACAACGTTCCAGGTTGTCGAATTCAATTATTTGATGAGCATGTTGGTGAAAAAAACTATAGCAGTTTGAACACTGCTCCACTCATTAACATCCCAATTTCCTCCCCGAGGGTGCTTCCTCCTCTTGTACAACCAGTGGGGATTTATTGTCACCCACACCGACCACCTTTCTCCATCATAAATTCTCCCATGCCTATAACCACCTCCCCAAACTCTTCCTAATCCCCACCCCTACCATTTATTCATCCACCCTTCTCATTGTTTCAATCATCCACCTTTGACATTCCAATTTCCCCCCCTAGGGTGATCCCTCGCCCTAGGGTGATTCCCACTATCGTACAACCGGTGGGGGTGTATCACCGCCCACACCCACTACCTTTTTCCGATTTCACTTCCACTATGCCTTTATCCATCACTCATGAACCATGCCTATATCCATCAACAACAGCTCCACCATCTGCCGAGGAAGGACAATCTTCTCCATTGCCTTAGATCTTCATGGTGAGAATGAGTAGTTGATCAAAATCTTATCATGAATTAACGGCAATTGATTCTATGCATTTTGGATTTTACAACTAATTAGTTATTTAACTTTTGCAGCAATATCAATTTTGAAATGCACTTGGGAGTGCAAAGCGCGACGAGGGTGACGTATAGACCCAATTTATAAATAAGTCATGATGTCATTTTTCCATTATTTCATTTATGGGCGCGACCTTCCATTATCTATGTTGGGAATACCATGGGCCATGGGCCCATTTTGTAAAAGAGAAAAATGTATAACTAGACCAATTTGGAATACAAGTACAAGAATGTGAACTTGTGTATATGACAATGTCTTCATTGGCTTTTAAATTCATGATGTGGATTTAATGTTATATTCTATCAATGCTACATTACTGTTGATGAATGTAGTTAGAATGGATTTATTTTTTTTCATTTACAAATTATAAAGTTTGCAAGTTAAATTACTTAAATTTATATCTTATTCAATGTTGCATGCATGTAAAACCATATCATACCATGAAACTTTGCTTAGTTATAATAATAGATGTATCATGTACATGAAGAGAACATATATATGGATTCAAATTTATTTTAATTTTGAATTTTATGAAATGGAAAACTAAAGTTTTAAAGTACAACATACATGCCTTCTAATAAAATCTGCAAAAATTGATAAAGTTTTGAGCCTTTACCAGTTCAATACTAACATTTAAAGATGAAAACTTTATTGATAAGTGGTGTAGTATTATTTAAGTTTTTTTTTGGTTTTATATATATTTTAATAATTCCTTTATTTATCTATAAATAGGGCACAAACAATATTTGTGGTATGAATACAAAGAAGTGTGTAAGATTTTTTTGAGATGTGGATTCACCTTAGTGTGGATGGGTTTTTTCCCACATATTTTCGAACAAGTAACTTTTACACCAAGAAGTGCCTTAAAATAACACCCTATCAACATCTACTCTAAAAGTTAACTAAATTAAAACTTTAAAATTTTTTATTATTATCATTATTAATTATAAAAAAAATTAATATATGACAAACATAATAATATATTTTTTGAATTTGTATTTTCGAGCAGGTAACTTTTATGCCATGAAGTGCCTTAACATAACACCCTGAGATCACCCTGAGCTCCTTTCCACCATTTGGGCCTTCAATTTTTTTTTCTAATATTTGTTGTTCTGTGAACATTTTGGGCAGTTTTTAATTACATACCATGTTTCATAGCATGCTCTACACTGGAATGAAACATTTTCATAGTCGAGATTTTGGAGTCAAACATAATTTTGAATCGTCAAATTAATTTTGGTGGGAAAAGCCTTGTTGAATTCCATCTCCAAACTTTCAAATAAAAAACCAAGTGCCCAATCATACCTAGCCTAAAATATTAAACAAAAAAAAAAGTTAAATCTAAAAGAGACAACCCTCTCTGAAATTTAGGAAGGCTAGATCCTAAATTTCCAAAGAAGGTTTGTGGTTACCCCTAGTTTTCTTAAAACTGAAAAAATTCAAAGAGCCCACAATCTTTAGAAATTACTAGGGTGATAACATCCCCTAGAGTGAAGTTTTCCCTTAGCTGTGTACCTACATCTCGTGTCCTCTTCTATTTCTTGTTTGGCATTAGTCTTGATGATAAGGAAAAGATAAATCGAAAGAAAGAACAATAATAATGAAACATCACAAGATAATGTCATAATATTAGAAATCAATTAACTTGCCAACCTATTGTATTTCTCAACAAACAACTCTTTGGTGTCTATACATGCCTGCAAGCACATCATGGAGTTCTCAAAAACTCTTTGTTAAGGTCATTGATGTTTTTGCATCAATCTTCGACATATTTTCAAAAATAGGTTCTTCAGATGAAATATCGAAACAATAATTGCATTGTAGTTTCCCTTACCATTAGCCTATTGTCTATCTTGTTGGTCATACATCCAATCCTTCTCTTTCATGCAATTGTTCTCTTCTTAGAGTTCAGCATTAGTGACCTTGAAGCTTTCCAACCTCTTTCTATTTCCTTTACCCGTGCTGAGACATGGAATGTTCATGCAACTACTTCCAAAGAAATTCAACTATTCATAAATAAAAGGCTTATAATTCACTGGCTTCACCAACATAGATATTATGCCAAAAAAAAAAAAAAAAAAAAAATCAAATTTTCTTTTCTATTTCTTTTTAATGACTTTAAAGCATACAACATGCCAACTAATAAACCACTTTTGTCTTGAGTGTAACCTACAACAACTTGCCGGCAACACAATGACAATCCCCTCTTAAAAGGATTTATTAAATGAAGTGGAAAGGCACTATTACTAAATCACTTCACAAAGTTATTTTATATTTTATTTTTATAGAAATCCTTCAACCAAAACCATTGATAATTAACTTTATGAATAAAGAAACACCACAACCTCAAATTAAACCATCGAAAGGATTTATTAAATGAAGGGAAAAGACACTATTACTAAATCACTTCACAAAGTTATTTTATATTTTATTTTTAAAGAAATCCATCAACCAAAACCATTGATAATTAACTTTAAGTATAAAGAAACACCACAACCTCAAATGAAAAGATAATCAGAAAACCTTGTATGAAAACTATGTAGCTAAATCCATGTGGTTAAATCACTTTATAATGTTATGAATCTCATGGCTTATGTTCATTGAAGAGATTTTTATATTTTTTATTTTTTTTATAATTAAAGTTAATTGGAAATATTATTTTACATTAGAAATATTATATATATATATATATATATATATATATATATATATAATTTAATTAAAATTTAAAAAAAAAATATCTATATAAAATAATGAAAAATAAATAAAATGTTTAAATATATGCTTTTCAAAGAGCATGGGATAAACCAGTGGTCTTTATATTCTGCGTTGGCAAATGCCATCCGAGAGCATGATTTAATTTCCATTCTCATTATATATTTTCATTTAATTTTACTTAAAATTTAAATATATATATACAATTTAAATATTAAAATTTTATCATTTTATTCTTTTTATATTAAAATTTAATTTCAATAATAATAAAATGAAAAATAAATAAAATATTTAAATATATCCTTCCCCATTGGGAAGAGCATTGGTTTTCTTCTAGCAATCTGTCATTTTCTTGTAGATTTTTTGCCAAATTTTAGTTCAACCTCTTTACTTCATCCATTATATTTTCCACATTTCGAGTGGTGGAAATAGTGAATGCATTTCCTGCGGTGGCAATGATGATTGGATTACTTGTAGTACCCGGCCCTGTAAAATGTCGTATATCCTATCAATGCCAACCGTCAACGACTCACGGAAATTCTAGAAAATTGGTTTTTCGGGAAACCTGTCACGTCGTACTCGTTCGCTTATTAAATTCCAATCCGCCTTGTCCCAGATGGCTCGCATGACGGCAGGCATGACCATGCTCCATGGCGATGGCATGGCATTGGTACGTCCTGTGCATTGATAGGCGGATAGCAGCGAAAATAAGGCTCGCCGTTATAATCTATTATAAATAACTTTATTTTAAAATTAAATGACAATCCATGCAATGAACGGTTCCAATGAATCGGAATAACGTTTGGTAAGGAAATGAATTTCAGTTTTAATGTTAATGTTGCAGGCAGGCTATCATGGTCAAATCTCGGTACCTATTCATCTTACTTAAGACACGTGTATCTCTCTCAGTGGACAGACCCATGCCCTAAAGTGGCTCGCTCTCCAACATTAATTTAACATTGTAGCTTCCGTAAAGTGCCCAATTCATTAAGATTACTGGTTACGGCGGGTCAGCTCACGTGAAGGAACGCAGTGGACGTATGACATACGATAACTCAGACGAACGGTGTAGAGACGGCGCTCCCGAAACGAGGACTAAGACGGAGGACTAAGACGAACGCAGCTGGTGATCTAACATTAATGGAAAGAATAAAGTTTAGAATAGGATCAAAATATTATAAATAAAGAAGTTAGGAATATAATAAAGATACAGCTGGTGATCTAACATTAATGGAAAGAATAAAGTTTAGAAAAGGATCAAAATATTATAAATAAAGAAGTTAGGAATATAATAAAGATATAGGTATAGGTTTATAATAAAAATATAGGTTTGATACATTTTATCTACATATATATAATGTGGTTGTGTTAGTTTATATATTAATAGTTATCTAATTTGTCTAAAATTTTATAAAAAATTATTGAAAACATGAGTTTGACTGCACAATTGAAGGGGCCCAAGAGTTTTTGAAGGTGTTGAACACAGAAATCTGTATGGAAACTCCAAAAAAATGCATTTATTTAACGTGTTTTTTTTTTTTGGAATTTGTTAATAATTTTTTTCACAATGTATAAATTAATTTAGTTCTTAAAATGAATTGCTTAGTTTAATTTGTGGGCTTTTTTTTTTAATCTTTTTTGGTGATATTTTGTGGTCAATTTTGTCCAAATTTTAATGGGGACATTTTGGAACGGTAAGTTTAAGGTGTTTGGGAGGTTTTTGAGGGCTCTGAATTTATTTATGCATTCAAAAACACATTTTAAACAATGAAAATTCACAATTTTCCAAAATTTTCATCACTAAATTCCACAAAAAATTGGTAAAAAAATCTAATCGTTAGACTACTACAAAAAAAATTGGAACAATCAAATTTCATAATTCAATGGTCACACATCTTAGAACAATATAAGAACTGTATTTTATTCCATTTGATTGTTAATGACATGAAAGAAACTTCAATAATAATAATAATAATCTATCTTTTTTTCTCAATAGTGGAAATACTTATAACTTATTGCTCTTAGAGGCCCTCTCCACCCTAGTATGAAAGAGTTGTTGTAATGTCCTTTCCTATTACATTATGTAAACAAAAGCAATAAAAATAAAAATAACCAGAAGTAAAAATTAAAATGATGTATCAACCCATGATATTCATGTGGAATATAGTCTATTTAAAGAGGGAAAGACTTTTTAAATGGGGAAAGACTAGCCTATATCCATCTTAACCCTAGATCTACCAAGGGCAAGAGGGATCAAATCACTTGAGGTGCACACCTCTTTTAGAGTGAAAAGGGAATTGATCCCACTTCGTGATTGATAAATTTGAAGTTAAGATGGATCTAGATTGATTAATTAGTATTGAGGATAGTTATTATTGAATATTGCAAATGCTAGTTAACTTATCATTATTATTTAAGAAAATGGCAAATGTCTTTAGCCCAGTATGGAAGAGAAGTTGTAATGTTATGTTATATAGACATCTTGACTCTGTCAAATTACATAAAAATAAAAATAAAATTTAAAAATAATAATAATTATAATTATTAGTTATTAATAATTAAACCATCATAAATCCATCATCCATAGTTAAGATGGATCTAGGCTACTTAATCTATTTCCTTCTATCTAAAGAAAAAAAAAATATCATTTTAATTAAATATTTTTATTTTTATTTTTTTGTATCTAAAGGAATCAACAATTAGGTCAATTTCGTCTCGCATGATACAGGGTTGATTCCAACCGGTACCAATATAACTTCTAAGTGCATATGTATACCCCTTCTACACACACAAGTGAATCTGGGGGATTTGAACAATGAACCTCCTCGCATATAATACTCCATTTACATGACCATCGCCACTTGAGCAATCCCCAAGGGCTAATTAATTAATTTTTTATTTTTTATTTTTTATTTTAACTTTTAATTAAATGTTTTTAAATAAATTAAATTATTAAACATTACAAATTTTAAATAAAAATGTGAATAGCTAATTAAATTTACCCATTTTATGTCCCAAGGAGGCAACTCAATTGGTTAATTCGAAATTTGTGAAATCCTTGAAACAAGGCAAATCCAGGTTCAAATCCCCCTTGAAGGGACTCGGTTTACGGCAAGGAGGATAGGTTGTAAACCCCCAAAGGTTTACAAGTAGTTACGTGTCAGACAGATTGGGTTCCTTTGGGATACAAAAATAAAAAGTTATCCATTTTACTTTTCAGTATCTTCTTATTAGTCCCAGCTCAAAGAGTTGCAGGGACTATAGTAATCAGATGGCCCTTTTCTATTAAGTATGCACAAAAACCAATAGTCCCTTTTTTCACTATTTTAGCCACAGTGGACTATAGTAATCAGATGGCCCTTTTCTATTAAGTATGCACAAAAACCAATAGTCCTAGCCACAATTTGAATATAGCATTTCATTTTAACATAAGTTTTAAATTGACCATCTTATGTGGCCTCTTCCTGAAATAAGAGGTCGAAATATCTTAGAATAAAAGCATGTATTTAGTTTATTTTTCTCTAGTGAAATAATGCTAGCTTTACTTCACTAGAATTTAATGTTTAATGTGTAGTGTCTGTATTATAAATTTTATAGGCAGATAAGTGGGACAAGTGGTTGTAGACTAAATCTTAATGTGCCTATATGCATTTTGTTTCTCATGTGGCTATATGCATGTTGTTTCTCCTATGGTTATATGCATTGGCACTTTACTCCACTACTTACGCACTAGAAAACACAATGTTATCAAGCTGGAAAATGAGATGAGATAAGATGGACCTTTGGAGAGAAATGGCTGTATCCAGCCTTGCAATATTTCCTCCTGTGACCACAATGCTATATTCCTATTCCAAAATTCCCAAAATCAAAACGCAATAACAAATATACATTCATTCATATAGTTAAAATGCAAGTATACCTTCAGTAAATTCTTCAAAATCGGATTATTATCCTATAAGGTATGACTTTGTAATGTAGTTTAGTTATTAGATCGAAGACCCAAGGCCACAAATAGAGATAGTTATAGATCCTCTAGGTTGAGCTCATTTTGGATCCAAATCCAAAGGCCTACGTAACAAGTCAGGTAAGAAAGGTTGGTCGGGATGTTACGCATGGATGTGAGCTATTGCAATGGTAATCGAACATCTAATAAGAGGGAAGAAATGAAGGAATCATAGCTCGAGTAGGGCGAAGAACTGTGTAAACCATTGGTTGTGAGTTTGACATCCTAAGAGACTAATGATTTCCTTGGACGAGCTCGATGCTTAGAAATATGCAAGCAGGTAAGGCGTTGTTTTGAAAATGGCATGCTAGCTTTGAAAGTAGGGATTTAAATATTCCAAATAATTTAGAATGGGATTCTAAAGGGGCATGTGGGTTGCTTGCAAGCCTCATGTGTCTATCCCATGTCTATATTTAATTTAATCTATTAATTATATATATATATATATATATATTTTAATTGATTTTTCAATTTTTATAATGGGACATATCAAAGAGGTGAGAGTCGGTGTGGATGGATGACACATGTATCTTGTGGTTTGATCTAGATAGTTTCAAAGGGGAGGTCTCTTTTTGTATCTTCTTTCTGTACCCATCTGTGTTTGAAATTTCCCGATCCCCTACCCATACTTTATCATCTTTGTGTTGATCAAACCCAGACTCTCCTTAAAAATAACTTGTGCCACTTATACGAGCCCTCTTCAGACCATTTTTGGTCTCTATAAGGCCCGCTATCTATTGGGGGTTTGATTTGGTTTACTCTCTTGATGGGTATTTTCTTTGTTTCAAGTTTTTGATTAATAATTTTGGGGAGGATTGATATCTGACTATGTTGGGCAGGGACAAATTTGTATTCACTCTATGACTAGAGATAGAAGAAGGCCTCCTAATGGAAAAATGATCAAATATTCTATACAAAGATATAAATTACAAGTCTTTGTTTTAATGTATGGATGAGAGTTATTGCAATGGAAACTGGACATCTAGTAGGAGGGAAGAAAATGAGTATTCATAGCTCGAGTAGTGTAAAGAATTGCATAAACCATTGGTTGTAAGTTTGACATCCTGAGACACTGATGATTTCCTTAATGAGACTGGCCTTTAGAAACACGTAGGAAAGTAAGGTGTTGTTTGAAGATGGCATGTCAGATTTGGAAGTTGGGATTTGAATCTACCCAATAGTTTAGAATGGGATTCTAGAGGAGCACGTGGGTTGCATGCTAGCCTCACATGTCTATCCCATGTCTATATTTAATTTTATTTATTATTTGTATTATTTTATTTATTAACATTTTTTTTTTTACTTTTATTTTAATTTTTATAACGTAACATGTCATAGTTGCAAGAGATGTGAGACTTGATGTGCATGGATAACGCATGCATCTTGTGGTTCCAAGGGGAGGTCTCTTCTTGTATCTTCTTTTTGTAGTCACTTGTGTATGGATTTTCTTGACCCCATGCCCATTATTTATCGTCTTTTTGCTACTCACACCCATATTCTCCTTAAAATAACTTAGGTTTGCTTATATGAGCCCTCTTCAGGCCATATTTGGTATCTGGAAAGCCCACTTTCTATTGGGAGGTTTCTTTTGGGTACTCTCCTGATGGGTATCTTCTCTATTTTAAGGCTTTGCATAACAATTTTGGGGAGGACTGATATCTAAGTATGTTGGGCGGGAACAAGTTTGTATTTTCTCTATCACTAGTAATAGAAAAATACCTCCCAATGGAAAAGAAATCAATTATTCTGGATGGAGATGTTACTTACAGGTAAGTCTTTATTTTAATGTATTTTGGGTGTGTTTTCTCTGCTATATTTAAAGGGAGTTTCATTGTATCATATGGCACACTTTAAAATGTAAATTATTGAATTAACATTAATATATGATAATCTTATTTCAATTTAAATTAATACATATTGTCCATGTTGCTTCCAGATGATAGAAGCTCCAATTTAAGTCATTACGTCTGTATTTTTCTATCTTTGGGCCATATATATTCGCCATGGGTATATATTGTAAAGGGGAAAAATTCATATTTCTTCTTTTTCTCTCTCTCTTTTTCCTGCAATTTAGTATCATTAGATCATGCAAATGAGATGATGAATGTATAAGTTTGTATCCACTCATATGTATCTAGTTGTACTATGTCCTAATTACATGATAAATTTTATATTTCATCACTAATCAAAAGAAGTTAGCTTCTTTTCAATGTATTTTCCCCTTTTATGCAAGAGCTCTGATTTGGTCCTAAATTTGTAGCAACGGGATGAAGAGATTAATTGAATTGAATTATCTGTGTTGGCAGAAAATTGATGGACAGGTTGAGACCCTGGGTTCAGATACAGGGGCCAACAAAGGCTTTGTCATAGTCTAGCACAATGTCGACATTTTCACCCTATTCGGAAGAATAAGGTGTCACACTCGAGGCGTGTCGTGACCTTACGTAGATAGGGTTGGAACCTGGTATCAAGAAAACCCCATGAAGACTATCAACGCCCAATAAACTCATAACTAGAAAATCAGGGTGCAATCAAGTCGGCTCAAGTATTCAAGAAGAGGGTATAATACAATTGTACATTCATAATAATAAAAAATTAAGAGGCTACAACAAAGCACACATAGAGACTCTCATATAACATTGTAGCTCCTCATTTCGTTAAATCTAATAGTATTACATCAATACATTGGGATCTAAGGCCTTGAAGATAGAACATAAAGTTACAATAAGAAGATAATACTTGAGCAATATGAGATGTAAGAGTGCCAACCCAGTGGGTTTTGCGACAACATTTCAGTGAATTCATATGCTTCTCCCCTTTTTCTTCCTCGTATGCCTTATTAAACCATGCGCTTGCCGCTACCTATTCCTAGGATACTCTGTCTTTCCCTTCTTTCAGTTTCCTTTTTTGCTCGGTTGTGTCTGCATCCCCGACTACCAGTGTTCCTTCCATATCGGTTGCGACCACTCGAGTTATGATTTCTCTGGACAGATCTCCGCAACTACTAGTCTTTGGTTGGCCCCTTCTCCTTCTCTGATTTCCTTCTCTGAATCCTCCAATGATTTCCTCTGGTCAAAATATGGTCAATCTTCAAAATGTGTCACCACTTATCTCTCAAAATGAAGGACCCAATGATCCATAATTACAATTTGTATGTGGGTACCATGTATTTTCATTGAATGTTATTGGAATTGTTTATGGGGCTAGTAGCATCTATTTTATCTTTATTTTTGTTATGCTATTGAGGATTTGTTTGAGTGCATGAATTGGACAAAGTTATAAAGAAGAGATCATGCTTGTGAACATCACTTTTTTGAACTATCACACATTGCTTGTTAACTTTTGGTGAGCCACCTTGCTTCTACCTTAATTTTAAGCAATATGGAGCTCATGAAGGGATGAAAATCATAGTAAAGTGAAGTTGAAACCAAAAAAAAAGTATTAAAAACAGGTTGAACTCTTTTTTATATGTTTTTCCTTCTTTTTATCTGATATTTTTATGATTCTTGGAGGGAACGAAGGTGTTCTATGGAGCTCTTTATTCATTTATTTTCTTCCAGGAAAACCATTGGGAAATGAAGCAATTCTTAGGAAAAATACTAAGAGGGGGGAAGGCGGGGGTGTGAATCAATATTTTAAACTCACTTTAACTTTTCATTTACTTATTCTAATTTCTATATGTTTCTTTTATTTATGCAACCAACACATGTACGCGACTTTAGTGAAAGAAAAACATTGTATAGCTAGTTAATCAATTCTTCATAAGTTCCATGAGATATTTATCTTTAACTAATGCATTATTGGTTTCATCAAATATATAATATGCAGAAAAGAGTAGAATAAACCATCACACATAAGAAACAACACATGAGAACAACAGGATTTTTTTGGTGGAAACCCAATGTGGGAAAAAACCACAGTTCTTGTTGTCTTTGTCTTATTTTTTATTATATAAATAAAATCATATTACAATTGTTTACTAGCGAAGACTCTTACCAATACACAGGTACCCAATGGAAGAAGGCTACAACATTCTCTCGTTCTCCATCACCCACTAGAAGGGAGCTACAACCCCCTAAACTCGTTTACCGCCTCCTACTGGAAGGGAACTCCTACCCCATTTATAAAGGCCACAAACCTCAACTCCTTGTGGACCACTTTTCATAATGTTTCAAATTGGATCCA
This sequence comes from Pinus albicaulis, assembly GCA_034641835.2. Lineage (NCBI taxonomy): Eukaryota > Viridiplantae > Streptophyta > Pinopsida > Pinales > Pinaceae > Pinus > Pinus albicaulis. The sequence goes on along the minus strand of CM076580.1, from coordinate 1,383,864,804 downwards.
CCTGTCAAATAACCGTCACACAACTTGCAGACCACCTTTCATAATATTTTCAAATTGGACCCATATCAAAATAAACCCAAACTCCCTGGATGCAGGTGACACAACCAGATCGTACGAGGACAACTCCTCTCATGCTCAGGCTGATACCGCCCTGCAACGCCAACTCTAACATGATGCGGAACCTCAAATCGCCAATCATTTTTACCAGCGCTCTGCCACACTTGGCCTCTTGACACACTTTGTATCACATGCAGACACGCTTGGACTATCCCTCACCGCCTCTACACTCGTGCCACATGCCTTCAAAAGGCATAGAAGCTCCTCATTCAACCATCTCATTGTTGCTCCAGCCGGTCTCGAGAGCCATCGTTGTTACTCCCCTCGCCATCATGCAATTGCTCCAACTTGACTTGCGCACCACTATTTCCATTTCCCTCCCTGCTGTGTGCTCCTCCTGTTGCACACCCCCTATTGTAAGTCTCATGTCATGCTCCCTCCTGTTGTGCACCCCTCCCCCTGTGATCCTCCTTGCTACGTGTCCCTTGTTGCTTGCACTCCTTCCGCGCGCCCCCCTGCTGCATGCCCCTCCCCCTCTGCATATCCATGTTGCGTGCCCCCTGTTGTGCGCCCTCCTGTTGCACGCCCCCCCACCCCCCCCCCAATTGCATGCCCTTACTGTGCACCCCCCTGTTGCACACCCCCTGTTGCATGCCCCCTCGCACTGTGCACCCCCTTGCTATGCACTCCCATTCTCTCGGCCTGGACTCACAGCGAGTTACCCTTTCTCTGCTCAATAGCCTCTCCATGGCCCCATGCCAACATTAAAATCCCATTAAGGGCAGCAACAATGGCGCTCGCGGGGCGCTATCACTGAGGCCAAGACCAGTGTTTGGAATCCATAGAAGGCTCCTCATCAGGGATTCATGATAGGTGGGATACTCAAACACCTGACAGCCCCTAGGGTGATAATGTCTTGACTCCGGAGAAGCCTAAGGGAAGAAGAGGCCCAAAAAAATTTACCATAGCGCACTTTGAGTCGCCCACACCTCGGAAAACCAAGTCGCTCCCTGTTCATGAGCCTGCGGAGGAGGAGACAGACATTTGGATCATGGATTCGGACAACGTCTAGACCATAGTTTTAGATGCAGAGTACCCTGTTGCACCCATCATCCATGCGGCCCCTCCTAAGCCTCCGTGTGAGCCCACAACTGAGGAGGAAGCCACTGCAAGTGAATATGGATGTCTTATTGAGGAGGAGGACCACGTGACAGAGGAAGATGAAGGAACCCCGTGACTGCTCTGTAGCAAGGTTCATCTATGTTTTTTGTCAACTCGGGACATACTTCAACCATTTTTTTTTATATGTCACTAGACATTTTGTAAAAAAAGGTTGTATAACGCTATTAAGGGGTTGGTTTCTTCACGGGAGGCAGCCCCAAACATGTTTTATTTTGAAAACTACCAAGGTCAGGATTGGCTAAGTACTTCTTGCCAGCTCTGCCCAAAGCCTCTATAAAGTTTCTTTTATGATTTTAATATAGTTTAGCCTTACTTACAAAAAAAAAACAATAAACCCAAACTGACTTAACACACTGAAACATTGGATCTGAGTCAATAATCAACTCAGCTACTGAAGTATCTAACCACTAAATATAGAACCCAACTAGACCAAATAAATATCAGAAAATATATGCTATTGTCCTAAACAGAACCCACGTATATACGCGCTTCCTCTGCATCACACCTATGTATAGATCTTAAATCATAGAAAGTTGAATCATGAAGTGATGTAATACTGAACCAATTACTGAATCAAGTATTGAACTAGAGTCACATATCACCAAACTATAGCATCATTACTTACCAATATTCCAATCCAACAATATCAAACAGAGATCAACATGATCAAGACTTCATCAACACACAACAACAAGTAAACCATACATCATCAACTTTAAAAATCAAGCATAAGATCAAACCCTAGTTTGTATACGCTAATTCCACATGTTATATCTGTGTATGCATGTGTTTACCATACACAACACCTGGTTACAGATCTTCACAAACTGAAAAATATTTGGCAAACTATATACAGGGCCCTATAGAGACAGATTCGTGTATGTACGCGGCTATTCCCAAACATACCTATGAATAGATCTGAAAAATTTCGCTGCAAACATAATTTCTTTTTTCGTAACCTTTACTATCAATACTACAGACTTTTGAATTATTACATATTCATCATTATTAGCTACTTTGAAATTTGCAAGAAGTAAATCAAACAAGCATATATGCCAACATACTTTCAGATCTTTCATATATGAGACTTATCCTTGATCCCTGGTGCACACTTGTTTCAGGTCAGATCACTCATAAACAATTTATTACTTGCACACCCAACACCTTGATCTCCATCTCTTTGTTTAGTATTTTCCATAGCCAATACCTTGGTAGTGTCTTTAGTATTATTTGACAGGATCAAATAATTGTTGTCGCTTCAATTACTATGGGCCAATACCATGGTAATGACCCATGGTATCCATATCACCATGGTTCAGATTATGTATGTGACTTTTCTTCACAATAACTTCGTATGTACACGACCCTTATTCACAGGACCTGTGTATGCTTTCTCAAACTTCACCTTTATCATCCATCTATCTCTGAACTGACAATTATGTGTTCATAGCCTCAGTAGAATTTGTACCAAACTTCATGAGTTCCATAGACATCATGATACCACAATGTTGACATATTTATAGTAGGTTTCCATCAAGGACAACACATTATCCATAATTCCAATAGTATCCCCCTTTGGACTTGATGGAAACCACTCTGGTGTTTGGACACCACTTGCAAATACACCTACAAAGATTATTAGAGATACTTAGGGCACTAGTATTGTCATAGAGATTGGGTACAGGTTGAGGACAAGTGACTTGAATATCTTGCAATGTTTGGATCATCCATAAAATTTGAGTACAGCAAGATGCAGCAATAACATATTCTTCTTCAGCAGTAGATAAAGCAATAGAACCTTGTTTCTTGCCGAATCATGAAACCAAGCGAGGTCCCAAATAAAATGCTCCTCTACTAGTGCTCTTGTGATAATCAATATTACCTGACCAATCAACCTTTGTGTAAGCATGAAGTGCAAAGTCTACGTTTTTGTGTAACCATAGAACAAAATCTTGAGTTCCTTGTAGATACTTGAATATTCTCTTAACTTCTAGGAGATGAGTTTCCTTAGGATTTGCTTGAAATCATCAAATGATGCCAATTGCATCCATAATGTTTGGTCTTGTACTTATAAGATAGAGCAAGATTTCAATCAAAGATCTACATTCTAGTTGATTGACTGAAGGAGAATTATCTTTTTTAATAAGATTACATCCTATTACCATGGGTGTACATATACACTTGCAGTCTTCCATTCCATAATTTTTCAAAAAAAAATTGAGGTACTTGGTTTGAGAGAGAAAGACATCATTCTTAGTTTGTTAAAATTGAAGGCCAAGAAAGTATGTTAGCTCACCAAGTAGATATATTTCAAATTCTTGCTGTATAAATGAAGCAAATCCTTGACTCATAGATTCTACATTGCTTCCAAATATGATTTCATCTACATAAACAACAACTATAAAAATTTTCTTTATCAAATTTGATATATAGGCTATTATATGTAGACCCCTTTTTGAAGCCTTGTTACCGAATATACCTGTCAAGATGGTAATACCATGCACAAGGAGTTTGTTTTAACCCATACAATGCTTTCTTAAGTTTGCAAACAATATTTTTATCATTGTCTAGAATGAACCCTTCAGGTCGTTCAATATAAACTTCTTCTTTTAGATCTCCATTTAAAAATGCAAATTTAACATCCATTTCATATACTTTAAATTTATCAAATCTTGAAAATGAAAGAAACATTCTTATGGCTTCAAGTCTAGCTACTGATGAAAATGTTTCTTCAAAGTCTATCCCATCCTGTTGAGCATAGCCTTTGCATACATGTAGAAATGATACAAACAATATGTATATCAATGGATTCAATCCAATCATGACATCTACTAAATAAAGATATTGAATCCTTCTACAAATCAATTGCGGAAAATAAACATGATCGCTAATCACAACAAGTAAATACAGAAGCAAATCAAACCACAACATGGATATTTTCCTGGGAAAAGCTTGCTTCTCAAAATCCCTCTATATTCTATTGTATACTCACCAAGGAATCATGAAAAAATTATAATTCACTCTTCTCGCAAGAGTTTCCTGCACTCTCACAACTGTCTCACAGTGGCCCAGACAAAATCGACCAGCACTTAGCCAATTTCCCGCCTCTATTCAGCCTGCCTTGCTTGCGCAATTCATGTGGAATGCAATCCCTATTCTTTAGGAAATTCAGCCTTCCAAAACTGCGCAATGCTCATGGGAAATCCTATGGTTTTCTTACTGCATGCGGGCAACCTACTAATGATACAACTGATAGTTAACATCCCTTTAACCTTTGTCTCAATTGGGTCTCCACTAAAACTGACATGCATGCAACTATTAACAACAAATCATCAGTTTCATGGCAGGTCATTGCATGTGAATTAAATATTATTTAATTGATCACTTGATTGCTCACTAGTGCAACAAAAAATTACAACTATTTCAACTGACTTTAACTCAATACATTGAGTTAACTAATTTCTCATGCATTAAAATAATACACTAACCGCAACTCGAACTCCATAACTAATAGAATCACTCTGCATGCCTCACCAACCACCCTCAACTCAAAATTCATGAGCTGATTGAGTTTATCACACTCAATTAACTATTACAAGTGATTATGAGATAATATTACATTTTATTGTCCAATTTAATTAAGGTAAAATTAAATTAGACAAACATTTCTTATTAATTTTTCAACACTCCCTCTCAACAAGAAAGGGATTATCTTCCACCCTGATCTTGCCTCTATGGTATTCGAATTTTCTCCTGGAAAGTGCCTTCGTCAAAGTATCTGCATCCTGATCTTCCGTGGGAATGTACTGAAGTAAGATAATGCACCTCTGAACACAATATCTGAGATTGTGGTACCGGATTTCTATGTGCTTGGACCTATCATGGAATACCAAATTAACTAAGAGTTTAATGCAACTCTGGTTATCACAATGTATCATTGTCGGATCCATCTGAGAACCAAACAAACCAACCAGAATACTCCTCATCTAGATGGCCTCACATGTAGCCTGACTTGCTACCATGTATTCTACCTCGGCTGAACTGAGTGCTACATATTGTTGCATCCTTCTGTACTAAGAAACTGTTGTCAATCCTATGCTGAAGATCCCTCCTGATGTGCTATTTCTGTTTGATGGACTACCTGCCCAATCTGCATTAGTGAAGCCTTGAAGATTTACTCCCTTTGTCCATCTATACCATAATCCATACTTTGTAGTTCCCCTGAGATATCTCAAGACATGCTTCCCCACCTTCCAAAAGAGCTTGGTCAGCTTAACCATAGCTTTACTCAGCTGGTTAACTACATAGAAAATGTTTGGTCTGGAGTTCACCAAGTACATCAGTGAACCCACTAGCTGCCTGTAAACATATCATCCACTACCTCACCTGAGGTAGCATCCTCCTTCCTCCAGTTTCTTGGAAGAGGAGTCTCCATGGGTTTACAACTCTCCATGTGAAACTTACTCAGAATCTCTTTAGCATACTTTCCTTGAGAAACAAATATTCACCATCATGCAGCCATGTTTCCAAACCAAGGAAATAGTGAAGGAGTCCCATGTCCTTCATTCTGAACTCTCTTACAAGATCCTCTTTGCAAGAAGTTATCAGTTGCTCATCACCTATCCAAATTATAGCATCAACATAAAGTACGATAATTAAGCGCTTACCATCAACCACAATCTAGTACAGGTTCGCATCCACCTCACTTTTACTGAAGCCCAACCTGGTGAAATAGTTGTCAATTCTAGTGTACTAACCATGAGGTGCTTGTTTAAGCCCATACAGTGCTCTCTTGAGTCAGCACACATGTGACTCACAGTGAAAGATCTCAGAACCTTTTGGTTGCTCTATGTACACTTCTTCCTCAATAACTCCATTGAGAAACATATTTTTCACATCCATCTAATGTATCTGCCACCCCATCTGTGCTGAGAGTGCAAGGATAGATCTAATCGATGAGTATCTCGCAACTGGTGTGAAATTCTCCTCATAGTCAATCCCCTCAACTTGTGAGAATCCCCGAGCAACAAATCTAGCCTTGTACTTCTCCACACTCCCATATGCCGCTTGCTTCACCTTATAGATCCATTTAGATCCAACCACTGATTTTCCGACTAGCCTTGGGAAAACTTCCCATGCACTGTTCTTGACGAAGGATTCATACTCCTCAACCATGACATCAACCCAAATTGGTTGTTGCACTGCTTCCTCGAAGGAGGATGGTTCTATCACAATACACTTTATCATAAGATCCATGTATCCAGTAAACCTGTCTGGAGACTGTCTCTGTCTGCGCAGTGAAGTAGGTGCTCCTACATGTTCTGCCACATCAAATATCAATCTATCAGCTTCTGTGGTGCGCCTTCTACCATTTCTGGTGGATGGCTCTACATGAGTGTTTTATTCCACTCCATGATCCTCCACATGTGGCTGCTCCACATCTTAAGGTTCATTCTTTGGAACCAATAGTTCCTCATCTGCATGCAAATCCAGCTCCCTCTAAAGGGACAATCGTATGTCTTTCTCCTCATCAAATTTTATATCCCGTCTCACAACAGTCATCCTGTTGTTTGGAAAATACACTCGATAGTTGTGGGGAGTATCAGTGTACCCCAAAAATATCCCAATCTCAGTTGTTGGTTCGAACTTCTTCCTGGAATATTTGGTCACATGGCAATATATAGATGAGTCAAAAATTTCAAAATATGAAACATTAGGTTTCTTACCAAAAAAGCCTCCTATGGTGTACTCATGCCAAGTATCTGATGAGGACTACAGTTCTGCACAAATACCACTGTGTTGCATGCCTCTGCCCACAGATGCAACGGTAGGCCCTGATCATGCAACATTGCTCATGCCGCACCCACAATTGTTCTATTGTTTCTTTCTGTGACCCCATTCTATTGTGGGTTATGAGGCACAATCAACTCTCTCTAAATTCCTTCTTTGCTACATAATTTATTGAATTAATTGGAGATGTACTCACCACCATTGTCGCTCCTAAGAGCCTTCACATGCTTCCCTGTATCTTTCTCCATAAGTGCTTCGAACTCACATAAATTTTAGAACGTTTAATCTTTCTTCTGCATGAAGTAGATCCAACACTTTCTAGAAAAATCATCAACAAAGATCACATAATACCTATGCTTTGCTGTCTAAGCTATAGAGAATGGTCCACACACATCTGAGTGAACTCTCTCAGGGATTTCATCTGGTCGGTTCTCCTTCTCGTGAAAAGTGGTCTTTGCATACTTCCCCATGGTATATCCCTTGCATGTGTCTATCTGCGCAAGAGTACCCTTGGGAAGTCCTGTATAAATATGTTGCATGACCTTCAAGGATCTGTGGTGTAGATGGCCCAATATCCTGTGCCATAACTCAGCCTCATCCTGGCTCACCACTTTGTCTGCCTTACCCATCAATGTTGTCTTGCCATCTACATCAAGTTTGTAGATATACTTTACATGAATCCCAATCTTCTTGGCTTTTCATGTGGCTTTGTGTCAAAGGAAAGCTTTCCCTTCACCGAAGACCACATCATAGCCTCTATCCTCCAACATTTCTTTTTCAAACCTGGGACATGCGTTACATATTTTAATAAGAAGGGTTTACCTGAATCTCTCTGGAAGGTAACTGTACCAATCCCGGTAGCATTTTATCACCCGTCATCACCCATTTCGATATGCATATGGAGGTACTTCTCCTCCAAGCTACTGAAAATTTCTTCATCTCCCATCATGTGGAAAGATGCACCACTATCCAAGTACCACACTGATCCCATTGCACTTAACACCATGCATGTGATGAGCGAGAATTCCAACTCAAATTGCGAGGCCAAAGCCTCACCAGCTGCAGATCCTGAAGCCTTCTTCTTCTTCTTCTTTTGTGGACAATTAGTGGCATAATGTCCATTCTCGTGACAGTGAAGACACTTCACTCTAGACATGTCATGCTTCTTGCCTTCTTTTCCAGACTCAGATTTGGAATAGGATTTATTTCCCTTCCCCTTCTTCGCCTTACCAACCAAGGCTCAATTTTCTTCATCATCTGTCTTATATGAAGATCTATCCCTGGTATTCCGCCTAAATTCTTCTTGCACCAAATTCGACCAAAGTCGTTCCCAATCTGGCAGCTTCTCCCTCCCGTTGAGAGAGTCCTGATAACTATGCCAACTCTTGGGAAGGCCTAGAAGAGCTAGGCTCACCAAGTCATCATCCACGACAGTAATTCCGACACTCCCAAGCTCATCTCCACATTGGACAAACTTGGTTAAATATTTCGGAATAGTGTCACCTTTCTCCATTTTGATTTTCCTGAGCTTGTCTTTCAGTGCCAATTTTTTGGGGTCACTGCTACTCTGAAATAGATCTATCAAAGCCTTCCACATTGCATATGGAGTCGCTTTTCCATGGAGACTTGAGACAATGTGGTCTCGTACTCCCTCCAGTAAGATCATCCTCGCCTTTGCAACCTTCTTTTTCCAAGCATCAAGAAGAGCGGCATCTGCTGCAACGGGTTTGGGAATGTCATTATCAATGAATTATTTCAACCCATTGTCCTCCAGAACTGCTTCCATCCCATCTTTCCACGCAATATAATTGGAACTTCCCTCGAGTTAATACTCCAATCTCAAGCCATTGAAATCCATCGTGATCCTGATACGCCTGTCGCACCAAGAATAATTTTGCAAATTTGAATGCTATTTAGTCACAAACTCAATTTCTTCTCTACTATAGTGATTTCTTGTGATATGATACCATGTATAAATTATACAAAAAATATGTATATCAATTGATTCAATCCTATCATGCGATATACTAAAGCAAGATATTGAATCCTTCTACAAATCAATTGCGGAAAATAAACACAATCACCAATCACAACAAGTAAATAAATAAGCAAATCAAACCAAAACACAAATATTTTCCTTGGGAAATATTGCTGCTCAAAACCCCTCTGTCTTCTATTGTATATTCACCAAGGAATCATGAAACAATTACAATGCACTCTTCTCACAAGAGTCTCCTGCACTCTCACAACTGTCTCACACTAACCCAGACAAAATCGACCAACACTTAGCCAATTTCCTGCCTCTAATCAGCATGCTTGCCTTGCACAATTCATGTGGAATGAAATTCCTATTCTTTAGGAAATTTAGCCTTCCAATACTGCTCAATGCTCATGGGAAATACTATGGTTGTCTTACTACATACGGGCAACCTACTAATGATACAACTGATAGTTAACATCCCTTTAACCTTTGTCTCAAGTGGGTCTCCACTGGAACTAACATGCATGCAGCTATTAATAGTAAATCAAAAGTTTCATGGCAGATCACTGCATGTGAATTAAACCTGATTTAATTCACTTGATCTTTCACTAGTGAAACAAACAGTTACAACTAGTTCAACTGACTTTAACTCAATAAATTGAGTTAACTAATTTATCATGCATTAAACTAATACGCTAACTACAACTCGAAATCCATAACTAATAGAGTCACTATGCATGCCTCACCACTTACCCTCAACTCGAAATTCATGAGCTAACTGAGTTTATCACAGTCAGTTAACTATTACAAGCGATTATGAGATAAGATTACGTTTTATTGTCCAATTTAATTAAGGGAAAATTAAATTAGACACACATTTCTTGTTGACTTTTCAACATATAAGTCTTGCTTTGTTTTGAATTACTTCTCCATTTTCATTTAGTTTGTTATTGAATACCCAATTTTTCCCAATTACATTTGTATCATGAGCTGATGGTACTAATTCCCATGATGATTCTTTTCTATTTGATCAAGTTATTCATGCATTTCCTTAACCCAACATTCATCTATGCTTGTTTGATTCACATTTTGAGGTTCAATTGTGGATAGTAAGGCTAAGTGATTATAAGTTCCAAAAAGAGTTCTTGTAGTTTGTATTCATGCTTCTTTTCACCTAAAATTTTAGATTCAGGATGATTTTTCTGAACATACCTTGATGGAGTCTTTTCTGATGTATTTGTATTTTCATTTCCTTATTCTGATGCTTCTCTGTTTCTTCCTTCTACAACCTTTTGGTTTGTAGTAGGGACAAATTCGTCATCTACTGGTGCTTATCTTTTGGTACATGTGGATGCTTCATCAATCACAACATTTATGCATTCTATAATATTTTGAAGCCTTTTATCATAACATGTATATCATGTGCTTCTAGAAGAATATCCAAGGAGGATTACTTCATCAGATCTAGATTCGAACTTTCCAAGTTCATCATCATTTTTCTTTATGTAACATTTGCTTCCAAAAATTCTAAAGTGTTTGATAGTTGTGGGCTTACCAAACCATAATTCATTTGAAGTTTTATCGCTTTTTACTTGAACGTGAGATTTGTTAAGAATATTGACGGTTGTATGTGTCGCTTCTCCCCAAAAGGTGTGAGGTGTTCCTGATTGTTGGATTGTTCTTTTCATTATTTCTGCCACTCCATTTTGTTGAGTCTTAACTATGGAAAATTATCTTTTGATACCGTGCTGTTCACAAAAATTGAAGAATTATTCTGATATAAAATCTCCTCTCTATTAGATATAAGACATTTAATTTTCAGATCTAACTCATTTTCTACCAAAGCCTTGAATACTTTAAATTTATCAAATGCCTCATCTTTATGTTTTAGGAAGTCAATCCAGCACATTCTTGTAAAATCTTCAATGAATAATATGAAGTATTGTTCTCCACGAGGAGACTTATTTCTCATAGGACCACATAAATCTGTATGAATAAGTTCAAGTGGCTTACTTGAAGTACCTTCTTTAGCTTTAAATTGAACTCTAGTTTTCTTACCAACTTGACATGATTTGTAGATGTTGTTTTCAGGTGGAGAGATGTTGGGAAAATCACGAATTTCTCTCATTTTGCTTGATTTTTACAATTAAGAAAAACTACGGTGCTCGAGCCTTTTGTATCAAAGCCAACTTTCTTCAGATTTGCATAAATAATAATGCTCTTGGATGCCTTCTAGAACATAGAAATTTCATGGAGTCCTTGTTCCTTCTATAATGATCTTACCGGTATCCATATTTCTTACCACACAATTATTTGATTTGAGAATAGCTTCATGCCCTTGGTCACACATTTGACTAACACTTAACAAGTTATGTCTTAATCCATCAATAGATAATACATTTCCAGCCTTGACCTTTTTCTTCAACAACATAGTTCATTTTCCCTTGATAATAGCAGGTGAGTTATTACCAAAAGTTACATTATTTTTTTCATTATTTCATTAAAAGAAGTAAACTTATCTTTGTCCCCTGTCATATGCTTTGAACATCCGTTTTCAATGTACCATATATTTTCTTGATCCCTTGCATACAAATCTAGACCACAATTTTCAATGTCTGTATTTTTCTTTTTCCATACCTTGGGAAGTATTGTCTTTTGTTCATGCTGGTGTGATGACCCCATTCTGCTTCTGCATTCAGTTTCTTTATGACCAAAGTTACTGCAAAAAAAACATTAAATTTCATTCATAAGAAGTGTGAAAACATTGTAAGAGGATTTATTTGGCCTGATTTCATTCTTTTGTTTTCCTGCTTCTCTAGTCATAATAGTTTTATAAGCAACACAATGAATAACTGTGTGACCAAAATTATGACAAGTGAAACATTGACCATTGAAGTAGGAACACCAGGGATTATAATACCTTCTTGAGTAGCTTTCATTTTGATTATGGTATGGTTGTATTGTATGATAAGGATTTGATCCTTCATTATTTTGCTGAGAACTGCAATTTTGATGTTTGCTTCCTTTTTTGCATTGACATAGATTCCTGTACCCGTTTTAGAAGATTCCATGTTTTTTTATGTTTCACCATTTGAATTGTATCCAAGACATGTCTTTATTAGAGGAGAGTGTTGCATTTTTATTATTCATTCTAAATTCTATCCTTTAGAAAATCTTAAATTTAGAGCCCTTGTTTTCTCAAGTTCCTTTCTTGACATACTATTTCAAGTTCTAAATTTTCACAGTGCTTTTCCTTTTTTAGAACTTGTTTCTTAAAAATTTATTCAAGTAATTTAGCCTCTTCAAAACAATTTTTTAGCTAAGTTATTTCTTCAACAAGAGTATTTTTCTTATACATATTGATTTCCTTTTATTCTATAGCATCCATAAAGACACCATCAGATTCATCTACACGTTTTTCTTCAAATTCCATAAGCAATTAATAATCTTGATCAGATTCAACATCCTCATTATTGGAAGAATATTCACTATCTTCATGAGTATGAAATCTTTTCTTGTTATCAAAACTTATTTTAACATTCCTTTTTGGAACATTCTTCCCTTTCTCATGATTTTATTTATAAGGACATTTGGCAGCGTAGTGACCTACTCTTCCACGTGAAAAACTTTTAAAAGGAAGCTCACCTTTAAAATTGCTAGTTCCTACCTGGAGTTTCTTCACAAAGTTTTCTTCTTCTTCATCTAAAATGCAACATGTTTACTTAAGCTCTTCCTTTTCCTTTCCTTTTTATGTAGCTTTGAACATTTCTTATTTGATATCTGATGGACCCCCTTTTCTCATTTCATAAGTTGTTAAAATCCCATGGAGTTGTTCAATAGTGAGATTCTTCAAATCCTGCATTTATTTAATGGAAAAGACTTGGAATCCAACTTCGATGTTAGATATATTAGAATTTTCTCAACAACAATAGGTAATAAAATATTTTAATTTATTTATATTTTTCCTTCTATCAGTCAAACTAGTTGTTATACCTTAACGGCTAGTTGGGTTCTCTCTCCATCTTTTTAACTCGGTCTCCTTGATCTAATTTCTCATCTTGTCCTGAAGATGAACCACATTGGTTGGTTCGAAACGCGTCGACAATTCATGATTATATGTGATTTTCTCCGAAAGTTGTTTTTTACAAACAATAGAATATTTTATTTCATCACCAATATTTTTCATTGAGTTAACGATATCATCTACTCTAAGGAAAAAGCTCGCAATAATTTCATCATCATGCATTCTAAGAGTCTCATATTGAATTATAAACGTTTGAAGCTTAGTGATTTTTACCTCAGTGTCACCTTCATAGCTTTGGATAATCTTATCCCATATAGAATTTTCAATATTCAGATACATAACCTTCACAAATTATGATTCATCCAAGACTCCTAAGAAAGCATTGAATGCCTTTACATTGGTCTCATACTGTTTCTTCCCTGCTTAATCTGTGGGAATGGAGGATGGGTATTGATATCCTACTTCAATGATTTCTCATACATCAACTCCAAGAGACTACAAATATGCTCTCATTCCGAATTTCCAAAATACAAAGTTAGTTCCATTAAACAAAAGTGGTCTGATAGAAGATACTCCCTCTTAGCTTCTCATCTTAATGGATCTCCCTTTAAGCGATCAAGCTCCTTCCAAGGGAATTGCTCTGATACCAATTGTTAGGAAAAATATTGAGAGGGGGGGTGAATCAATATTTTAAACTCACTTTAACTTTTCATTGACTTATTCTAATTTTTATATGCTATTGTTCTTTATGCAACCAGTGTATGTACAACACTTTAGTGAAATGAATATAACGTATATCCAGTTAATGAATTCTTCATAAGTTCCATCAGATTTTTATCTTTATCTTTAATGAGTGCATTATTAGTTTCATCAAAAATATAGTATGCATTAAATAGAAGAATAAACCATCACACATCACCAACAACACATGAGAACACCGAGATTTTTTAGGTGTAAACTCAACGTGGGAGAAAACCATCGTCATTTTCATCTATGTCTTCTTCTTATTATATAAATAAAATAGTCTTACAATTGTGTATTGGCGCAGACTCTTACCAGTATGCAAGAACCCACCTGCAGAAGGCTACAACCTTCTCTCATTCTGCAGCACCCTTTAGAAGGGTGCTACAACCCCCTGAACATGTTTACCGACTCCTACCATAAGGGACCTCCTACCCCCTTTCTGAAGGCTGCAACCCTCAAATCCTTGTGGATCACTTTTTAGAATGTTTCAAACTGGATCCACCTATCAAATAACCATCACACAACCTGTTGGCCATCTTTCTTCATATTTTCAAATTGTACCCATATCAACAATAAACCCAAACTGACTTAACACATTGAAACACTGAATCTGATTCATTAATCAATTGAGTTACTGAAGTATCTAACCACTGACTATAGAACCCAACCAAACCAAATAAATATTTGAAAATATATGTTGTTGTCCTGAACAAAACCTATGTATATACATGCTTCCTCTGCATCACACCTACGTACAGATCTTAAATCATAGAAAGATGAATCACAAAGTGTTATAATACTGAACCATTTACTGGATCAAGTACTTAACTATTCACATACCACTGAACCTATCACAGATCACCAAATTGTAGCATCATTACTAACCAATATTCCAATCAACATTGTTAAACAAAGATCAGCATGATCAAGACTTCATCGAAAAACAACAACAAGTAAACTAGAAATCATCAACTGTAAACATCAAGCATCAGATCAAACCCTAGTTTGTATACGCTACTTCCACAAGGTATATATGTGTATGTACATGTTTACTATACACAACACATGTATAGATCTTCACAAACTGAAAATTATTTCGTAGAATATATACGCAAACCTACAGAGACAGATTCATGTATATACGTGGCCATTCCCAAACATATCTGTGCATAGATCCGAAATATTTCGTTGCAAGCATAAATTCACTTTCTGCAACCTTTACTGGAAATACTACAGACTTATGAATAATTACATATTCATCATTATTCTCTACTTTGACATTTGTAATAAGTAAACCAGTCAAGCATATATATCAACATACTTTCAGATATTTTAGATTTGATCCTTCTCCTTACTCCTTGGTGCACACCCATTTCAGATCATATAACTCATAAACAATTCATTACTTGCACATCGAACACCTTGATATCCATCTCTTTATATAGTATTTTCCTTAGCCCATACATTAGGTATATACCTTGGTAGTGTCTTTAGTATTCTTTGAGAGGATCAAATAACCATTGTTGCTCCAATTACTATGGGCCAATACCATGGTAATGACCCCTAGTATCCAGATTACCATGGTTCAGATTCTATACCTGACTTTTCTTCACAATAACTGCATTTGTAGGTAACCCTTCTTCACATGGCCCATATATACTTTCTCAAAATTCACCTTTATCATCTGTCTGTCTCTGAACTGACAATTCTGTGTTCATAACCTTAGTAGAATTTGTACCAAACTTCATGAGTTTCATAAACATCATGATACCACAATGTTGACATCTTTATTAAGTAGGTTTCCATCAAGGACAACACATTATCCATAATGGCAACAACACTGGCCAATGTACATTATGCGATTAATCTCTATTCCATATGTATGTGGGTTTTTTTAATGGCCATCCCACTTTATGAATTATATTCAATGGTTGTTAGCATAAATATAGATAACCTAGATACCAGTATGGAGGATTTCCAAATAGAGGAATAACCTATTCTGAGCATTTTTAATAACCCAACGTTTCAGATTTCTTAAGTGAGTCCTTCATCTGGGGTAAATGGCCAGTATTCTTCACAAATCTTTCAAAGAATACTGGGCGTTTACCCCTGATGATTGACTCACTTAAGAAGCCCGAAACATTGTGTTATTAAAAATACTCGGAATAAGTTATTCCTCTATTTTGAAAACCTATTTCACCTGTATGGACTCTCTTTTTAAAATGGAGGATTTCATCTATCCATTTTCCAGGTTTACATGATTTGAAGATTTGTTGCCATGTAATCTGATTTATAAGGATTTTGAGTTTTCTATCATTTTTATGGTATGGGATTTTTTTATCTAAGAAGAATTCTACTCAATATAGATATTTTAGAAACCTAAAAGAG
Organism: Pinus albicaulis; assembly: GCA_034641835.2. Taxonomy (NCBI): domain Eukaryota; kingdom Viridiplantae; phylum Streptophyta; class Pinopsida; order Pinales; family Pinaceae; genus Pinus; species Pinus albicaulis. Next base: position 1,383,848,638 of record CM076580.1, on the reverse strand, counting down.
TTTTTTGTGCTTAGAATAATTGAGGATTGTTTTTGACATGTGTGTGCTTTGGGTTGTATGGATTTTTATCACAAAAGCTTTATTTTGGCTAAGGAGACTTGAAAGTTCTATTTGTTTCCTTCAAATCTGAGTAGAGTAAACATACATTCAACATTGGATCTAGTAGAAGAACTCATGTACATTCATTTAATCTGATAGAAAATTTCCTTGTAGCAATCACCAAGTCAAGATCTAGGAGAAGGTCCATATTCATTCAATCGACAAGGATCTAACCAAAGGCCATTTTATCTCTTTCTTTTCTCTAGTTGGATTACCAAGAATAATTTCAGGCTTGCAATCACAAGTAAAAATTTGAATTGATCTTAAAGAGGAATTCACTTAGCAAAAGTTTATAAGGTTGCAATTGCCTTTGCCTCTTTTAGATAACACTCATGAAGGTAATGCCCTCTTTAATTTATGTGTTGCATACATAATTTTTATTCTAGTACACTATTATTTTTCCAACCTGGTTAATGTGATAAGTTAATAACACTTGTTGGAATGTTCCTTGGAAAATATTTTGTTTGCCTTGTATTATAGTACCACATTGCATAGGTAAAGGTGAATTTCTATGAGTTATATATCATTTGAAATATTTTATGGGAAAAGCAAAATCTAGGGAGGACTTCTGAGAGTTCTCGAGATCATAACTCTGCGCGAAAACAATATTAACGTGTAAACATAACTTGTAGAAATATTAATCTAATCTCTTCCATATTTCCATTAAATCCAAATAGAGTCACAATCACAAGTTTGGATAACAATGTTGCATGCAACTTTTAAATCAAGAATATGTTAGAACTAAAGGAAAACAACCAAGATATTCTATGTCATTAGATGTTGTAAATTGTCTCTATACTTAAGCAATTCTCTTGAGCTCTTGTATGTTAACATTTCTTTCGACATCAATTCCAAAAGCAAGTTAACAAAAAAATTCTACCCACAAATAGATATTATAGCAAGATTCATTCAGTTGCCAATATAGGAATAATGGATAACAATGTTGCATGCAAATTTTAAATCAAGAATATGTTAGAACTAAAGGAAAACAACCAAGATATTATATGTCATTAGATGTTGTAAATTGTCTCTATACTTAAGCAATTCTCTTGAGCTCTTGTATGTTAACATTTCTTTCGACATCAATGCCAAAAGCAAGTTAACAAAAAAACTCTACCCACAAATAGATATTATAGCAAGATTCATTCAGTTGCCAATATAGGAATAGTTAACAGAGAATCTCATCCCCCTCTTATCTATTACAAATTTCCATTTATATCAACATTAAATATTATCTCTAAGTATTATTCTTGACAAACGTTTACTTTGACATTTTGAAACGTTGAGCACCCATCTGAACATAACTAGGAAATATCTGCCAGTCCAATATATTGTGTTGTATCAAAACTGGGTTGCAAAGACAATTGATCACCAATGATGTCTAAAAGCTCTCCCAACTTTGTGAACATTTCCTGCAAAATAAAATATATACTGAGAACAATCCTCTCACATATAATTTGTTTGCTTATTAAAAATTTAAAATGTTCTAGATTTAAAAAAACCATGTTTCTGGCAAAGACAAGTAAGAAAAAGTTTGATATTGGCATGCAAAACGTAAAATATCGAAAAAGTTTGGTGAAATAAGAGTCACTACCTCCATAATTGCATTCAATCCACATCATGCAAAATCTTAAGGGTATTCACATCATGACATAACAACCATTTACATGTAAACACATGCAACATAGGCAATATACAAGTAACCTGTCAAGTTAATCTTACAAACTACACACAATTGTTCATATTTGCACATTGCATTCTCAACTATATCATGCGGGTACTCACAAAACCATGTAATTCACCAAGAGAAAAAAAACACTAGTTCCAATTTGTGTAGAAAAAATTTGAATAAGTTGAAAATTATGAGAAGTAATTTGATCTACGATCTTACCTCAAACAATCTTATAAAATTACCAATTCACCAATTATCGTTAAAAAAACAACCAACTTCAATTACAATTTAACGTCACACATTTTTTTAAATATAACATATCATTATAATTCAATTGCATCTACTCCAATAGGAAAATAAATTAAGCACAATTAGGTGATGAATCAATTGTACAACGTAGCACCAAATAAACAACATAGAATCATGTGAGGAAGCGAGATATAAATATTATAGTTGATAAGCGCTAGATACATTAAATAATAGCAGTGCGCACAATTGAAGTATTAACAATGAAATTTAGAAAGGTTTGTCCGCAGGATACATTAAAGAATTAAAGAATGATATTACGCACATTTGTAAAAATATTAAAATTTATAAAGGTTTAGGGAAGCAAAAGTCAACTTAGGTTAATAAACTCTCATGATGGTTGGAAATTGATTTTTTAATGTCCTATGATTATTTTATTTTAATATCGATTCAATGTTTTCGATGTTAGTGCGGACTTTAATACCATTTTTAATCAACAATAATGTTGTGGGGATCGATTTAATCATAAAATTTATGAATGAAGTTAACGAATATTTAATGTTAATGTGGATTTTATTCCATTTATGAAAAATATAACATGGCCATATTTTTAATACTATGATGTATATGATAGGTAAATTAGTTGATAGGTTGGGTTTAAAATTTTAAATTTGGATCAGTTTTTAAATTCAAATCTTACGGAGAGAGGAAAATAAACTAGTTCAAGAAATGCTTAAGAGTTTTACATAGTCTTAATAACATCCCACTCATGAATAAAGATAAACTAAAATCATAACACGTTATATCTATGTTGTAAGAAAAAAAAAAAAAAGTTAATTACATATTGAAAAATTGCAATGAAACTTGAAAATAACTTTTAAATGATATATATATATAGTAAATGGATATATATATATATGGTAAATGGTGTTAATTTGGAATATAGTTTTTAAGTGTAAGTTTATTAGCTGATGTCATCATGTTTTTTTAAGTTTTTATATTAAAAACCATGGCATTTTGAGTGTTTATATATATATATATATATATATGATTGTAATTTAGATATAGATTTAGTTTTGAATTATTTAATGTGGTTTATTATTAAAACTAAAATGGAGAAATTGATCCAAGCATGGAAATTAAATAATGTAAATATACAAGGGAGGTGAAATAATTTTAAGAGATAAATCTATAACTATAAAAATTAACAATAAAAACAAAATAGATAAAGTAAATTTTATAATGTTTTATCGATTTTATTTTTACAGTTATAGATGTTATAGATATATTAATTAGAATTATTTCACCTCCCTTGTATCTTTACATTATTTAATTGGCATGCTTGGATCAGTTTCTCCATCACATTGGGTGGTTCGAAACACATTGGCCTAAAATCCTTGATGTGATTATACCAGAAGATCTATCTCTAAACAATATGAATCACAAAATAAAATCCTTCATGTGATTATACTAGAAGATCTATCTATAAACAATATGAATCACAAAAGCAATATAAATCACAGAAGCTTGAATTCAGAAGTGATTGTAATTTGTCAAATTAGCCTGTGGTATATGAAATCATGACCTAGTTCATCAAAATCACTCGGAGATCACACTTGTGGTCTAAGAAATCATGACTCAGGTGCCATCTAAGTTGTCAAAATCACTCTGGGATCATGACTTGGGCCACACTAATCCTTAACATGGCTAGATTTTTTTTGGTGTCTCCTCCCAACTATTGTGAATTTCAGACATTAACTTCCTTATAAACTGAAACCATCAAAATCCAATTAGAATGACAATGTGATACAAATAGTCACTTTAACATGAACTAAACCTAACATATCTCCAAACAAAAAAAATGTGGTTGTGAACAATTATTAGTGATTAAACTTCAACTTTCATTCTAACACATATTCTAATTATGTGTTATATATATATATATATATATATATATGTATCCCCATTTCTTATTACAATTTAGCTTAAATTCAACAAACACTTTGAAAATAATCAAAACTATATCATAGTTGCATTAGATGTCATAGTCAAACTACTCAAAATTTATTTATAACATTTTGTTGGATTTCAACATAGATCTTAATATTCAAAACATTTAAAATTTATCTTATTAAATATATAAATATAATATAATATAAATAATTTATAAAACATCATTCATGTTAATATACCTTTTTAATTATTTATTTAAAAAAAAAAAAAAAAAACTATTCATATTAATATAATTTTTTAATTATTAATTAAAAAAAAAAAACTATTCACCTTTTTAGATGAGCTTATTGTTCAAACTTTGATCCATATAACTTAAGATGTAAGGTCATATATTTAATTTTTAATCCTTTTGTTAACTCTACATTCCTAAAATCTAACTCCTATTTTACTTCCCAAAGGTCACATAAGTGAAGGCAACATTTCATCTTGTTAGTTTTATATAACATACTCAAGATCCACCCACCACTAAATCCCCTCACTGCGATAAGTGAAGGCAACACTCCATCTTGTTAGTTTTATATAACATACTCAAGATCCACCCACTATTAACTCCCCTCATTGTGAATATCATAGCTTACATTATGTTTTATTCAAATCTGAGTACAATTAACACACTATTTGAACACTATAGCTTACCTCTTTTCTTGAAATGTGAGTTCAATCAACACACTATTAAATGACTCTAATAATACTCGTTTCAATACAATTTTCTAATCAAAAGGGATTAGTTTCCTTATTATCTCTATGATTGGCCACTTTGAATTACTTTTTATTTGACTAAAAATTAAACGACAATTTGTAATGTTGATATTAAAAAATAAGTTTATTTTTTTAATTATTTTAATTTTATTTTTTTAAGATTTTGATTGGTTAACTAGGCTCAAGTATTATTGTGCAATAATGTTTCCATCGTTGGATCGTACATTTGCAATATCATCTGTGACCCACCTTATACACTTAGCACCACAAGATCTAAACCATTTTAGTTCAAATTCAACAAAAACTTTGAAAATAATCAAAACTATATCGTAGTTGCAACGGATGTCATAGTTAAATTAGACAGCTACTCAAAAATTGTTTATAATGTTTTGTTAGATTTCAACATAAATCCTGATGATGAACTACAGTTGGTAGTTCGAAACGCGTCGGTCCTAAAATTCTCATGTAATTTCCCAGAAGATTTTTATCTAATAAATCATAGTATTCAAAACATTTTAAATTTCTCTTATTAAATATATAAATATAATATAATATAGATAATTTATAAAACATCATTCAATTAATATACCTTTTTAATTATTAATTTACAAAAAAAACTATTCACCTTTTTGGATGAGCTTATTGTTCAAACTTTGATCCCTATAACTTAAGATGTAAAGTCATATCTTTAAATTTTAATCCTTTCGTTAACTCTACATTCCTAAAATCTAATTCCTATTTTACTTCTCAAAGATCACATAAGTGAAGGCAACTTTCCATCTTGTTAGTTTTATATAACATATTCAAGATCCACCCACTATTAACTCCCCGCATTGCGAATATTATCATTTTAGTTCAAATTCAACAAAAGCTTTGAAAATAATCAAAACTCTATCATAGTTGCATCAGATGTCATAATCAAACTAGGGAGCTACTCAAAATTTGTTTATAATGTTTTGTTGGATTTCAACATAGATTATAATATTCAAAACATTTTAAATTTCTCTTATTAAATAAATAAATAATTTATAATATCAATAATTTATAAAACAACAAACTATTTAAATATTATAAGACTCTATAATAATATTTGTTTCGATACAATTTTCTAATCAAAAGGGATTAGTTCCCTTATTATCTTTACAATTGGCAAGATATAATGCATTTGATATATATCATTGACCTTGAATTACTTTTTATTTGACCAAAAATTAAACGACAATTTGTAATGTTGACATTATAAAAAAAAAAAAAAAGTTAATTATTTTAATTCTATTTTTAAGATTTTCATTGGTTAAATGGGCTAAAGTATTATTGTGCAATGATGTTTCCGCCATTGGATCGTACATTTGCAGTACCATTCGTGACCCACCTTATACACTTAGCACCACAAGATCTAAACCACACAGATTTGTCCTATGCGGTCCATGTGACTTCATGTCCCAATCAACTTGGATATGGTGATCTATATTGTGAGATTTAAGGGTTGTGATTGATTAGGGTTAACCATATTAACTTACCCTACTATTTCCTCCTTCCTTCAACTCCATTTGTTGCTTGTCTCAGACAAATCGTCGCTCTATGGTCTAGCCAGGTATCATCAACCAAGATTGGGTCTTTATGGCCACCTGGGCCTCTATGGCACCTGTAAGTCTACACCACAGACGCTTGAAATTTAATGGAGTTATTTGGTCTCGCCTTGATCACATAGGTAAGTTATATTTGGGGTTTCTCCTTCATCTTTGTCACTTGTTGTTAATGGTTCTGCCTGTGAAAGGATTTTACTCAAATTTATTTTCAATTTTCCAAGAATGAAAAACCAATGAGGTCGTTGCTAGAAACTAATGAACTCTGACTACATGACTTGGGGTTCTCATTTCTTATTCAGAGGTAACTCCACTTCGATTTTCACCAAAAAAAAAAAAAACCTTGTTACATTCCTTAAATTTGGAGAACATTTTCTTCTAACCAACCTCTACCTTACGTAGGGTGCTTCTGGAGAATTAGTGCAAGCGATTTGTCTAATTGTTTGATAAGTGAAAGTTAATCTAGTTCCCTTCCTTCGTATCTTTAGCATTGTAGTCATATAAGAAAAGGTACTTATGGTTCTTACCCTTATTAAAACTTTTGCTACTAAAAGTAGCTAGCCCCCTTATGTTTGGAATTTGGTGACTTTGTTTATTTAAGAAGTTACCCATTATTATTACAGAATGAGGGTTCTATCACGAATTAATGATGTCATGTTATTTTAATTAATTAAGCATGCAAGGTCTTTCTGTTCCAATAATTGGTGCACACAGGTATTGGAGCTAGAGTGCGGCCTCGCTCATAAACAAGTTAAATTTCTTGGCATCTCCTTCGCTTTTCGTATTGTTTGTTTAATACTTGAGAGTTCAACATTGACTTGTAATTTGTTGTCTATAGGTATGGATTTTGTCATAAGAAGAAAGGATGATAAATCACCTAGGATTAAAGTTCCTTTTCGACACTTTGACTTCCTCATAATTGATCCTAGAGGTTGGCCCTCTTCTGATCTCCTATCTCCTATAGACCGACATTGAGGCACATGACTTATTGACTAGAGTTTCCAGAACCTATACAAGGTTTCCTTCCAACTTTTATATCTGTTTGTGTCATTCAAAATTTCTTTCTTTCTTGACATGTATGATATATTGGTGCATAAGATATAAGATTGATCATGTTTATAACTGATATATATCTTTTTTGTGGTTTACACGACTAGTGACTATGTTACTCTAGGTTTTTACCTCATTATATTGAATGTCTTCCTATATAAAGGGTTATTGTTCTAATTGGTCAACTGATAATAATCTTCCTTCAACCTTATTAAATGAAAATTTTGCAACCAAACAAAGGATACATTGTTGGTTTATATTGCAAGGATTTTTCCTTTATTCACCATAATTAATATTGTACTTGTTATTGCTTATATTACAAGTTGGTGAATTTCTTTGTTATATTGTAATTGTTTTTTTATTTTGTGTTCAATTGGAATAGGATGCTAGCTTCCCTTCGTGCTTATTTCAACTTAGCTTAGCATTATTATTATTTTTACAGAAACAGGTATGGTTATATTGCTTCAAAAATTCCAAGGCTTATGCTCGGTGGTTTTACATCTGAAGACCCAAAGTCTAGGTGGTTTCCGAACCAACAAATTTCGTCTAATCTGCTTCTTACATTCAATCTAGCAATTTCCCATTGACTAGCATACTTTCTAATACAAACAAATTGCTGCAGCAAGAGACAAAAATACATGACAGGGAGAGAGGTCGGCTAAGGCAGAGGGTCCCATGAATCCCCCTCATCGCATAGGAGAGATATCGCATGTAAAGAAACAACGATGTTGGCCTCAAGGTCTGCTTCTGTATTATTTTTTCAAAGGACATGAAAGAACTGAAGTTTGTCAAAAGATGCGATCAGTTTATTAATACGATCGAACAACCGTTGTAACCAGAGATCTTTGGGAACCGATTTTGTCACAAGTAGGCCAATGAGGTTTTGTGAGTCTCCAATGATGTGAGCCTCCTTGATTCCATGTTTTTGCAGGTGTTTCAAGCCTTGGAGAAGAGCCATGGATTTCGCTTGATTGTTAGAGGTAATCCCCAAACCCCAGGAAAAGTGGGAAATGATTTGGTCTGAAGGGAAGCGGATAATTCCTCTGCCTCTGACCTTCCCTGGTGTTGTGAAACCAACTCCAAAAATATAAGAAAAGAGATATCAACACCTTAGAAATAAGCCACTTCGAGGGGGAAACCTCAAATACATTACATGAATGAACAATTCTTGGATGATACAAATGACAAAACCTCCTCTCTATATATAGGAGTCCATGGGGCCACAATGTAATCCTAGTGGGGCCACATTGTAATCCTAGCCGACCTAATAATAATAATGTAAGGGCACAATAATAACAATATGGGGGTTACAGGGGTACAATGATAACAATAAGGGGGTTACACTAACAACAACAAGGGACTATACTAGTAATATAAGGACCTAACATGCTCCTCTCCTTTAAAAAAGTGTTGTCCTCAATGCTTGAGTAGCTCCGGGTGCTTCTGTATAAAATTCTCATCCTCCCATGTAGAATCTTCAGTGGGTAAGATCTTCCACTTGATGAGATACTCTGAAATTGATCGATTTCGTAGATGTCGAGTTCTTGTTTCCGTGACCGCTTTAGGTTCCAATATGAATTTTCCTTCCTCATCAATTTCTGGCAATATTGTTTGAACTAGAAGATTTTCACCTATAACCCTATTTAATCATGAAACATGGAAAACTGGATGCACTCGTGAAGAAGCAGGAAGCTCCAATTTGTATGCCATAGTACCAATGTTTTGCAACACCTTGTAAAGACCATAGTACTTTGGCGATAACTTAGTATCCTTATTAGCTTGCTTGAGGGGCATTTGTTTGTATGATTGTAGGCGTAAAAATACCTAGTCTCCTACATCAAAACTTCTCTCGTTGCGATCTTGATATGCCTATTGTTTCATTTGATTTTGTGCCAAATTTAGGTTATCCTTTAAGAGTTGGAGAACTTCTTGTTGATGCTCGATGTGATCTTCCATTGCTTGAACCTTAGAATTTTCTCTTAAATATGATGTGATGGACGGTGGATGATATCCATAAAGTGCCATAAACGGGGTCATTTTTGCTGTAGTATGGAAGGAAGTATTATACCACCATTTAGCGAGAGGTAACCACTTGACCCATTGTGTTTGTTTATCAGATACAAAACAGCGAAGATATCCTTCCAAACATTTATTCACTATCTCAGTTTGACCATCGGATTGAGGATGATAAGATGAGTTATGAGCTAATTGAGCACCCAAACAAGAAAATAACTCCGTCCAAAAATTTCCAGTAAAATGGGATCTTTGTCGCTCTCAATAACCTTTGGGTTTCCATGTAGCTTTTGAATTGTGTCCATAAATGTAGTAGCAATTGTACTTGCTTTAAATGGATGAGATAATGCACAAAAGTGTGCATACTTGGTAAGTCTATCAACTACCACCATGATGACACTCTTTCCTTCGAACACCTGGGTTCCCCACTCTTTCCTAACACCTGGGTTCCCCTTTGTTGTGCCATAAAAAAACATAGTGTGGATATCTGTGTTGCTTCTCCATTTGTCAAAGTCCTCATCCTCCAACATGATTTTCCATTCTTGTCTACCTTTCTCCATATTTTGTCCCGTGGGGAGATTTAGCCCCAGCTGCTGACACCACTCCCTGCCTTGCTGGTTTAAGCTACAAGCATGCTTCTGGTTCACCTTGGCCTGCATTATTTATTTGAATAGGATTTTGATTTTCACATCGATTTGTTGTTGGTTAAGGGCATTCTCTTGAAATATCTAATTGTTTCTTTCAAGCCAAATCTTCCAACAAATGAGCTTAGGGATAATCATCCACCCCTCGAAAGGCAAGCCTTTCTGGGGAAGGATTTAGGGAATAGGTCTCCCTCAAAGGACAACAAACTCGTGATGTTGGATGGAAGGGTGGGGTTGTTGTCTGAAATCATCAAAGTTTTGTTCCATATGTCCCAGGCGTAGCGGCACTCAAGAAGGATGTGAACTGTATTTTCCTCCTATTGTTGACAGAGTGGGCACTGAGAGGGGCCATGCATGGAGGCCGCGACGCTGCAAATTTTCAGCTGTGAGGATACTGTTGTGCCCCAACTTCCAGATGAAAATATCAATCTTCAGAATGTTTTTAACCTGCTAGATCCCTTTCCAAATCGTAGGGTTGCAGGGGATAGTGGGAATGGCTTTAAGACATCTGTAGCCTTTTTCTGCGGAGTAGCATCCCTTCGAGGAAACCCGACCCCTTCTATCTTTTTTCCTTACGTTTAGGGGGGATTTCCCAGCTAGTGCTTCCATGAATTTGGCCCATGCTTGCTCCAGATGGGCAGGAATCTCTATTTTCTACCATCCTGCCCAGTTGTTGTTATCTCGATCTGAAATGTCCCACATCGTGCATCGACCACCTGCAATCATCCAGGTTTTCAGTTCCAGCAACTTAGGGTCCTCCCCAATAGCTTTTGCATCCATGATCATGTCCTCCCATAGTCTGATATGTTTCCCATTGCCTGGGATCCAATACAGGTGGTCGTGCAATAGCGGAAGAGCGCGTTTACACAGTTGATGAATCTGGGAGCCCTGAAAATTAGATTAGAAATTCTCGAGGCTGCGAAGGCGCCTTCCAAAGCTATATTTTTTCCACAAGGCAACCTGCACCCATCCCGGGTTCCTTGCCATTTTCCGCCATAATATCTTGGCCCCCAAAGCGATGTTGTGCTCCCTGAGATCTTTGATGTGAAGGCCACCTTCCAGTAGCGGCATGGCAATTTTATTCCAACTAATCAACAAAATTCTCTTGGCATTGTTCTTCCCTCCCTTCCAGAAAAAGGAGCGAATGGATTGATCCATCTTGTGTAGAAATTTGAATAATAACTGAATTATTCACCGAGATTATCATGATTACACACTATTTAAGCTTCATGCATAATACATAACCTCTTCTACAATTGATCATCAATTTGCGGAAAATAGAAACAATCGCATGCGCTCATAAAACAATAATCAAGCACACATATCAACACAATATGTAATGGGGAAAGCAGTAGCTGAAAACCCCCAACTATCTGTATATTATAATGATAGAGAACATGTAACAATACATAGCACAATACTCCTCACAAGTACTCAGTACTATCTCCAAAAATTTACACACAAACTAGCTCAGATCTGAACAAGTCACATGTTCAAATCTCCTCCACTGTTTGCCTGCCTCTACTGCGCAATCCAAGATGAGAATGAATGAGATCCAAGTTCGAATCCCCTTGGCTTGTACTGCGCAATCCTCATTGGCAATCTCAATCAATGTGTGTGCAAATCTCATGCACAGCTATAGTCTGGCGATGAAGTAGACTCACCCTTTCACCCACCTCTAACCTTTGGTCTCAGGCCACCATCCATACCTATGATCAATGATGTATTCTTTCGTTTATTTATGAGTTAATAATTAGTGAATTAATTAATAATTAATTCACACCACTCATCACTAGTGTATTTTTCAATTAGACTAAATACAACTAGTTCAACTAAGTTAAACTGAACACAACTCCACCAACTGTCTCATCAACTCCACCAAACTCTACCACATGAGTTCTAACTGAAGTCAACCATGCAATAGCTCAACTAACCCTTAGGAAAAGCGTATTTCCTCCTGTTAGCTGCATGTGCCACATCCAAACATCAAACTGAAGTGCTCCAAGAGGATAAGATAATGTTTATAGTCTAAATATTATTAGAGCTAATATTCGGCGATCTATTTAAGGCTGTGGTCACAAAAATAGACTCCGCCCGATATGTCTAAAATAGAGGTCCATCTATTTTTACCAACTTGACCAACCATCCATAAATAGCATCCTACAACTCATAGACCATGATCCATATGTCTAAAAATAGACATAGTCTAAAAATAGACTTTGCGACAAAAATCACCTGTGTGGCCCCCACCTAGTTTAGGTGATCACTTTCCAACTAGGATTATGAAAGATGTTTCAGGATGCCTCCTTCACTATTTCTTTTTGCAATCTTCAACATCTTGCGAAGAATGCCCACCGGAGCCAACAAAACAGACATATGAAAAATTGGAAGATTGTTAAGAACTGACTTAATAAGAATGGTCTTACCTGCTAGATTGAGCCATGACGTGCCCTAGGCTTGCATTTTAAGCTTGAATCTGTCTAGCAAAGGGTGCCATTCCCTCCCACTTGGGCATCCTTGGAATCTCGGCAGCCCGAGATATTTAAAAGAACCCCATTTCGTGGAACCTTTGAAGCCCAAAATTCTGGTGATTGTGCTTAGCTCGAGGCTAGTGAGGTTCCAAGCATAAATAAAACATTTTCCCATATTGAGTTCACTTCTAGACTCAAGGCAGTAGCGATCCAGCTCCAATTTGAAGTGGGAGGTCGAGATGACGGAATTAGCACCCCCCACGAGAATGGAGTCATCAACAAAGAGAGCATGGTTTATGTCTCTGACTCCCGTGATGATCCTAAGACCCATAAGCTCTTGTTCTATTTTCCTTTTCTCTAGCATAAAACTAAGGACAGAAGCCTGAATGACAAAGAGAAGAGGGGATAAGGGGTATCCCTACTTTATCCTGTGATTCTCCTTGAAGAATTTTGCAGCACGCCCGTTGACGAGAGGAGCAATCCATGGTTCCGCAATGCAGGCCTTGACCCATTTCATAAAGCGACAGTCAAACCCAAATTGTTGCATGACCCCAATTTAGATAAATTGTTCCTAACTCTATCAAACGCACTAGCCAGGTCAAGTTTGATAACCATGCCTTTTTCTCATCTTTGGATGCTTGAATGGATCACTTCCTAAACTAGAATGAAGTTATCAGTTATCTGCCTACCTTTGACAAATCCCCCTTTATTGTTAGGGATGATTTCCGAAAGAAGGCCTTTGAGTCTGTTGGCCATGACTTTGGTGATGAGTTTGTAGCCAATGTTGCAGAGTGAGATTGGCTTGAATCTGTTGAAAGTACTTGCACCCTTATCTTTAGGTATAAGGGCCAAGAAGGCTAAGTTGGTGCTGCCCCCAATCTTGTGGTAGGTCTGGGACTTTAAGATCATTTTGTGGAGATCCTTTTTGACAATGTTCCAACAATATTTAATGAATCGAGCAGTGAATCCATTTGGACCAGGAGCCTTGTCTAGATCCATTTCATCAAGGGCTTGCTTGATTTCATTGACTGTGACAGGAGCAGTGAGCATAGCATTCATTTGGGCATTGACCTTTAGTGGGACCAACTCGAGCAGATTGGATTTGAGGCTTGCTTTCTTGTCCTCTTTGTACAGATCTTTGAAGTGCTAATGGGAATCATGTTTGATGCTAGTGGGGTTGGAGAAGGTTTGATCTTTTGTGGTTATCTCTACTATAGAGTTAAAGCTTCTTCTGGCCTGAGTGTGCTTGTGAAATAAGGAGGTGTTCATGTCCCCAGCTTGTAACCACAGACTGCGAGATTTAAGCCTCCAATATTCCTCCTCCCAAATACAAGCCTTATCGAGATTAGCCTGGAGCTCCTCTTCCAATATTAAGTTGTCCTTCGAGATGTCCATCTCTTCCATTTATTTCTAGTGACTTTCCAAACAGGCCTCGGTCATCCGCCTTGACTCAGTTGGAGAGGGGAGGGCTTTAGCCCAGCTTTTGAGGGCCCTCTTCACTCTCCTAAGCTTTTCTTCCCATACAAAGAAGGGGGATCCGCTGACAGGTTGTTTCCAGACTTCCTCAACTCTGTCCAAAAAGTATGATTGCTGCACCCAGAGGGCATTGAAACAGAAGGGAATAGGTCCCAGATTCATTTGTGGCTTCAACTCAAGTCTAATGGGCTTGTGATCAGAGACTGACAAAGAAAGAATAACAGAACTGACATCAAGACTTAAAATCAAGAAGGAGTTATGGATGAGAAAACGATCTAACCTTGCAGAAATGTGGCCTGGACCCGATCTTCTATTGGTCCAAGTATATTTTCCCTTAGGTGGCTTGACGTCCAACAGATCCCAGTCTTGAATTAGCTCTTCCACCCATTCCCTGACTGGATCCCTTACAATGTTTCCCCCTTGCTTCTCCTCTTGACTTAAAGTGATGTTCATGTCTCCAGCGAGAATGACATTATCCATTTGAATCTCATTTTCTAGTTCCCTAATGGATTCCCAGCAGACTTGTTTGTCTCCTAAGAAGATCAGAGCACAAATGTTGAAGATATTCACAGTTTCTTTGGTGTGAAGATGAAAAATTTGAGAAAAAATCCAGTTTGAGTTAATTTTAACCTACATTTTCTCAAAGCATGTCTCATCCCATAGAATTCCCAGTCGTCCTGAGGCGCCTCTAGAGGAGACTACGACACCTCCCCCTTTTCCCCAAAATTGTTTGCTTTTATGGAGAGAGTCCATTTCCTCCATTTTGGTCTTCGGTATGAGAAGAATGTCGAGCCTTTCCAACCTTACTAGACTTTTCATTGCTTCTTCTTTTAGGTTGCTACCCATCCCTCTATAGTTTGAGGAGACGATCTTCATTACTTCCTGTTTTGAGCTGAGAGGGCTCCTTTAGATCCCTTGTTCTCTCTTTTCCCTGGAGGATTTTCGTCCCCTGCTAGATCTTTTGACCGAAGTTTGGGAGTCCCCAATTTCTCCTTCTTCCTCCAACTCCTCTGAATCCTGATCCTCCCCCTTAGTGACAGAATCTTTGTCTTTCGAGGTTCCTCCAGGATATTCGCCAATCTTCAATGGTGCTAGGGTTTCTTGCATTTGGAGGTCCTTTTGAATGTTCTGTGGATCGATTTCTTGAACTTCCTCTATCTTTGAACTCAAGGCCACAAAGTTGTTCTCTTGGCCTTTCTGGGAGAGTTTGGCTTTAGGAATACTCCCCGTGGGTGCTGAACTTCCCTTTCCTTTCTCCGTTGGCCCTAACTTAAGGCTCGTTCTGGGTTTCTTAGCTTGCTGCCATCCTTCTTCTTTCTCCTTTTCTATGGCTGCATTTTTGGGACAGTTCTTGGTGAAGTGGCCATACTCATGACATCCGCTGCATTTGAATGATAGTTGTTCGTAATCTAATTTCTGTAGATGGGACCATTTTCCCACCATTAGCTTCATGGCTTCTGGCCGCACAACTTCGAGGTCCACCTCCACACAGATTCTGGTGCAGTCATAGTGGTCTTTGTTGTTAGCTCTGTCTATGAATTTCTCGAGGGCATTGCCAATTTGGTGCAAGGATTCCCAGTTCCAGCAGTGCACCGACAAGTTTAGGAGTCTAACCTAGACTGGAACGGTAAATGGGACATCCTCCGAGGGGTCAAAGTCCGGAGTCCAAAAATTTAGGTACAGCCCTTGAGGACCCATGAAATAGGGTCTGTTTCTAAAGATCAAGTCCTTATCCTCCATTGTGTTGAATTCGAACAGAAAAATGCCCGCCCCAAGAAGTATGGGGTAACGATGTTTGCAATGAGGGGCTTCCAGTTTCGAGTGATCCAGGCCTCCGTAGTTTTTGGTGAGAGCCATAAGCTTGTGAATTATCCGAATAACACGCGGTTAGCAAGGGAAAGGGCCACTTTCATCGAACCCTCAGGCGGGAGAGCCACCGAGGGAATCTCATCCGGTCGCTTGACAAATTTGGAGGCGAGTTGCTTCTTATTCTTAGGTTGGGAATCGATCAATAGCTTGAATGCCTCAACCTTAGGAGGAGGAGGAGGCGAAGGCAGAAGAGGGTCCTAAGAATCCGCCATTGGGCTGAGCCCTAGCTAGGGCAAGCACCCCATGTAGAAGCAGAAACCCTATGCGCGGCGAAGGGTAGAGAGTGGACTCAGCAGCGATAATTTCTCTTATGTGAAACGATGATATTATTATTAAAAGGGAATTATATCTCCTGAATCACTTCACACCTCTCTCCTTGATGAGTCTCATTACTTAGCTTAGCATTATTACCACGTCAATAGAGTATTATTATTTTGTATCAATCCTTGGTTATCATTTTGTAGAGTTAGCTTATTAACTGTTGAATATTGCAACAAGAAACAGTGAAAGTAGCATCCAAAAACATCATTCCTTGATCCTAGTGAAAAATAATCACCTAAACTAGGTGGGGCCCACGCAGGCTATTTTTAGGTATATGTCTATTTTTAGAATGGTGAGCATATGCTAAAATTAGTAGGAGGCTGATTCTAGATGGTTGAGAAAATTCTATCTTTAGATGTGTTTCTATTTCTAGAAGATGGGCGAAGTCTATTTATAGATCTCAAATCTAAAAATAAAATGCATGTCGATTATTATTAGCCCTTAATAATAATCAGACAATAAATAGTAACTTATTCTCTTGGAGCACTTTATTTCAGTGAATATATGTGGCACATCAGTGGGCCGAAGGAATTACGCAATTTCTAGGGTGGTTGGTGACTCATGCATGGAGGACTTCGTTATAACTGACAATGGTAAGTTGTAACAGAGTTGGAAGAGTAGTTATGTGAGTTGTTATTTAGTTTAACTCAGTTCAGTGAGTTAAAATTAGTTGTGCTAGTTGTAACTGAACATACACTAGTGATAAATGAGTGAATTAATTATTTAATTAATTCACAAGTAGTTTCTTACTTACAATTGAACAAATACAACAATTAACTACTTGCATGTCAGATCCAGTGGAGACCCAGTGGAGAGATGGGTGAAAGGGTGAGATGGACTATTAGTTGTGACTATAGTGATGCATTCAATGCATCTACACACAAATTGGAGATGCCTATGAGTATTGTGTATTCAAGGCAAGGTAAGGTCGAATTCATTCAGGGTTCTTCTTCAGCAGGGATTACGTAGTGGAGGCAGGCTGTCAGGAGGCAAGAAATTGGTGCATGGATATACAAATTTCTGCATGACAGTGTGTGACGATTGTAAATTGTACTAAGAGCTCTATGAGCTGAAATTTGTATGAGATTGTTACATGTTCCATTGATATACATAATATATGATAGTTGGGGTTTTTAGCTTTAAGCTTTCCTAGTAAAACATCTTGTTATGTGTGATTGATTTTGCTTCATATGTATTTTGCAATTGGCGATTTAATTTCCGCAAAGAATTAAGTGGAATGATTTTGTATTTAACATAAGATTAATTTTTCAGATCAGGAGAATCTGGAAATACATTAATGTGTTTATAAATTTCTACATGGTATCAGAGTAGTGTTAATCACTGGAGATTGCAATATTGAAGCGGTGCTGAGTTTTGTGTTGGTGGAAAAATTCGAAATTGCTACAAGAATTTCTTGGTGTGACAGTTGAGTATACATTGAAATGGCTTTCAATGGGTTGTGGTTGGAGTATGCACTCGAGGGAAGCTCGAACTACATAGCCTGGAAGGGCAGAATGGAGGCGGTGCTTGAAGATAATGACTTGAAGGAGTTCATATATAGCGATGTTCCTAAGCCCACTTCATAGATAGCGATGTGTCAAGCCTTCATGGGAAATCCAATCCATTTAAAATGTGGAAGCCTTTGACAGATCTTTTCCAAAGCAGCAACGACCATAGGAAATTGGCGCTGAAGGATAAACTCAGAAAAATCAAGATGGAGAAGAATGACACTATTCCAATATACTTGAAAAAGTTTGTCCAATGCAGGGATGAGCTTGGGAGTGTAGGATTCAGTGTTGCAGATGATGAATTGGTGAGCTTGGCTCTCCTTGGGCTTCCGAAGAGTTGGAACAGTTATCAAGACTCTGTCAATGGATGAGAGAAATTGCTGAATTGGGGGCGACTGTGATCGGATCTAGTGCAGGAGGAGATAAGGAGGACCACCAGGGATGGCTCTTCATCAAAGCATGATGATGAAGGGGACTATGCTTTGGCTACCAAGGCGAAGAAGAATAAAGGGAAGAAATTCCATTCAAAATCTGATGCCAAAGAAGATGGCAAGGAGCACAACATGTCCAAAGTGAAGTGTTTTCACTGTCACGAGTTTGGACATATTGCCACAAATTGTCCACATAAGAAGAAGAAAAAGATGGTTGTTGGAGCTGTAGCTGGTGAGCCCCTTACCTCGAAATTTGAGCTTGACTTCTCATTGATCGCATGCATGGTGTCTAGTGCATTGGGATCGGGGTGGTACTTTGATAGTGGTGCTTCCTTTCACATGACGGGAGATGAGAAATTGTTCAGTGACTTGGTGGAGAAAGATCTCCAGATGCATGTTGAGTTGGGCGATGATGGACGATATAGTACGACTGGCATTGGTACCATTACCTTTCAGAGGGCATCAGGTAAACCTTTCATTTAAAAGATGTTGTGCATGTTCCAAGTTTAAAGAAGAATTTAATCTCACTCGCAATGTTAGAGGATAGAGGCTATGATGTTGTATTTAGTGAAGGAAAAGTTTTCCTACGACACAAAGCAACAGGGCAAGCTAGAAAGGTTGGGATTCAAGTTAAGAATCTCTACAGACTTGAAGTAGATGGGATTTCTACAGAGCTTCCTATTGTTGGGAAGTGCGAGGAAGATATGCAATTGAAGCTTGAGAGGGAGCATGATTTAAATGTAGGTAAGAGTGAACCTCGGGATGTGGAGCAACCACAAGATGAGGATCATGGAGTGGGAGCAACCACTCATGTAGAGAAATTTCGTGCGAGATGGGCAGAGGGAGTGCATTCTGCTATACCACTAGGTAAGAGGTGGGGCGACATGCATGAGTAATCCTAAGAATAGATTTATGGGCATGATTCATTGAGATGGTGTGGATCTCATGAATTGAACCTAGCTACGAGGCGCCCACAAAGTAGCAGTAGCATGATCAGTTGGATTGATGTAGTCAGATCAAAGTGACAATGTCAGATACTGGAGTGCGGATCAGAGTTAACAACAAGTGCAGAGTGCATGGGTGCATAGTTCAACAATGCAGTGGTTCCTGAAGACATGTGCAGTAGCTAATCAGAAGTCAGAAGACTTTGATGACAGATGCATTATACTGATTTAGTTGTTTGGGGGCTATTCAGTTTCAGAAGTGTTGCATAAAAGAGTTGCAAGGCGGATGCATGGAGTTGCAGGGCGCATGTAAAGATAGTCCTTTCTTGTTGAGTGAAAGTAGCATCCAGAAACATCATTCCTTGATCCTAGTGAAAAATAATAACCTATACTAGGTGGGGCCCACATAGGCTATTTTTAGGTATATGTCTCTTTTTAGAATGGTGAGGATATGCTAAAATTAGCAAGAGGTCAATTCTAGATGGTTGATAAAATTCTATATTTAGATGAGTTTCTATTTTTAGAAGATGGGTGAAGTCTATTTATAGATCGCAAATCTAAAAATAGAATGCATGTCGATTATTATTAGCCCTTAATAATAATCAGACAATAAATAGTAACTTATTCTCTTAGAGCACTTTATCTTAGTGAACAGATGTGGCACATCAGTGGGCTGAAGGAATTATGCAATTCCTAGGGTGGTTGGTGACTCATGCATGGAGGACTTTGTTGTAACTGATAGTGGCAAGTTGTAACAGAGTTGGAAGAGTAGTTATGTGTGTTGTTATTTAGTTCAATTCAGTTCTGTGAGTTAAACTTAGTTGTGCTAGTTGTAACTGAACATACACTAGTTATAGATGAGTGAATTAATTATTTAATTAATTTGCAAGTAGTGTCTTACTTGAAACTAAACAAATACATCAGTTAACTACTTGCATGTCAGATCCAGTGGAGACCCAGTTGAGAGATGGGTGAAAGGGTGAGATGGACTATCAGTTGTGGCTATAGTGATGCAATCAATGCATCTACACACACATTGGAGATGTCTATGAGTATTACACAGTCAAGGCAAGGTAAGGTCAAATTCATTCAGGGTTCTTCTTCAACAGGGATTGTGCAGTGGAAGCAGGCTGTCAGGAGGTAAGAAATTGGTGCATAGATATGCAAATTTCTGCATGACAGTGTGTGACGATTGTATATTGTATTGAGAGCTCTATGAGTTGAGATTTGTATGAGATTTTTACATGTTCCATTGATATACATAATATATGACAGTTGGGGTTTTTAGCTTTAAGCTTTCTCGGTATAACATCTTGTTATGTGCGATTGATTTTGCTTCATATGTGTTTTGCAACTGGCAATTTAATTTCCACAAAGAATTATGTGGAAGGATTCTGTATTTAACATAAGATTAATTTGTTAGAACAGGATAATCTGGAAATACATTAATGTGTTTATAAATTTCTACATGGTATCGGAGCAGTGTTAATCACTGGATATTGCAATATTGAAGCGGTGCTGAGTTTTGTGCTGGCGGAACAATTCGAAATTGCTGCAAGAATTTCTTGGTGTGACTACTGAGTATACATTGAAATGGCTTTCAATGGGTTGTGGTTGGAGTATACACTCAAGGGAAGCTTGAACTACATAGCCTGGAAGAACAAGATGGAGGTGATGCTTGAAGATAATGGCTTGAAGGAGTTCATCGATAGCAATGTTCCTAAGCCCACTTCGGCAGATGCTGCAGTACTTGATGGATGACAAAAGAAAGTAGAAAGGGCAAGGAGGATTCTATGTGAAGGTGTGAAAGACCATATTGTGTCAGGCCTTCATGGGAAAGCCACTCCATTTGCAATGTGGAAGGATTTGACAGATATTTTCCAAAGCAGCAGAGACCATAGGAAATTGGCGCTGAAGGATAAACTCAAAAAAATCAAGATGGAGAAGAACAACACTATTCCAGTATACTTGACAAACTTTGTCCAATGCAGGGATGAGCTTGGGAGTGTAGGATTCAGTGTTGCGGATGATGAATTGGTGAGCTTGGCTCTCCTTGGGCTTCCAAAGAGTTGGCACAGTTATCAAGACTCTGTCAATGGACGGGAGAAATTGTCAGATTGGGAGCGACTGTGGTCAGATCTAGTGCAGGAGGAGATAAGGCGGACCACCAGGGATGGCTCTTCATCAAATCATGATGATGAAGAGGACTGTGCTTTGGCTGCCAAGGAAAAGAAGAATAAGGGGAAGAAATTCCATTCAAAATCTGAGGCCGGAGAAGATGGCAAGGAGCACAACATGTCCAAAGTGAAGTGTTTTCACTGTCACGAATTTGGACATATTGCCACAAATTGTCCACATAAGAAGAAGAACAAGATGCCTACTAGATTTGTAGCTGGTGAGGCCCTTGCCTCACACTTTGAGCTTGAATTCTCATTGATCACATGCATGGTGCCTAGTGCATTGGGATCGGGGTGGTACTTTGATAGTGGTGCTTCCTTTCACATGACGGGAGATGAGAAATTGTTCAGTGACTTCGTGGAGAAAGATCTCCAGATGCATGTTGAGTTGGGCGACGATGGATGATATAGTGCGACCTGCATTGGTACCATTACCTTTTAGAGGGCGTAAGGTAAACTCTTTCATTTAAAAGATGTTGTGCATGTTCTAGGTTTAAAGAAGAATTTAATCTCAGTTGCAATGTTAGAGGATAGAGGCTATGATGTTGTCTTTAGTGAAGGAAAAAATTTCCTGCAACAAAAAGCAACAGGGCAAGCCAAGAAGGTTGGGATTCGAGTTTATAATCTCTATAGACTTGAAGTAGATGGGATTTCTACAGAGCTTCCTACTGTTGGGAAGTGCGAGGAAGACATGCAATTGAAGCTTGAGAGGGAGCATGATTTGCATGCAGGTAAGAGTGAACCTCGGGATGTGGAGCAACCACAAGATGAGGATCATGGAGTGGGAGCAACCACTCATGCAGAGAAATTTCATGCGAGATGGGCAGAGGGAGTGCATTCGGCTATACCACCAGGTAAGAGGTGGGGCAACATGCATGAGTAATCCTAAGAAGAGATTTATGGGCAGGATTCATTGAGATGGTGTGGATCTCATGAATTGAACCTGGCTACGAAGCGCCCACAGGGCATCAGTAGCATGATCATTTGGATTGATGCAGTCATATCAAAGTGACAGTGTAGCACGAATTAGAGTTGACAACAAGTGCAGAGTGCATGGGTGCAGAGTTCAACAGCGCAGTGGTTCCTGGAGACATGGGCAGTAGATAAGCAGAAGTCAGAAGAATTTGATGACGAATGCATTATACTGATTCAGTGGTTTGGAGGATATTCAGTTTCAGAAGTGTTGCAAGGCAGATGCATGGAGTTGCAGGGCGCATGCAAAGACAATACTTTCTTGTTGAGAGGGAGTGTTGAAGATTGCAACAAGAAACAGTGAAAGTAGCATATGAAAACATCATTCCTTGAACCTAGTGAAAAAAAATAACCTAAACTAGGTGGGGCCCACACATGTTATTTTTAGGTATATGCCTATTTTTAGAATGGTGAGCATATGCTAAAATTAGCAAGAGGCTGATTCTAGATGGTTGAGAAAATTCAATCTTTAGATGAGTTTCTATTTTTAGAATATGGGCGAAGTCTATTTATAGATCGCAAATCTAAAAATAGAATGCATGTCGATTATTATTAGCCCTTAATAATAATCAGACAATAAATAGTAACTTATACTCTTGGAGCACTTTATTTCAGTGAACAAATGTGGCACATCAGTGGGCTGAAGGACTTACGCAATTCCTAGGGTGGTTGGTGACTAATGGATAGAGGAATTCGTTATAACTGACAGTGGCAAGTTGTAACAGAGTTGGAAGAGTAGTTATGTGAGTTGTTATTTAGTTTAACTCAATTCTGTGAGTTAAACTTAGTTGTGCTAGTTGTAACTGAACATACACTAGCGATAGATGAGTGAATTAATTATTTAATTAATTCACAAGTAGTGTCTTACTTGCAACTGAACAAATACAATAGTTAACTACTTGCATGTCAAATCCACTGGAGACCTAGTGGAGAGATGGGTGAAAGGGTGAGATGGACTATCAGTTGTGACTATAGTGATGCATTCAATGCATCTACACACATATTGGATACGCCTATGAGTATTGCGTCAAGGCAAGGTAAGGTGTAATTCATTTAGGGTTCTTCTTCAGCAGGGATTGCACAGTGGAGGCAAGTTGTCAGGAGGCAAGAAATTGGTGCATAGATATGCAAATTTCTGCATGACAGTGTGTGATGATTGTATATTGTACTGAGAGCTCTATGAGCTGAGCTTTGTATGAGATTTTTACATGTTCCATTGATATACATAGTATATGATAGTTGGGTTTTTTAGCTTTAAGCTTTCCCGGTAAAACATCTTGTTATGTGCGATTGATTTTGCTTCATATGTGTTTTGCAATTGGAAATTTAATTTCCGCAAAGAATTAAGTGGAAGGATGATGTATTTAACATAATATTTGTTTGTTAGATTAGGAGAATCCAAAAATACATTAATGCGTTTATAAATTTCTACATGGTATTGGAGCAGTGTTAATCATTGGAGATTGCAATATTGAAGCGATGCTGAGTTTTGTGCTGGTGGAACAATTCGAAATTGCTGCAAGTATTTTTTGGTGCGACAGTTGAGTATACATTGAAATGAATTTCAGTGGGTTGCAGTTGGAGTATGCACTTGAGGGCAACTCGAACTACATAGATTGGAAGGATAGGATGGAGGTAGTGCTTGAAGATAATGGCTTGAAGGAGTCCATCGATAGCAATGTTCCTAAGCCCACTTCGACGGATGCTACAGTACTTGACGCATGGCAAAAGAAAGTAGCAAGGGCGAGGAGGATTTTGTTGGAAGGTGTGAAACACCATATTGTGTCAAGCCTTCATGGGAAAGCCACTCCATTTGCAATGTGGAAGGCTTTGACAGATCTTTTCCAAAGCAGCAGCGACCATAGGAAATTGGCACTGAAGGATAAACTCAGAAAAATCAAGATGGAGAAGAACGACACTATTCCAGTATACTTGACAAAGTTTTTCCAATGCAGGGATGAGCTTGGGAATGTAGGAGTCTGTGTTGTGGATGATGACTTGGTGAGCTTGGATCTCCTTGGGCTTCCGGAGAGTTGGCACAGTTATCAAGACTCTGTCAATGGACGGGAGAAATTGTTGGATTGGGAGCGACTGTGGTTGGATCTAGTGCAGGAGGAGATAAGGCGAACCACCAGGGATGGATCTTCCTCAAAGAATGATGATGAATAGGACTGTGCTTTGGCTGCCAAGGCGAAGAAGAAGAAGGGGAAGAAATTCCATTCAAAATATGAGGCTGGAGAAGATGGCAAGGAGCACAACATGTCCAAAGTGAAGTGTTTTCACTGTCACGAGTTTGGACATATTGCCATAAATTGTCCACATAAGAAGAAGAACAAGATGGTTGCTGGAGCTGTAGCTAGTGAGGCCCTTGCCTTGCAATTTGAGCTTGAATTCTCATTGATCGCATGCATGGTGTCTAGTGCATTGGGATCGGGGTGGTACTTTGATAGTGGTGCTTCCTTTCACATGATGGGAGATGAGAAATTTTTCAGTGATTGGTGGATAAAGATCTCCAGATGCATGTTGAGTTGGGCGACGATGGACAATACAATGCGACTGGCATTGGTACCATTACCTTTCAGAGGGCATCAGGTAAACTCTTTCATTTAAAAGAAGTCGTGCATGTTATAGGTTTAAAGAAGAATTTAATCTCAGTCATAATGTTAGAGGATAGAGGCTATGATGTTGTCTTTAGTGAAGGAAAAGTTTTCCTGTGACACAAAGCAACAGGGCAAGCCAAGAAGGTTGGGATTCAAGTTAATAATCTCTACAGACTTGAAGTAGATGGGATTTCTTCGGAGCTTCCTACTGTTTGGAAGTGCGAGGAAGACATGCAATTGAAGCTTGATAGGGAGCAAGATTTGCATGCAGGTAAGAGTGAACCTTGGGATGTGGAGCAACCACAAGATGAGGATCACGGAGTGGGAGCAACCACTCATGCAGAGAAATTTCGTGCGAGATGGGCAGAGGGAGTGCATTCGGCTATACCACCAGGTAAGAGGTGGGGCGACATGCATGAGTAATCCTAAGAAGAGATTTATGGGTAGGATTCATTGAGATGGTGTGGATCTCATGAATTGGACCTGGCTATGAGGCGCCCACAGAGCAGCAGTAACATGATTAGTTGGATTGA
Source organism: Pinus albicaulis (assembly GCA_034641835.2). Classification (NCBI taxonomy): domain Eukaryota; kingdom Viridiplantae; phylum Streptophyta; class Pinopsida; order Pinales; family Pinaceae; genus Pinus; species Pinus albicaulis. The sequence continues at coordinate 1,383,823,314 of CM076580.1, read as the reverse complement.
TGCAGTCAGATCAAAGTGATAGTGTCGAATACTAGAGCGTGGATCAGAGTTGACAACAAGTGCAGAGTTCAATAGTGCAGTGGTTCTTGAAGACATGTGTGGTAGCTAAGTAGAAGTTAGAAGACTTTGATGACAGATGCATTATACTGATTTAGTGGTTTGGAGGCTATTCAGTTTTAGAAGTGTTGCATAAAAAAGTTGCAAGGCAGATGCATGGAGTTTCAAGGCGCATGCAAAGGCAGTCCTTTATTATTGAGAGGGGGTGTTGAAGATTGCAACAAGAAACAGTGAAATTAGCATCCGAAAACATCATTCCTTGATCCTAGTGAAAAATAATCACCTAAACTAGGTGGGGCCCACACCGGCTATTTTTAGGTATATGCCTATTTTTAGAATGGTGAGCATATGCTAAAATTAGCAGGAGGTTGATTCTAGATGGTTGAGAAAATTCTATCTTTAGATGAGTTTCTATTTTTAGAAGATGGGCGAAGTCTATTTATAGATCGCAAATCTAAAAATAGAATGCATGTCGATTATTATTAGCCCTTAATAATAATCAGACAATAAATAGTAACTTATTCTCTTGGAGCACTTTAATTTAGTGAATAGATGTGGCACATTAGTGGGCTGAAGGAATTATGCAATTCCTAGGGTGGTTGGTGACTCATGCATGGAGGACTTCATTATAACTAACAAAAGCAAGTTGTAACAAAGTTGGAAGAGTAGTTATGTGAGTTGTTACTTAGTTTAACTCAGTTCAGTGAGTTAAACTCAGTTGTGCTAGTTGTAACCGAACATACACTAGTGATAGATGAGTGAATTAGTTATTTAATTAATTCACAAGTAGTGTCTTACTTGCAACTGAACAAATACAACATTTAACTACTTGCATGTCAGATCCAGTGGAGACCCAGTGGAGAGATGGGTGAAAGGGTGAGATGGACTATTAGTTGTGATTATAGTGATGCATTCAATGCATCTACACACACATTGGAGATGCCTATGAGTATTGCGCAGTCAAGGCAAGGTAAGGTCAAATTCATTCAGGGTTCTTCTTCAACAGGGATTGCGTAGTGGAGGCAGGTTGTCAGGAGGCAAGAAATTGGTGCATAGATATGCAAATTTTTGCATGACAGTGTGTGACGATTGTATATTGAACTGAGAGCTATATGACTTGAGATTTGTATGAGATTGTTACATGTTCCAATGATATACATAATATATGATAGTTGGGGTTTTTAGCTTTAAGCTTTCCCGGTAAAACATCTTGTTATGTGCGATTGATTTTGCTTCATATGTGTTTTGCAATTGGCGATTTAATTTCCGCAAAGAATTAAGTGGAAGGATTATGTATTTAACATAAGATTAATTTGTTAGGTCACGAGAATCCAGAAATACATTAATGTGTTTATAAATGTCTACATGGTATCGGAGCAGTGTTAATCACTGGAGATTGCAATATTGAAGCGTTGTTGAGTTTTGTGGTGGTGGAACTATTCGAAATTGCTGCAAGAATTTCTTGGTGCGACAATTGAGTATACATTGAAATGGATTTCAATGGGTTGCGGTTGGAGTATGCACTCGAGGGTAGCTCGAACTATGTAGCCTGGAAGGACAGGATGGAGCGGTGCTTGAAGATAATGGCTTGAAGGAGTTGATCGATAGCGATGTTCCTAAGCCCACTTCGGCAGATGCTGCAGTACTTGACGCATGGCAAAAGAAAGTAGCAAGGGAGAGGAGGATTCTGTTGGAAGGTGTGAAAGACCATATTGTGTCAAGCCTTTATGGGAAAGCCACTCCAGTTGCAATGTGGAAGGCTTTGGAAAAAGGCTTTGACAGATCTTTTCCAAAGCAGCAGAGACCATAGGAAATTGGCGCTGAAGGATAAACTCAGAAAAATCAAGATGGAGAAGAACGACACTATTCCAGTATGCTTGAAAAAGTTTGTCCAATGCAGGGATGATCTTGGGAGTGTAGAAGTCAGTGTTGCAGATGATGACTTGGTCAGCTTGGCTCTCCTTGGGCTTCCGAAGAGTTGGCACAGTTATCAAGACTCTTTCAATGGATGGGAGAAACTACCGAATTGGCAGCGACTGTGGTCGGATCTAGTGCAGGAGGAGATAAGGCGGACCACCAGGGATGGCTCTTCATCAAAGCATGATGATGAAGAGGACTGTGCTTTGGCTGCCAAGGTGAAGAAATTCCATACAAAATTTGAGGCCAGAGAAGATGGCAAGGAACACAACATGTCCAAAGGGAAGTGTTTTCACTGTCATGAGTTTGGACATATTGCCACAAATTGTCCACATAAGAAGAAGAACAAGATGGCTGCTGGAGCTGTAGCTGGTGAGGCCCTTGCCTCACAATTTGAGCTTGGCTTCTCATTGATCGCATGCATGGTGTCTAGTGCATTAGGATCGGGGTGGTACTTTGATAGTGGTGCTTCCTTTCACATGACGGGAGATGAGAAATTGTTCAGTGACTTGGTGGATAAAGATCTCCAGATGCATGTTGAGTTGGGCAACGATGGACGATATAGTGCGACCGGCATTGGTACCATTACCTTTCAGAGGGCTTCAGGTAAGTTATTTCATTTAAAATATGTTGTGCATGTTCCAGGTTTAAAGAATAATTTAATCTCAGTCGCAATGTTAGAGGATAGAGGCTATGATGTTGTCTTTAGTGAAGGAAAAGTTTTCCTGCGACACAAAGCAACAGGGCAAGCCAAGAAGGTTGGGATTCGAGTTAAGAATCTCTACAGACTTAAAGTATATGGGATTTCTACAGAGCTTCCTATTGTTGGGAAGTGCAAGGAAGACACACAATTGAAGCTTAAGAGGGAGCAAGATTTGCATGCAGGTAAGAGTGAACCTTGGGATGTGGATCAACCACAAGATGAGGATCATGGAGTGGGAGAAACCACTCATGCAGAGAAATTTCGTGCTAGATGGGCAGAGAGAGTGCATTCGGCTATACCACCAAGTAAGAGGTGGGGTGACATGCATGAGTAATCCTAAGAAGATATTTATGGGAACGATTCATTGAGATGGTGTGGATCTCATGAATTGAACTTGTCTACGAGGCGCTCACAGAGCAGCAGTAGCATGATCAATTGGATTGATGTAGTCAGATTAAAGTGACAGTGTCGGATACTGGAGCGCAGATCAGAGTTGACAGCAAGTGCAGAGTGCATGGGTGTAGAGTTTAACAATGTAGTGGTTCCTGAAGACATGTGCAATAGCTAAGCATAAATTAGAAGACTTTGATGATAGATGCATTATACTGATTCAGTTGTTTGAAGGCTATTCAGTTTCAGAAGTGTTGCATACAAGAGTTACAGGGCGGATGCATGGAGTTGCAGGGCACATGTAAAGACAATCATTTCTTGTTGAGAGGGAGCGTTGAAGATTGCAACAAGAAATAGTGAAAGTAGCATCCGAAAACATCATTCCTTGATCCTAGTGAAAAATAATCACCTAAACTAGGTGGGGCCCACACAGGCTATTTTTAGGTATATGTCTATTTTTAGAATGGTGAGCATATGCTAAAATTAGTAGGAGGCCAATTCTAGATGGTTGAGAAAAATCTATCTTTAGATGAGTTTCTATTTTTAGAAGATGGGTGAATTCTATTTATAGATCGCAAATCTAAAAATAGAATGCATGTCGATTATTATTATTCCTTAATAATAATCAAACAATAAATAGTAACTTATTCTCTTGGAGCACTTTATTTCAGTGAACAGATGTGGCACATCAGTGGGTTGAAGGAATTACACAATTCCTAGGGTGGTTGGTGACTCATGCACAGAGGACTTCGTTATAAATGACAGTGGCAAGTTATAACAGAGTTGGAAGAGTAGTTATGTGAGTTGTTATTTAGTTTAACTCAGTTCAGTGAGTTAAACTCAGTTGTGCTGGTTGTAACCGAACATACACTAGTGATAGATGAGTGAATTAATTATTTAATTAATTCACAAGTAGTGTCTTACTTGCAACTGAACTAATACAACAGTTAACTACTTGCATGTCAGATCCAGTGGAGACCCAGTGGAGAGATAGGTGAAAGGGTGAGATGGACTATCAATTGTGACTATAGTGATGCATTCAATCCATCTACACACACATTGGAGGTGCTTATGAGTATTGCGCATTCAAGGCAAGGTAAGGTTGAATTCATTCAAGGTTCTTCTTCAGCAGAGATTGCGTAGTGGAGGCAGGCTGTCAGGAGGCAAGAAATTGGTTCATAGGTATGTAAATTTCTGCATGACAGTGTGTGACGATTGTATATTGTACTGAGAGCTCTATGAGCTGCGCTTTGTATGAGATTGTTGCATGTTCCATTGATATACATAATATATGATAGTTGGGGTTTTTAGCTTTAAGCTTTCTCGGTAAAACATCTTGTTATGTGCGATTGATTTTGCTTCATATGTGTTTTGCAATTGGCGATTTAATTTCCGCAAAGAATTAAGTGGAAGGATTTTGTATTTAACATAAGATTAATTTGTTAGATCAGGAGAATCCTGAAATACATTAATGTGTTTATAAATTTTTACATTAACTCATTTATGAAATCGTATAAAGGATTTGATCATGAAGGCTTCGTGATTTTCTTTCTTTGTATGTGAAGTTACTAAATAACAGTTTACAAGAAATGTTATCCAATAAATTAAGTATTATATATTTTTTTAGTTATTAAGAATGTACATTAAGTATTATATATTTTTGTATTCCATATTTTTCTATCTAAGTAACTAGTTACTTTTCCATTATTTCAACCTCATTTTTTATAATTACTCAATAGAGTTAAGTATGATAAATAACTTACTCTAGACTTTTAAAAATAATTAAAATTCCTTTTTTATCTACCATATACTTTTAATCACCCATATATTTTTAAAATAAAAATTATCCTATCAATGCAATTCAGAATAATGCTTGTAATATTCTAACGATCCACATGAGAGTAGGGTGACTGCAGTTCTTTGTGTAAGTGACTTCGTTGACTTTGGTTGTTTAGTTGCCACAACTCTTGCACTCTTGGCACTTTAGCATTTCCCTTGAGGTTTGTTGGAAACTGTGTTGTTAACTAATATATTTTGGTATCTAAAACACTATAATAAATTAATAAAATTTCAAAAAAAATCGTCTTTAAAAAATATTCTGGAATTCAACAATGTATTTAATTTTGTTTTATCAAGAATAAAGGTTAATTTTGTTTTATCAAGAATAAACGTAAAGATTCCGGAATTCAACAATCTATTTAATTTTGTTTTATCAAGAATAAAGGTTAATTTTGTTTTATCAAGAATAAACGTAAACCTTTACCCTTGCCCCACATTGGAACAAAATTGAAAGTGATAAAGAGTTCGGCCACGAAGAATTCATTGGCACTTACCATTGAACTTGGCACCAACTAAAGGTATATATTTGGTGAGAAATGAATAAACTTTTATAATTTTGTATATAAGTCAACATTTGGATTTAAGCAAGTAAATTATCCAACGATAAACATATACAATTTCTCAACATTAACTCTAGTCCAACAAAATAAATAATTATTTCCAATTCCTTACAAGATATCCCTCATTACATTTACATATCCATATCCACATCTATATCTATATCTTACTCGTATCAAATAGTTTGACATAGATTTACTTTCTAAAGTTTTACCTAGTCTTCCCACAATCTCATATTAACACTTAAATGCTGGTTTTTAATTTTTCTTTTTTTGTGATATGAAGATTATTATCCACAACGATCAAACTCCCTTACTATCATTTTTTTCACACACATCTTCCTTGTAAAGTGCATTTACAACTTAGGATCTTTGATTAAACCATTCTTCAATGATTAATTCACGGGGAGGTCCTATTTAAATGTTATCTTGAAGATAGCATAAGTTGCTTAAGTTAATTTTCCTTCCTTTTATCACTCCGGAAATCTCACTCGACTTCATTAATTTGGTATAAAATTGTGTAATTGTGTATTTAATAATGGATACAACGACTTCAAACGAACTTGCAAATAATATGGACAGTGTTTTGCGGTATTAATCACTTCTTCCCTGCTAAGTTATTTATAATAATAATTTTTTCACAAATTTTGTATATGGTATGATTTTGTGTTTTATCTAATAATGGACGGAGCAATTTGATATGTACCAAAACCCTTTTTTTTTAAAGAAATTTCGTGTATGGTATGATTTTGTGCTTTATCTAATAGGTGGAACAATTTGATATGTATTGGATGATTGTGACATCTGATTTTTTTATCAATTCATATATTTGTACTAAATAATTTGTACTAAAGTATTACATTAGGTCAAGCCATAACATGTTCGTGTAAGATTTATTTAAATATTTTGATTGAACATTACTTTTATATATATAAATAAATGCTAACTAAGAGTCTAATCTCCAAGTAATGTTAAACTAATCATATTGAATATGTAAAAAAAAAAAAATGTCATTTTAATTTGTATTGGTTTTATTTTCTAATTAAGGCATAGACGCTACTATATATCCCATAGGATTTTAGGTTTTACTCATTGTTATATTTTTAGAATAGGGGCATGTTTTGGTTTGTCAGGAGGTTGAACATTGACCCCATATATATATATATGGTGATTCTCACATCATTGTATATGTCTTTAATGGTCGAAATATCTTCGACCCACCACACCTTCGATATTGGTGTAGAAGTACGAAGGATCTCCTTGAGACCTTTAAATCGGCTACCATTCGACACATCTTCCGGGAGCAGAACTCGGAGGCAGATTTACAGTCAAAACATGGCATGCAGATGGAGGAGGGTCTCATATATTTTGTCCATTCCATCACTGGCTCGGTGGTTGACAGGGGCCGCATCCATATTCCATAGCATTTTCAGTTCACTCTTTATTTTGCTCTTCTCGCTATGTATACAGGTTTTGTGGGATTGGATAGTTCCTACTTTCTCAGATGCAAGACACACGGTCCCTCTTTCCTATTTCTTTTTTCTTACCGTCTCATGGAAAACTCACAGTATATGAAGGCACAATGCTTCGATGATGAATATGTACTCATTTCTCTTTGCTTATTATCTTCTCATGGTGATGGCTATGTGAGTGACTTCATATTCACTACAACATGTTTGTTACAGAATATGTTGGATTATGAAACGAACATATGTAAACTATTTTAACACATCATAATGAAACAAATTGTTTTTTCTCTGAAAAGAAAAACAAGAATAGGGATATAAAGAGATGTGATAATTTGGATTTGAACTCAATATTTATGAATTGATCAGCTATAAGGTGAATATGTGATATTATTATTATTATTATTATTTTTAAATGGGGATCTTCTTTTCTTTTTTCGTAAATGGGGATTTTTTTGTCTAGAGCAAAAAATTGTGGACCAAATAATTTGCTTTAAGAAACAAGCTTAATTTGTGCATTATTTATGGTTCTTTGGCCTATATACTTCAAATTTCAATATCAATTTGTGGATTTAGTGTTTAGTTATGACAAATGTGTCTTTTAAAGGATGAATCACCCTTATTTTTTTGTCACTAGAGAATGATTGACTATACCATTGGTATTTGGAAATCCCCTGCAACTTGTACTTATCCACCTATATTCTTATTCTATTCATGAATTTCTCTTGATGCAAAGGCTCCCTTTCCTTCATCCATCAATTTGTTGCAATGTGGATGGATTTCTATTCTTGAGATTATAAAACATTATTATAATATGTAATCTTAAGCATAAAGAAGGTTGAATTCTTAATCATGAATCAAGCATCTCATACATGTACGATTACCTACAACATTAACATTTAAAGGATATATGTAAAATAAGAACATTAGGATATTCACTGTAATCCTTTGTAAATAAAGTATCGACATTGACAACCATGGGCCATGAGGGTATTAATATCAATATAATATTCAACAATGTCCAATCTCTTCTTGTTTGGTCAGGTTAGTCATCTCTATTCATGTTATAACTTTTAGCAACTAACTAGATGACATGTGACACATTGAGTTTGTTCAACAATGCCAATGAAAAAACCCATTTACAACATTAAATGTTGATTTTGTACCCTAATTATATCAATGTTTAATACGGTTTTTAAAATTTACTAAATTGAACATCATATGTTGGATGTGAGTGATATTAAACATAACCCCAAAATTTGCAAATAATTTTCAATGAATTCATCTCAAGTATGTGGATATTTTTCAATATTCTAAACTACATGGAAATATCTCTTTAATACATGTACGCATTATTTTGTTAAAATACAATGAGATTGAACCATGAGAAGATGTTTTGATAAAAAGAATCTAATGAGTAATCTAAATGGCACACTTTTTAAATGACAATAATTTTGATATCTTGATTAGAGATACACACACATAGGTAGAGCAAGTTCCTTGTTTTCCTTATAAACCTTGTTACCAACATTTTACATACTGAATATGCTTGTTTTGAAATGATGTAAGTTTGTTGTTTTGTGGCATTAGGATTAGTTAAAGGTGTCTGAATTCTATTTTCCATATAAAAGTTAAGGGAATGAAATTAGATTTAATTGAAGGTGGATCATCTAACCATCACATGAGTACTAAATGAATTTTAGCGGAAGGGGAATTTTCATGTCAGTTCAGACTAGACTAAGGTATCAAAGCATGGTTGTTGAATGTTCACAAGTAATATGAATGTTAGTAACAACTAGTGGAGATGCTTATTCGTCATTTGAGATGGGACGACTCAATTGACCATCAACTAGAGCACATGTGTCAGTAAGCAACATCTTATTTGATTTTTGTCCATGCTAGCATATTGATACCATTTCACCAAGTTTTCTTCATTCATTGATTGAGTTTTATTAGTTACCCATGAAATGTCTTAATACATAACAATTATCCTCAATTCCCTCTCGATCCAATGTTCCTCTCACCAAACATCCATTTATGATTGATTCTCTAAATCTGATATGTTGGCTAAAACTTATTTTACTAATACTCCACATAACTACCCCTTATATATATTATTTTAATTTATAAATTTTGTTGTATATTTTTAAAGTCGAAAAAGAAAATATTAGATTATTTTAGTAATTAAAATGTTTAAAGATTAGAGGTTTTTGTTTGGATAATATATATATACTATTTTCCCCAAAAAAAAATGTAAGTTTTTTGTTTTTTTTTTGTTTTTGGTTGAATAAGAGTGATTTTATTAAAAAAGCATATAGTATAAAATGGTGTTACAAGCAAGAGAGATAGTGAAGCAGGGAACCGAAAATGATCAGATATCAACCTCAATCTCAAACCATAACCAAGAGAGAACATAGAGTGTTAAGAAGTGAGACAAGGGGATCAAGCGAGACAGTCACTAGAAACTACCCAGAAAGGGTAGTTTCTTCCATACGACTTTTATTTCCCTTTTTTTTTGTAACTTTGTACCAAACATTATTGGGAAAGTAAGTAAGAGCCAACTGGAGATCGTCTTTAGCCACTAGAGGAGACTCCTTATCCAAGTCAGAGGAAGTAGACTCATGATCTATCGTTTATGAGGATTCGAGATAGCGTTGGGCCCTCCAGGATCTGTCGAGGTCATCTCCTTCTTTGTTATTGGTGCCTCTTCATCGGCTTCAGGCTCCTCCTCATCTGAGATGGGGGTCTCCATGTCATCCGTGGGGGGCAGATCGCAAGGCTTCCAACTTTTGGATTTTGGTTTGCGATTGCCTTTTTTCTTTTGGGCATGGATTATAGTGCATGAATTCTGAAGGTGCCCTGTTTGGTGGCAGTGACGGCATCGAAACATAGTGTTCTCATAATCCAGAGTCTGAGTCCAAAGGAAGTCACCCAATTCAAATTGATTTGATCCGGGAGACCTTTACTTAGATCTATTTCATTCAAATTCTGCCATAGGTGTAGATGCCTTTCTCTCCCCTAGAGGGATCTATTGCCAGATAGTGACTTGGAGAGTTTCCAATTTCTTGGAAGACAGAGGAGTGTCATAGATGAGTAGGTTTAATATGTAAACAAGGAATAAAAATTACACTTTGTAGACACATTGAGCCTATATGCGGCCAAGGAAAATACATATATGTTACAAAATGATAACTAGCACAGAGGGAACATGGAAAAAGTCTAATATCAAAACCCTATAGTCACAATCGAAGTATTGTAGCGAAATCCAAGGCATGCAAGGCTGTCAATATGATATCTAGCACGAGCCACAAACTAACATAAAAAAAAAAGCCATCCAAGGTCCCAAGGAGGGAGCAAAAAAACTAGGAAAAATCAAATCACCGACACCCAACAAATTTGCAAAAAACAACGTTGGGCCTGAGGTAACAACCGAGAGGCCATGAAGTTGGCCTGGGATGCATGCCACAAACCCAAAAAGCCAGAGCAGAGGCCTTGTTGAGAAAGGATTATGTGAAGAGGCACGAAAAGGTGGATAAACCCCATCCCCTCAACTCTTCATTGTGGAGGACGACACGAAAAGAAATGGCGGCATACCCCATTCGACAATGTGCAACCCAGGAACCAATGAACTTATAAAGAAAACCTACGTTGCGACAAAAAAAAAAAAAGCCCACGAAAGGTAGCAAAAAAACCTCGTGAATCCTCGTAAAAGATGTGAAGTCGGCCATAATAAAAAAATAGAAATAAGATAATTGTGTACATCAAAACACCAGCAAATAACATAGATCACCACCACATAAACCCATTCCATAAATATACAACAAACCCAACAAGAAAAGACACAAATTAGAGCCCTAAGAGTTCCATCCCCTAAAAAAAACTCCGCATAAAACCAACCAAACCTAGACTCAATGTAACAATAAAGAAAACCAACACATAAACCTGCAAAAGAAAGAAACACTACAACAACAAAGTAGCTAGAGTTAATCACTCACCCCACTCTTAGTCAACACGTCCATCACAAATCCTTATATATATTCCAAACAAATGCCTCTTATCTTTAAACATTTAAACCTAATCCAATATATATATATATATATATTTTTAAATTTAGAAATATACAAAAATATAATATAATTAATATATAAAACCGGTGAATCAATGACCCACTTGTCAAAAGTGCTTTACGCTTTCCTTTACTGACCAACCCGGCTTGCAATCCGAATTGCTTGATGCTTATCCTTGTCGATTTTCCCAAACTTTTCTATTTCCAACATATTACTTACAAGGTCGTTTTATGGCAAAATTACTTATAAGTCCATTCTTTGACCAAAATTTTCTGCGTCCGTAGTTACGTGTAATGATAGTTGTGGACTCTGCGTATAATAAAGAGCATGCGAAATTAACCTACCACGCTCTTTAAAATGATTAGCTGAACAAGTTAGTTATTAAGCTTTATTAGCATTTTAACGGCTGGATTAGGTTTGCTCTGCATTAATATTCTCTACACTTCCACCTCAACGAGGTAGAATTATAGAAAAGGGCGTACGGACAATAATTTCCTGTTTGCATCTCGCCTACCAGGCATGGCACCAGATCATTGCAAGATTTTGCGGGAAATGCAAGGTACGTGTCAATTTGGAGTTGTTCTCATCTTGTCGTCGGGAAACTAAATTGTCGCAGGTCGCCGGGTCTGCATTCCGGAAGAAAGTTCCCGGCAGCGACGTACTTGTCGGAGCTCATGCAATGCAGTGGATAATGCTTTGACATCCGCTCAGCATCAAGAACTGCCCGGGAGGTAATTTAACAGGGTGTGAGGGTTTGTGTGTGCGAGAGCGTCTGGCCAGGGAAAATATCGGGCATCTTCTGTACAAGTTTGGCCATTTGTTGTTCCAGTTCGACGGGCAAGATCGCTGGTGGCAAATCTGTGAGTTTTTCTTTAATTTTGTGTTAGTTTTAACTTTTCCTTTGATTAATTATGTAGATGTGAAGAGAATAATTTCGTTTAGCACAGATCTGGTGTTTGGTGTGGTGTATTGTGAATCTGAGTAGTTTTAGCTACCGTCGAACCAAAATCGGTCGAGCTTGCAAATAAAAAGGCTATATTTTGGTCCGAAATATGAGAAAATAGATTGTAGATTAAAGTTTTTTTTTTCTATGTAGGGAAATTAATTTATGTAAAGGAAATATTTGCATTGAGCTATGGATATATACTTGATCTGCTGGTTTACTGGATGGAAAATGGTTAGATTTCATTTGCTAACATTTTTCCTTTCTCAAAATGTTGCAGGATCTCCACATTTGGCCACATCGTGAAGTTGCGATTTAAATCTTTTTCTTTTTGTTGAATATGGCCATTTACGGGATCGTCTCATGCGCTTTCTACAGTTTATTCTGGTGCGAGCTTAGTTCCTGTTCCAGACAAGATCGCTTGCAAAAGATTTTGCCGTGAACTGGAATCTTTTATCTTCTGCGGCAAGGAGATTTATTGCCGAGTTGCGGATATTTAAGGTTCTGGTCCGTTTGAAAATTTCTTTGTTGAATCGGGCAATTTTATGTGGGCAAGACTCTTTCAACCGATTTATTAGTCGCGACTCGCAAGTCTTGCCGGTGTAGGTGTATTTAAAAGAAGATTGTAGTTAATTATTGGCGATTTATTATGCAGCCTCGGCAGTCTTTAAGCTTTCCTTTCAGAGATTGACCTGTCAAATTTTAGGTTGTGGATGGTCAAATGTCAAGAGCTACGGTCTGTATTACCTGGTCATAGTAAGAACACTTCAAAGGTTTCAGATCGGCTCTGCCGTTCTGTTCTGCTGTTCAGTATTTTGCTTTACGAGTCTCAATTAGCTTTTCGCCTGCATCAGTATCAAGTTTTGGCTGGTAGAATTTCATAGTCATTTTGCTAATTTCAGTGATTGACAAGCTGCAATGGAAACGCTTGTTCTTCCTGCTGAAGATCAATTTGTCCGTCAACGTGATAAGGCTGAAAGAAGAAATGCAAGCTCTAAAAAAATATTGCAGGAAAAACCTAGGAGCCTTGTATCTGAGAAGTCTTTCGCTTCACATCAAGTTAATTTGTTGCAGAATGAAACCAGTTGCTCGTTTTCCCCTGTTTTACCGAAACCTTGTCGGCCTCTGAAGCCTGCTTTGCCAGCCTCCGCTGCTTCTCTTCCTTCGTTTCCTTCTCCCCAAGGCTTCGCTGAAGGATATTCTGGTCCTCCTGGACGAAAATGGCATAGTATGCCTTGCAATCTGCCCGCTGAAGGCATTATTTCGTCATTCCAAGAGCGGGACGGAGATGTTGGTGTTCCGCCTTTTCCTTTCCAGTTTCGTCAAACAAAACATGAAAATGGAAGAAGCTGTTCAAGATCTGATCGGAAGAATAAGAAACGGACCACTTCCCGATCCAAGCCTTTAGATATTGGAACACACAAAAGCAAAGTAGCGAGTGCTCCGCAAGGAAATACTTTTATTGCAAGTCCTTGTGAAGTGAAGATGAAAAAAGATAGCTGTGCATTCTCCCCACCGATCTCTGTGACCGAGAATTGGGCAGGGCCGGCCTACTCCTGTTCTCCTCCTCCAAGTTCTTTGCCGTTTCCAAAATTTTCCTTGCAGCAAAGGAGATGTGTTTCGCTGGAATTACCGCCTGCGGGAGGTGAATTTAGCGAGGCAATAAGTGATGCATCTTTACTCGTCTCATCTCAATCGGCGCCTACTTCTCCCTCCGGTAAGGCACCCATAATTGTGCAAGACTTTGGCTTAGATGTTGTGTCTGCCACTAAGGATTTAAGGCGGATACTGAATCTGGATTTCGATGACTGATGAAGAAGAAGATTGAAACATGTATAGCTGTAAATGACTGAAAACTCCATTCTTGTTAATCATGCATTTGTAAAATAGTACTCCATTTCTTTCAGTAGATTGTAATATAGAACTAGAATTGCAATTTGTGCACGGATTGCAAGGCTCGTGAACTGTGTGGATGAAAGGTTCTCCGCCAATGACATTTGGCCTTCGTATCGTCCGCAGTGTGAAGGTAAATGAGCTTTAGCTGGCAATGGACAAAGAAACTTTCCAAGCAAGATGTCCAAATCAGTCTTAAAGCAGAGGGAACAGTTCAGTACAAAGGGGATAAGGTTATTGCATTTGTTCATTGCAAGATGCATAAGTCTCCTGCCGATGCGAGTAAGATTCTTGTCCATGTGGCCTTGGTTCAATGGGAAAGTCAGGGAAAGGTGAAGGATAGGAAGTGGTTGAATCATCTACCAGGCTTTCATTTTCACAGATGGTCTATCCTCCAACAGAAATGTCTGGAGAGGGTTTGAGCCATCCATCAAAGTTCCATTCTCTCTCTATGTCCCGGCCAAAGTTAAATGGAACAAGACCTCCAAGTACAAGTCCAAGAAACTTAGTCCAATGAATAAACTCGTCCAACAATGTCTGTAGAAGTATTTCTTTTTAGGTTGCCCTTTCCAGGAGTTACAGGAAATTACAGCAAAATGTGTTCATCTTTCTAAAGGGTAAAGGGTAATAGTGGAGAATTGATCTTCCGAAAGAAAATTGCTAGAATTTTTTTTTGATATCTTCTGTACTTCCCATCTGGCACACAGGGAATGCAGAACGCAATGCTCTCAGGCATCTGAGAAGTTTTACCAGGTTTCCAGTTATATGGTCGCAGCCATGTGGATGGGGAAGTACATTTGTCACATTTGAGCTTCTCAAATTGGCTGTCTCATTCAGTTACTGTTATTGGGTAGACTTTGATGATATATTCATACCCATGCTGTCGTAAAGTGGGGAAGTTTGGCCGTGCTTACATATTGCTCTGCCTCTAAAATGCTACCTATTCTGGGAAGAAAAAGGTGATATTGCTCTGCCTCTAAAATGCTACCTATTCTGGGAAGAAAAAGGTGTGGTCCCATTTCAAGCTTTTTTTTGTTATTCAGATTTCCAAATTTAAGAAACTAACATACGTAGCGGATTAGGGCTGCATATCAACAGCAGCATGGTAGCGGATGACATTTTAACCAGAAAATAGCAGCTTTCTTCTGCCTGGCCTCTTGCCGGAAAACACCAAAAAAGAATAAAGGAAAGGAGATGATTTGTCTGTCTGACAGTCTATGGCATAGTCAGTTCGACAGACTTTAATTGCTTCTTTTGTATGCTGTAGGTAGCTGCCTCTTGGCTTTGTGTGTATTTTACTTTGTGAAGTCAACAATCCCTTCCGCCCCTTCATTTTCCAAGTTTTAAAAGGTGAATGGCTGGGACGCAGAGATGGGATTTGTGTTTTAACTTAACAGCTGGAGCTTATGCTTCAACCGAATAATGCCACTTCTTTTTGATGTTCCTGGTTAGACATGGTGTCGCTGTGATCTGTGCTTCTGCATTTTGTGTATTTTTTAAATCTTTAGCATTTCCGATTTATAAGGCCGGCATCCGAGAGAAGATTTCGGATTTCAGTTGAGTAGATATTAGTATTTTTATATCTCCGGAGTTTCTCATGGTTTATCTATTTTTTTCTGGAGGCGCAGTTTATCAATATTTTTATTTGGAGGCGCAGTTTTTGTAGATACAATTTTGGGTAAGAATGTGAATTTTTATTATATAAAATTGGTTTTAATATAGAAATAGATTTAATCTCTTCAAAAACCTATTTTTATATATTATATAATTTTAATTTGTTTTTAAGATTATAATTTAAATTTATATATTATATAATTTAAATTTATATTTAAGATTATAATTTAATTTATATTTGTCAATGGGGTTTTGGATAAATTACGGCACAGTGATTTTAAAGCTATTTTTGGATAAATTAAGGCACAGTGATTTTTTGAGTTATTTTTGGATAAATTAAAGCACAGTGATTTTTAAAGGTATTTTTTGATGTGAAGTTTTATGTGAAGTTGTTGGTCAAAGCATTGGTTAAGGCACTTTTTGATATAAAGTTATTATCGGTTCAATTTCCAGCACCAATTGGAATGATATATTGAACATGTTGAAGATGTAGTCCTGCCAAACTTACAATAAAAATTATATTTAAGAATATATTTTTTGGGTAGATTCCGAGTAAAAAATTATATGTAAGAATCTTTTTTTTGGGTAGATTCAAAGTTAAGCCAAACTTTAAAAATATATATATATATATATATATTTAAGAATATTTTTTTTTGGGTTGATTCTGAGTAATATATATATATATATATATATATATATATATATATTTTGGGTAGATTCAGAGTTAAGATAGATAACTTTTAAATAGGGCACAACAAAGAAAAATACAATTGGAAAAAACTATAGATTAAAAATAATATATTTAAGAATATTAGTCAAGCCAAACTTCCAAAAAAATAATTATATTTAAAATTTTTTTGGGGGTAGATTCAAAGTTAAGATAGATAGCTTTTAAATATGGTACAGCAAAGAAGAATACCATGGAAAAAAACTATAGATTAAGAATAATAAAACACCATAAAAAAAAATACCATAAAAAACACCATAGTTTAAGAATACTAAAAAATACCATAAAAAACCATAATTTAAGAATACTAATAAAAACTCTAATCTAAATAATTTTATGTTTATTTTATTTTAATTAAATCAAAATGTTAAACATTAACATATCCTCTTACTCAACTGAAAAAAATAAAGCTGTTTCTTTATTCCAAAACCACCACTGTATTATTAACATCAAAAACAAACTCGGAAAAGTATTCTGTTATAAATATTTATATTTATTAGGGAGATTTACATTATCATGTCACTTCGCACAGCGAGTTAATTCTCATTGAAATTCTTGACAGCTTTCCCTAAGTGGCGTTTTTTTCATCATCGAAATGTTTTTGTCTTTCGTTGCGGTACCATTGTTTCAAATGGGCGAGCTTTATTTCTGTCGAGGTAGGAAATGCCCACCGTAAAATGATGTACTTTCAAAGTTAAGATGAATAATTTTGAAATATGGTACAACAAAGAATAATACCATGAAAAATAACTATAAATTAAGAATAATAAAACAAAATAAAAAAATGCCATGAAAAACACCAAAGTTTAAGAATACTGAAAAATACCATTAAAAAAACCATAATTTAAGAATACTAATAAAAACTCTGAACTAAATAATTTTATGTTTATTTTATTTTAATTAAATCAAAATGTTAAACATTTACATATCCCCTTCCTCAACTAAAAAAAATAACGTTGTTTCTTTATTCCAAAACCACCACTGTATTATATTCTTTATTCCAAAACCACCACTGTATTATATTCTGCTATAAATATTTATATTTATTACGGTGATTTACAATATCATGTCACTTCGCTGTAACGAGTTAATTCTCATTGAAATCCTTGACAGCTTTCACTAAGTGGCGTCTTTTTCATCATTGAAATGTTTTTGTCCCACGTTGTGGTACAACTGCTAAAAATGGGTGAGTCTTATTTTTCAGTCCGCAGAAAATGCCCACCGTAAAATTAAAGCAGTACGTTATTTTATAGTGGGCATTTTTTGCTTTGGCGCATTTATGCACGGATAGACTGGAAAATATGACATCATTTTTCCTGAGTTCTAACTGTTTTTAAAATGAATATGACAACATTTTTCCCAAGCTCTGACTGCTTTTAAAATGCATATGAAACTTTAATCTGTATTGTTATTGGGAGAAATTTATTTTAATTCATGGTTTTTTAAATATCCAAGGGATAACATATTTTTTTATGCTGTAATTTTTTTATTATTTAAAATTCATTTGTAGTAGTTTAAGTGTTGTATTTTTTGGATTTTTTCTATATATATATAAAGTCAAATTGAGTAGGAAATTGATAAAATTGAGTTTTATCATTTTTAAATATTGTAAAATTTAAGTGTTTTAAAAGTTTTTCAGGTTGTTGAATTTGTTGGAATCATTAGTTTTATGTGTGAATTTTGTAGAATAGATTCTTCTTTAGATTTTTCAGGGGATAAATACATTTATTATATAATAATTATACAATACCAATATATATATATATATGAATTCAAGCTTTTGTGATTCATATTATGAATTTTGAAAGATCACATAAAAGAACTTTTAGTCAGCGCTTTTCGAACCATCATGTGTTGCCATTATCTTGTTCTTCATCTTGTCTTGAAGATGAACCACACTAGATGCACATTGGATGGATCTAATGCCATGATTGTCACATCTATTACCTTATCAACATAATTTTTTTGGATGGATCTAATGCCATGATTGTCACATCTATGACCTTATCAATATAATTTTTTTTTATTTTTATTTTTTCTATTTACCCAACTTAACTGGGTACAACTAGCACTTCATACATAATCCTAACTATATAATCATATACCTTTACTTAAATAAGACATATACTTAAACCATATAGAAATAACATGAATTTTGTAACTATATTTCATTAACAATAAAAATCCATTCAATCGTTACCTTGCTATTATCTATGTGCATATGTGATACTTACCTTTTAAGCGCATCATATCATATCCCTTCACATTAATCGATGAGTATATTAAAGTACAAACTTCATAGATTATTCTCTGTCCTCAGATAACATATATAACATGTCTGAAGCATCATATTTTAATTTATTTCTTTGGTACTTACAACCAACACTTTAATGATTAGTACTAAGGTTCTCTGTGTAGGATTTATGATGATGATCTATATGATGTTATTCAATCTGCAGATTAATAATACATGGTGATTTGGTTTAAATGAGCATGTGGCACCTGGGATTCGGCATGCTGTAGTTGTGCCGTCGTTTACACCTCGCGGAATCTTGACCATCGATCGTTGCAGCCCTAGATCTGTTGAATCTACTGCCTCTTAAGTAGTTAGGGCAACTACCTGTTGGTCGCAAGCATTCTGCTCCATTCTTTCGCCGCTGTGGTGGCCGCACCGCTCTGCAACTTTTCTGTCTGGTTTAGTTTCATGAGGGTGGAAGGTTTTGTTGGTTGATGGTTTAATATAGTTCGCCATGTCGCATTCGCCTCTTACAGGTAATCTTACTCTCCGGAATTGTCCGTAAATTTTCTTTCACCGTTGGGAGATGCATCCCTTCGCATTTGCCCATTGAGTTAGATTCCTGCGTTTTATGGTGGTTTTGATTATTTTTAGGCCTGTGGCTGTGAGTTAGGGCAGTTGTTAAAATAAATTCTCACTGCTGACAGTGGGTGCAAACCCCTTTGATGTTTTTGAGGAGGGTTATTGAGCTCAATCTCATCGAGTTTTGTTATGACGTTCCAGGATTATGAGGTCAGAAACTCTGTACCTAGATAAATCACGGTAAGCATCTTTCACCGACGCTATTTTCTTTTCCAGTTTTTGTTTGGCAAGCTTGGTGGTTTATTTTTATGGCTTCACTGACTCACTGTATAATTTTCCTCGTTTTTTAGGTAAGGGATTACAATTTTCTTTACTCATAGAGGAACTTGGCCTTCACTCCCACTTCTTCGGTGAGAGAGACCAACTCCGTCTCCATTTCTTCGTTGGTTTTCTGATAAGTTCAACTCTATCTTTGGTTCCGCAGTTAAGTTTGCAATTCAGAGCATTTACTATAGCTGTTGAGGCAAATCCCTCATGTCTTCAGGGTGCCTCAGGGATGTTGACATTGCCAAACCCTCCTACTCGTTCATTATTCCGGTGCAATGTCCTTATATTTATGATGTTATTTCTTGTAACTATTCGAGCTTAGAGCCTCGGTCTGTCTGTGGTTATTCAGTAAAAATTCTAAGAGTTATGCTTGTTTGGATTCACGAACCCTTATGCAGTTTTCTTGAATATTTAAACTAGAGGTTTTCTTGTTTTGGGTTAGATGTAGAACTTGTAAATCTTGAAGACTTACTTGGTTATACGAGAACCCTTTCATGGGCGTTTTCTCTTCCTATTCTATTTTGAAATATGGGCTTAAAATTTAAATTCTTGAAGTTCTGGTTTTATATCCTGTCGGACTTTCACTTCGGATTTTACTCAAGTTTGTACATGGAGTTTACCGTATATATATTATTCAACTATTGACATACATGCTTATATGGTGTTTTCTGGTCATTTTACTATGTAACCCGAGATATTCCGTTATCAGTTTGCCATGCAGCTTTTCTTCTGAAGTGCTTTGCTTATGTTGTATTTCTATGGGTTAATAAGGAATATAGTCATGTCTGGGACTGGGGACCGTGGTCCCTGCCTTGCCTTTGAAGTGCTCGGGACTAAACCCCAGTACCTCTCTGCTACAAGAATTCTCCTTTTATAACTATGTACATCTGCATGTGTTTCCTTTACATTTATCTTAACAGGGTTTGGACAATATTACTTTTGTCTGGTTCTGGAAGAAATTTAAGAGGTTTAAAGCACAAATTCTTTCACTAAGACTTCCATATCTAACGATGAATAAGTGAGTTGCCTGTACTAAGCATTTAAGTTTATTTCCTAGCTTGACTGGAAACATAATTGTATAATACAGCTTTTAAACATAAATATATTTTCCCATCCTACCTTAACAGAATGCTCATACTCATTCTTATTAATTACAGTGAGGAATCTAATGCTGTACATTCTTCACCTCTTCCCACTATAATGTAACATTTTTCCTTAATTGGTAGATTTATAGGCGAGCTTTAAGTTTGTTGTTATATTCATAGACTTGGAAATACTTGTTCATATTTATTATCCAAGCTTTCGCCATCTCCTCATCTTCCCCATCGAATGTAGGGGGTTTGATTTTTCGGAATTCCCCTTGTAATTCCACTTTTTGTTTCTTAAGCTCTCGCTGGTCAATAAGTTACCAGAGTCGGCTTCATTATTAGTCCTACTCCTGTTACTTCGTTGAGTTTGACTCCCCTCAGGATTATCATGTATTTGTTGTTGCTGTTCATCCTCTCCGTGGGTGTCCTTTTCCGGACTAGGGTGTGTAGTATGCTGGTTCTGCTTATTTGAGAGGCTTTTCAGTATCTTTTCTTGTTCTCTCATTAACTTCTCATTATCACTTTGAACTTGAGTCATCTCTATCTGAAGTTGTTGTACTTTATCCAACAATATGTTTGTTTGGCATTGCTGTTCCTCCAGTATCCTACTGGTTTGTTGATGTTGGTCTACGCTTAGCTGCACACACATTTTTGGGTTGACTTCAAGATTAGGCAAGGAATGGGTTTCCCCTACATTTCAGGGTGTTCGATGACTAGTCCCTCTCCTCATTACAACTTCTGCTTAACTTTATGTCATTGTGTATAGTTTCAACACAAGCAAAACAAAAATGAAACATCCATGTTATCACATTGGCCCATCTGGCCCCAACGTTTAAACTTCGTTGTGATACCACTTGTCACATCTATTACCTTATCAACATAATATATATATTTTATTTACCCAAGTTAACTGGGTACAACTAACATCTTCATACATAATCCTAACCATATAATCACATACTTTTACTTAAATAAGACATACTTAGACCATATAGAAATAACATGAATTTTGTAACTATATTTCATTAACAATAAAAATCAATTCAATCGTTACTCTACTATTATCTACGTGCATATGTGATACTTACCTTTTAAGCGCACCATATCATATCCCTTCACATTAATCAATGAGTATATTAAAGTAAAAACTTCATATATTATTCTCCGCCCTCGGATAACATATATAACATGTTTGAAGCATCATATTTTAATTTATTTCTTTGGTACTTACGACCAACGCTTTAATGATTAGTACTAAGGTTATATGTGCGGGATTTATGATGATGATCTGTATGATGTTATTCAATATGCAGATTAATAATACACGGTGATTTTGTTTAAATGAGCATGGGACACCTGGCATTCAACATGTTGTAGTTATAACGCCATTTACACCTTGCAGAATCTTGACCGTTGATCGTTGCAGCCCTAGATCCATCGGATCTAATGCCTCCATAGTAGTTAGGGAAACTACCTGCTGGCCGCGAGCATTCCGCTCCATTCTTTCGCCGCTGTGGTGGCCAAATCACTATGCAACTTTCTTGTTTGGTTTAGTTTCATGAGGGTGGAAGGTTATGTCGGTTGATGGTTGAATACAGTGCGCCATGCCGCATTTGCCTCTTACAGGTAATCTTACTCTCCGGAACTGTCCGTTAATTTTCATTCACCGTTGGGAGATGCATCCCTTCGCATTTGCTCAATGAGTTAGATTCCTGCGTTTTATGGTGGTTTTGATTATTTTTTGGCCTATGGCCGTGAGTTAGGTCAATGGTTAAAATCTATTCTCACCGCTGACAGTGGGTGCAAACCCCTTTGATGTTTTTTAGGAGAGTTTACTGAGCTCAATCTCATCGAGTTGTGTTACGACATTCCAGGATTATGAGGGTAGAAACTCTGTATCCAGATAAATCACGGTAAGAATCTTTCATCGACGCTATTTTCTTTTCCAGTTTTTGTTTCGCAAGCTTGGTGGTTTAGTTTTACGGCTTGACTGACTCACTGTATAATTTTCCTTGTTTTTCAGGTAAGGGCTTACAATTTTCTTTACTCAGAGACGAACTTGGCCTTCACTCCCACTTCTCCGGTGAGAGAGACCAGCTCCGTATCCATTTATTCATTGGTTTTTCGGTAAGTTCAACTCTGTCTCTAGTTTCGCAGTTATGTTTGCAATTCAGAGCATTTACTATAGCGGCTGAGGAAAATCCCTCATGTCTTCAGGGTGCCTCAGGAATGTTGACAGTGCTGACCTCTCCTACTCGTTCATTATTCGGGTGCAATGTCCCTAGACTTATGATGTTATTGCTTGTAACTGTCCGAGCTCAGAACCTCGACCTGTCTGTGGTTATTCAGTGAAAATTCTAAGAGTTATGCTTGTTCGGATTCACGAACCCTTATGCAGTTTTCTTGAATATTTAAACTAGAGGTTTTCTTGTTTTGGGTTATATGTAGAACCTGTAAATATTGAAGACTTACTTGGTTATACGAGAACCCTTTCATGGGTGTTTTCTCATCTTGTTCTATTTTGAAATATGGGCTTAAAATTTAAAATTTTGAAGTTTCGGTTTTATATCCTATTGGACTTTCACTTCAGATTTTACTCAAGTCTGTACATGGAGTTTACCGTATATATATGCTTATATGGTGTTTTCTGGTCATTTTACTAGGTAACCTGAGATATTTCCGTTATCAGTTTGCCATGCAACTTTTCTTTGGAAGTGCTTTGCTTATGTTGTATTTATATGGGTTAATAAGGAATACAGTCATGTCTGGGACTGGGGACCGTGGCCCCTGCCTTGCCTTTGCAGGGCTCGGGACTAAACCCAGTACCTCTCTGTTACAAGAATTCTCCTTTTATAACTATATGCATCTGCATGCATTTCATTTACATTTATCTTAACGCGGCTTGGATAGTATTACTTTTGTCTGGTTTTGGAAGAAATTTAAGAGGTTTACAACACAAATTCTTTCACTAAGACTTCCATATCTAACACTGAATAAATGAGTTGCATGTACTAAGCATTTAAGTTTCTTTCCTAGCTTGACTGGAAACAAGATTCTATAATACAACTTTTAAACATAAATATATTCTCCCATCCTAGCTTAACAGAATGCTCATACTCATTCTTATTAATTACAGTGAGGAATCTAATGCTGTATTAGTAAACAATCTTACTCTGTCAAGCAATAAGAAAGAAAACAGAGAACATAGTTCTTTTATACTTATCTCAATATTTGTTCTATTAACTGATGGTCCTCCCTACCATGAGTGAGGCAATCACGTCCTCCACTCCCCCCGTGCACCTCCCCAGAGTTTATACAACAGACAATAACATATAGGAGATGATAGACCTCATAATTTCCAATCCAGTCTATACATCTCAGTGTCTAGAGCTCCACTGGCGAACCCACTAGCTCTGGACAACTCCTAGCAACTTCCAGTTGTTTAACCCTTTGGCTTCCTTCTACACAAAACCCCTTTCCCCCTTCAAGATTTTCATTAAATTCTTTTTCTGGGAAGGTAACTGTCAGAACTGTCTCTATTTTTTACTTTGGGATCTTGGCAACAATTACCATTCATTTAATTTCTTTTTACGCCATAAAATCATCCATATTATCTTTTATTATCATTAAATTCAAAATCTACTAACAATACCATATTAGTTAGTGATCTTAATTTAAAGGAAAGTATTAATGCATCATAAACTCTGTTATCTTAATGAATTCATAAAATAGGGTGTTACAATGATCTTGTTCTTCATCTTGTCTTGAAGATGAACCACACTAGATGCACACTAGATGGTTGGAAATGAGTCCATTAAAATTTCTTTCATGTGATTGTTACCAAACGATCTCTCAACATATATATATATATATATATATATATATATATATATATATATATATATATATATATTTTATTTAAAAAATAATATATATTTGTAAAAAAATAGAATATATATATATTTAATAAAATATTTTTTTTATTATATAATTTTTGTATATTAATTTTTTTTAATTATTATTTTATATAATTATTTTAAGTTCTCAACAACATGATATTGAAGGACTCTTCAACCATAATACATAGGGCTCCATAAGTTCTCAACAACATAATGCATCTGACTGTGTAATTCCTGAAGACGGGTGAAGTGTTCACAGGAAAAGTCGAAATTGAAGGACTCTTCAATCATAATACACATGGCTCTAGAAGTTCTCAACAACATAATGTATCTGACTGTGGAAACAGTCACGCCTAAATAAAATAAAAATAGGTTTAGATCCATTTTAACTTCGGATCTACCAAATATCTAGAAAAATTAAATATACTAGCATTTGCACCAAAAGGGTGCAAAGACATGCCGATAGAAGAGTAGATGTAGAGTGATGCCACCGTGAAGGCCTCATCAGTGGTGAAAGGAAATTCTTGAGAACCCATCTCCATTACTGGAGACAATTCAAGAGAGTTATAGTGTGACATCTTCTTGAATCTAGGATTTATTTTCTTCCTATGAATGACATTCTGTTTAGAGTTCGATGAAGATACTGTTCTGAGTGAGTTTTCTTGCGGAAAAGTTGGTAGAAATTGGAGCCATCACCATTTCTAGAAAGGAGGATATCCACGAAAGGTAGGTAACCATCCTCCTCAACTTCCATCGTGAATGTTATGGAATTCGACAGGGAGTTCAGGTGACCAAGAAAAATATCTAAATTTTCGCGACCATGGGGCCAAATGACACCGGTCTCATCCATGAACCGGTTCCATTTTCTAGGGCGAAAAGGAGCTAGGCTAGGGCCTTCATTTTAAAATCTTCCATAAATAAGTTAGCAATGATAGGGGAAAGAGGAAAACCCATGGCAACACTGCAAGTTTTCTCATAGAACTCACCTTGGAAACAGAAAAAGGTTGAGGTGAGGCAAAGACCAACTAATTTAGAAGTGTCCAGGTCAGAAACCCGCTTAATGACCTCAATGGCTTCCTCGATGGGGATTTTGGTAAATAAGGACACAATGTCAAAACTGACTAATAATTCGTCGGGTTCCAACCTGATGTCCTTCCATTCCTTGATAAAGGACACCGAGTCCTTCACAAAGGAATCAGTGAGACCCACAAGGGGTTTAAGCTTCTTTGCTCAGAATTTAGCGAGATAATAAGAAGGAACACCTATTGTGATAACAATAGGTCTTACAGGGGCCCCAGGTTTGTGAATATTAGGAAGACCATAGATCCTGGGGGTGAGGGATTGCTCTCAATAATCTCTATAGAGAGCAATAGACACTATAGACACAATTTAATAACAATTTTATTATTATTGTTAGAATAGACACTATTATTGCTATTGATATTAGATATATTATCATTATAAACCTGATTATTCTTAATGTTGTTAAGGTTAATTGGGTCCATGTTAGATATATTATTAATAATTTTTTTATTAATAATATTATTATTAATAAAGGAGTTAGGATTTAAATCACTTTTATTATTGATAATAAGGTTTGTATTTATAATAGGGTTCATAATATGAACATTATAATTATCCATCGAAATGGAATTAGAAAACTACCATTCAAAGGGGAACATAATACCCATCGAGAATAGGAGAGGACTGATGGAAAATTCGCGATGGAAGCGCGGCAACATCACAGACCTGGCCGGAGGAACAACAATGATGAGGAGAACCACAATATGATTTCGACTTCGAAGAAGAATACAACAGGGAAACCGAACTGGAATGCGTCATGGGAGGGGAGAGAGAAGAACGCAAAGAGGCGGAAAACCCTGCTTCTGCCTCAAAATCCCGCGAGAACGTTCCTGAGACCATGAACGAATCTGCACTATCCTTCAACGAAGAAGAAGAAGATGAATCTAAGCCAATTTCGCCAGTCAACTAAGAAACCGCTGGTGGAATCAAAACACCTGAAATATCATTCTTGTAGCGTAACTTCAAATTAGGGCTAGAATCACGATTATCAGCCTTCGAGCACAACTTCAAATCAAGGATCGAATCAAGATTATCACGATTATAATACCCACCGTTGATATTAAGCTCGGCCTTTGTAGATGGAGTCCGTTGTTGAGAAATTCACGAATATCTCTTATTTGGTTTATGTGATTATCGGTGTGGCTATTGGCCCTGCGATGGACAAACTTTCTGAGCACGTTGACATAGTCCTTAGCTATGAGGAAAACTCGAACTCTCTTAAAGCTAAAGTATAGGACCTCACAACTATCATCTTGCAGTGGAAAAAACACCCCTTACGCGACATGGAAAAAGGAATTTTAACTGAATTAACTGTAGAGAAATGGGTTGTTAAGTTGCAGGATGTTCACAGAGATGCATCTGCAATGGAGCAAAATATACCGAGAATTAATGCATTTTTCGTTATCCAAGGAGCAACGAGATCAACCAAAATTTTTTTAGAGATGGAAAAACATCTGAAATTGTTTCCACTTATAAATATATTCATGTCACAGTAGATATATGATAAATCGAATCAATTGTGTTAATGGAGTTGTTCAGATGACATAATTCCAAGGGCACAATCATTCAAGTTTTCGGATTAGAAGCTGAGGGATTTGGGTCTCTCATTTAGGCCTATAAACCAGTGTTTGACTAAAACCGTGGCCAGCGTACATGACAAGGGTTTCCTTCATCGCCTCCCTCTAGCTTGGGTTGAAAGGAGTGGCAGCCATTCCTTCATCGGCTCTCTCGAGCTTGGGCTGACAGGGGCGACAACCATTCAATATTGGTGAGGATGTGATAGGTTTAGGGAGCTGGGTATGAAGTTAGGGACTCGAAGGTTCGTAGATGAGATGGACTCTCTGCGAAGGACGAGACGAGAAAATGTGCAAAGCACGAAAAACGAGAAAATAAGACTTGTGTACGGGGTGAAGTGGCACTGTTGAGAGTTGCGGAGACACTGTTGAGAACGCTGAATTTCAAGAGTGTCACCAATAAGAACTCTCACAATAGAATGCCTATCGACGTAATTATTATTCTAATTTTTTTTGGCAAATTTACAACTAAAAATATGAAGTTAAAATAAATTTAAACTAATTTAATTATTAAAAAAAGATAATATAGAAAAAACCATAAATTAAAAATACCATAACAAAAAAACCATATACTAAAAATTATATTTTTAATTAGTCAAAATATTAATATTATAACATGTACACTAAAATCCTCACAGCACAACACAATAATGCTATTATTATTTTTAAATATTATATTTAAAATATTTGATAATATCTATATCTATTCTAGTTTTATCACTTCACCAAATATTTTTACTATGATATCTTATTAGTCCCTGCCCGTTCGGGCTGCAGGGACTCTTGTTTTTCGTTTATCTCTAAGTACAAGATCTCATTAATATAATGGTATTTTATTTTGTTTAAACAAATACCTTTGATGTGATATTGTTACCTTAAGGATAAAGGCATATTCTCTGATATTATATGTTTTTAGGTATTATTTTAAAATATTTGTTAGTATTTATATCTATTCTCGTTTTTATCACTTACACTAAGTATTTTTAATATGAAATCTTATTTTTCGTCACTACTCTTATAATCTCTCGCCACGACAACTCTGAATCGGAGTGCAACACAAGTCGTTCTCAGTCCAATAACCATAACCTTCGGCAATCACCTTTCGATGAAAATGCTAATATAATAATATTTTATTTTATTTACACAAACGATATTGTTAAAGTAAATCCAAAGACATATTCTCATTTTTTTGAACTTTAATATTAATACTACTAATTTATAATTTATTTTTGATTTTTTCATTAAATACAACAATATTTTTTAATATTATAGTATTTTTATTATTATAAAAATATATAATTACATCGAAGATGTTATCTATTGTGGAGTTTTTCGTAGCGACACTGTAGAGATTCGTTGTAGAACGACAAAACTGACCAAATCTCTACAGTGTCAGCCAACTGTCTCTGTAGAGATTCGTCATTTTGACAAAATCTGAACAGTGTCGTGCTACGTCATGATTCGCTGTACTTTTCCAGTTGTTTGAGACTGAATTTCTCTGAACCTCATTGAGATTTTTTTTTTCCAAGTCGCTCCACTAGCAGCTGAGTTGCTTCACAGCTACTGAGTACGAAGGAAGGGTTGTCAAATTAAGTTACTTTCCAGCTGCTTGAGACTGAATCTCTCCGAACCTCACTGTGAAAACGAGGTGAACACCAGAACTGCGAAATAAATCCCTACAATCCCTCGGCATAGCCTTGGCGCAATTTGAGAGAAGAGAAATGTTAATTTCGCTGGTAATTTAGCCGTGGGAAGAGCAATCTTAATTTTTCCTTGCAAGTTTGATTTGGGTTTCACACGCTCTATATCTCTTGAAGCAATGGCCGACATTAGTACCGCTACTGGAATTGCAGGCAATGTGTCGAGCAGTATTTTGAGCAGCCTTTGGAACAAAGCTGTTCAGGTTGTCAAAGACATAATTTCTTTGCCTCAAGCTTAACGTCTGGGAAATGTAGTACATGGTATAAACAAGAAGGAGACTCTGGTTTCAGCATTAATCAGGAACATTATATCCTTATAGACACGTCAGTGCTCTCGGCGGTGGTACGCCGGGCGCGAAATGGATGGGCTTAATTTTCAAGGGCCAACTAAGGTACTCCGTGGCAACAGACCATTGGCAAAGAGTATTTAGTGCAAGAGAATGAATCCACATATACAGTTTTAAGTTTCCGGATGGCAGAAAGCTCGCTAGCTCGGAGGTGGCGTGCGCGGTTTAAACCCCGAAGGATGAGAATACGAAACTCTGAGACGGTAGATGTTTCGAGACTTTGTCGGAGGCAATCTTTTCATTACAATCTGAGTCTATAAATTCGAATTCCGCGGAGCAATTTCCAATTGTAGATGCATTGTTTCTGTTCGCAAACGCTGAAACTATAGATGCTGTCAACGTTGACACTGCTGTAGGTCCTCATTAGATGGCGAGGATAACATCGGATTAGATAAGTCAGTAAAGGGAATCCATGGCCGCCTGAGATCGTTGGTCTGGGCGAAGTCGGATGGTAGTAACAGAACGGTGCTCGATAGAACCTTAAGCGAAAGCCGGGTGGAACCTGAGCGTAAAGGAGTTGAACAAAACCTGGCGCGTTAAGGAAGAAGCGGAACCGTGACCGAAGTGAACAGTAAAGCCGGTTTCCGGTATTGATCGCACCACCTTTGTGGAACGAGCGGTATTCGAGAAATGAGAGAGATTCGATAGAGCGGCTGACACGTGGCATGAGGCGGGACCCCAAAACCGCTTTTATTGCGCGCCATCGTGCATTATCGTTCGTGCAAGTAGCTCGTGTGATACCTGTCGGATCCGATTTGTGTAAAACCCAAAGGCAATCACAATTAAAGTTGCGAGGGAGATAAGCCGAGATATGGGCGAGCGCTTCTGATAATTATTCGTTACTTGGGATACGCATATGTGGAGGGTGATATGCAACGCATCTGGATCCAGATTCCAATCCATATGCAAGGATAGAGGAAACATCCATAGCGCACCGATCGTTCCTTTTGGTGGTGGTTCTTTCTGGTTCTAAATTGTGCCATTACGTGGTGATGCGCTGGCATGCATAAGGGTGAGCCTGTACAAGTCTTTGGAAGGAAATTTTTTTACAGTGTAATTTTAGTGTTTATATGTATCTTGCTTTGTTATTTTCCATTATGGTGGTGTCTCTCTGTGATGTGTTTTTCAAATGCAAGTTTACTATATTCAATGGGATAACTTTTGTTACCCTTTGTTGCGGCATGTATTTCAAGTTGATATAATTACCATACGTCTTAAAATGCTGCTCATGGTGTTTTTGGCTCCTCCATGCCCACTTTGGTATATTGAATTTGTGTCCATTCAACAATGCCATCAACGGCACAAATTCTGTATTGTGTGCCCTTCATTGCTAATTTTACAACATGAATTTATGTCCAGTCAACGTATAATATTGTGTGCCCTCTTGATCTACGCCACTGCCCTCAATTTAATATTTGTATGAGTTTCTTTGTTAAATATTTATAAATTTATCAAAGGTGGATACAAACATTTATTTCTGACCAACAGATTGTTGACTCATAATTTTCCGACTTCCATCCTTTTTAATGAATTTTTTTTGCAATAATTCATATTCATGAATGTCGTCACAATTTTAAAGATCCTGCAACCTAGTTTAATGGAAATCTAATATGATTTGGCTGGCTTTTAGGGATATGAAATACAATATGGGGCTAGCCATTTTAGCCTTTTTTTAAAATAAATTTTTCATCTAATGACAGATTAAACATTTCTTATTAAAAAAAGTATCTAGTTGCATTTAGTTCTTGCGAAAGAAAATGAAAATTTATAGTTCATATCAAAACCTTTTTGTCTAACTCGTGCGATATTCAGTTTGGATTGTCAGATAGTCAAGGCCAGTACGACATTCCATCAGCCGTTGATGGGCAAAGGAAGTTAACTGATCGACAGGCCCACATGCATTGTGTTAATCGCGTGCATAAATCTTACTGGGTTCAGGGTCAAACCCTTATGGACCGAAATGTATTTACAAACCATAGTTGTATTTTTATTCGTTTATTTTTATATTTTTCATTTTATTCGTTTTTATTTTTATTTTTATCTATTTATTTATTTTATTTTTATTTTTATTTTCTATGTTTTAAATATTTATTTTTAATTTATTTAATTTTTATTTATTTATATTTTATTTATATTTATTTATTTATTTGTTTTATTTATATTTATATTTTCTATGTTTTATATATTTATTTTTAATTTTTATATATATATATATATATATATATATATATATAAAAGCTTAAATAAAATTACTTATAAAATAAGTTAACTGATGCATATAATTATTAAAAATAAAATAAATCTTTATATATTTAAACTATATATAGTATTTCATTATTCTTAACATTTAATTTATTCCAAAATGTCAATTGTTAATTTCAATCAAAATACGCACGACTACGCCGATAGTTAATGCAAAGTCTACTCCTTCGGTGTACCTTTGCACCCTTAGAAGCAAATGCTAGTTTTATGGTTTCCGAGATATTCTTAGCGTAAGGCCAAAGGCATATTATCATTTTTGAGAACTTTAATGTTAATACTACATATTTATATTTTATTTTTGGTTTTATCATTAAATACAACTAACCTTTGTATTTTTATTTTTTTAATATAATAATATATTATTTTATGATTTCTGAGAAGATTTTGCATAATGAATATGAATAAGATAAGTTTAAACTCTCAAATATATTATTTTATTTAAACAAATAAATTTGATGCGATATTGCGACCTTTATTATTATTATTTAAACACGGGATATTCTATTTTTGAAAACTTCGATGTTAAAACTATTGCTGAATTTAATATATATAATTTCAACCTTCTATGCTTGGAAGGAGGATTCATTCTAACACTGGAATACATTGAAGATTAAGATGTTTGAAAGAAATTTAAAAGGCATTGAGCTTTTATGAATGATTTCTTTCGTTTACCTTAGCTTTGTAGGATGACCTTTTCGTATGAATCAATTATGTGTAAAGAAGTATTGTATATTTTGAGATAATTTTATTGTAAAAAAAAAAAAAAAATCGACGGTGTTAAATTATTGTAGTTATATTTTATTATATATTTTGTTTATTTGATTTTTTTTTTAAATAAAATAAAAATAAAGTTAAAATTATGTTTTAAATAGAAAAATAATATTGATTATAATAAAAAAATGAATATGTTGCAAAGTAATTAAAATTAAAATAATGTATAAGTAAAATGTTTAAATCTTATAATTTGGTTATTGATAAAATATTTTAATACGAATTAATATTGACATGTTCTTAAAAATATATTAAGAATAAAAAATCATTTTAATTAGTTTCATAATTTTTTTGGATGTATATGTTATGTAAAATATTTTAATGTCAATTGCTTATTATGAAAATCATGTATATATCATGTAAACATTAAGATTTTATTGTTAAAATGTTTATTTGGTCCTATATGTATTCTATTTAGCATTTAAAAACAAAATTTTAAAAATGAAAAATAACACATTGTATTTTACACTCTAAAGAAGTTTACAAGTAAAGAAATTTGATCCCTCTCTGCTCATGTTAGATCCATACTTAAGATGAATCTACTGTGGTATATATTGATTGGCGTGAGTTTATTTATTCGATGGAAGAACAATAAACCCCACTCTTGCTAACTATAATTATCTTTCTATCTTGACCAATGCTAAAAAGAAAATTAACTAATTCTCATGAGCTTCATGAATTTCATATCCGTTCTTATTTTCAAAACATTTGCCACACTACCAACTTTCTTGATTTGTTAAATCAACCATTTCTTAATTTGTTAAATCAATAATGCTTCTCTCTTTTGATTATAAAAATAAATTATTAAAAAAAATTAGTAAATCATTTATTCAATAAGACATATTAATTTATTGATTTAAGTGAAAGCTAACCACCACAATCATTATATTTTTTAAATTTATTTAATTATAATATAAAAAATGATTTTTTTTTTAATAAAATTAATAGTGTTAAAATAAATGAAAATAATAAACTTGAATTTAATCAATGCCACCACCAAGTAACTGTAAGGGAAACACTATGCATGACACATTTTTACAAAAGAAAAACACTGTTTTCATTTTCATATATATATATATATATATATATATATATATATAAAGTTGTTCGACTTATCTTATGAAAAAGGTAGATATTGAAAATTTAAGTGAAAATTTTGTTTTTTATATATTTTCTTTTTTAAAAATATATTTTGAAAATTAAATATACGATTTTTATTTTTAAATTATAAAATTGTAAAAAAATTATTAAAATTATTTTCAATATTTTTGATTAAAAAACAAATTAAATTTTTAATTGGAAAAATGTTTAGAAATTTGTGTAAAAGAATGAGTTTAAAGTATGTTTTATAGTGTTTTTTTTAAGAGTTGGTTTTATTTATTTTTGGTTGAGAGGTAAGAAACATTTAACTACCTAAAACTTAAAGATATTTGTTTTTTTTGAGGTAAGAAATATTTAACTACCTAAAATTTAAAAATATTTGGAAAGAGTCAAAATATTATAATAATTTTTCTTACTACGTAAAAAATTTATGTAAAATGGAACTTAAAACTTTGTATGTGATCATCATCTATATAAAATTATTCTCAATTAAAATTTATCTCGAGGAAAAAAATGAAATCTTCTTTAAACAAAAAAAAATAATAATAATAAATCAAATCTTAATAAAACTAAAAACAAAAAAATATCTTCATTATCATTGGAAGTCTTACCTTAAAAAACTATTGGAAGTCTATTAGAGTAATAACCTGGATGGTCAAAAGTGGCCAGAATCCGCGTAATTTTTTTTCAAAAAAGAGTAACATTGTTTGAATCATGTTTTTATAATAAAAATAGATTCAGCACCATAAAATTTTTTAAGGCAACCAAAACCTTGAAATTTGACAACTATAATTTATATTTACAAAAAATCGTGCAAAATTTTATCAAAATATTACCAAAATTTCCATAATTTTTAAAATTTATTTCAATATTAAGATGTGTATAACTCCAACTCATCCCTTCTCTTCTCGATGGAATATATAAACTTTGGCATTATTCGGTCAAACAAATGGCAACGTGAAAGCCATGAAACGATAGTATATTGAGATTTTGAAACTTGGGAGATACGCATTTGTGCTTCATATTAAAGATTTTTTGAATTGAGTTGTTATATATAATATAATTTCATCCTCTTGTGTTAAATTTATTGAAAATTTTAATTATTCATAATTATTTTCCTTCGTATTAAATTTATTTGGTTTAGTGTTAAAAAAATAATATTCATAAATGATACAAGTGCTAAAGGATCAATTCGGTTCAATAACCTACCTTTACAATTTATTATCTTTTATTTTAAAAGTTAATGTTAAGGATGGTAGAGATAAGATGGTAGGTTTAATAATGTTATTTATTTGACTAGATTTATTTATTTATTTTAAATATAGTATTTAATA
The DNA here is from genome assembly GCA_034641835.2 of Pinus albicaulis. NCBI lineage: Eukaryota > Viridiplantae > Streptophyta > Pinopsida > Pinales > Pinaceae > Pinus > Pinus albicaulis. The sequence goes on along the minus strand of CM076580.1, from coordinate 1,383,788,837 downwards.
TATGTGTTTTTCTGGAAAAGAGTAGTCTTTCTAAAATCATCATTTTTAGGTTAAAATTGTAGGTTTTATTTTTCAACTATGGTTTTAAGACACCATAATTGTTGGAAAAAAACAATAAAATCTTAAATAACAATTTAAAATTAATTTTAAAAATGAAAAATAGTGTTATTTATATTACGTTTGGTTTATTTTTTCAATTAAAATTATAATTTGTTTGACATTATGGTTTTCAAAATTCATACATTTTTGCTATTTTTGTAATTAAAATGATCATTTGTTTGACATTCTGATTTTGATAGCAAATACTATTGTAACAAAGACTTTAAAATCAACTATTGAATGAAAAAGTGATGTTATCACTAATGTCTCCATTTTATTGAGTTTAATATTTCAACTAATTTTTTTGTTTGTTTTTCAAGTTTTCTGTGATCCTCGAGGCTTGACTTGTGGTTTGAGAAATCACGACACAAGGGTATCTAATCTGTTAGTCACCCGGGGATCGCACCCAGCTTAGGCCACACCAACCCTAAGCTGACTGGATTTTTTAGCATGTCTCCTCCCCCTAGCACAGGGCACAACCACCCCCCGTGAGGTTTGATCCTGGGTCTGCTTGCTAACGATGCCCATCCTCAACCGGTTGTGCTAGTGAAACTTGACCTATGTCAACTAACTTTTCTCATTATATCACTATTACCAATTTTTTTGTTTTTGTTTTTTAAAACTTGAAAGAGTAGTAGTAGTATATTAATCCACACCCGTATGCGCCCAAAAACCGAGATCTTTACAATATAATTCAGAGTCATCCATGGGCAACTTATCATGTTTGCTGATCAACCCAACCAAACTTTTCTTCCCAGAAATTACAAAATTCTCCCAAACTGCCTTAATATTGCTATACATTCTACAAAACTAATTCAACAACAATTTACATTTACATTTTGGCATCAAACAACTAAAAAAAATAAAAAAGGACCCTTAGAACTGGTTACTCCTCCATTGTTTCCGGAATGTTGAGATCAATTCTGGTATCTTCTTCGTCCATCTTCATGCCTTTGTCATCCAGTTTAAACTGAAGATCCTCAATTTGACACCTCAGTGCGTCAATTTCATCTTCCAGTTGGCAGATTCTTTCATTTTTCTTTTCCAGGTACTGCTCCTCCATCTCAAGAGTTTCATTCTGTCGCTGATACATACACCTTTGGATTATTGCCAATCCATCCTTACTTTTGGCATGGTCTTTGGCACAGTGAGAGAAATATGAATGGTATCTTCCACGATCCTTCACCATATGCTCCGTCGGTCTTCCTGTTTGAGGCTTGCGACAACCCCAAGTTCCCGAAATAGAGATACCCTCCTCAGAATGCCTCATTTTTTTCCAACAATCCATGAGTTTAAGACAAAGCCTCCCATAAAAGACCAAATAACCGACAAACGTAGCACCCAACCCCTGATAGGCTGCACAAACCTAGTTTGTATGAGCCTTCCCTCAACTTATCACCCACTCCTAGCTACCCTAATTCACCCCGCCACCCTCAGCCACAACTCCAAAAAAAGCCACCGTTGGCCTTGATTCACACCCAGGGCCCCCCTTACCAACACCCTACGACAACCCACTGCAACCCTCATAATTCATGAACATGCATAAGACCTAGGTCGAACAACTACCCAGACTTCCCAATCTCCCCGAGCCCTCCCACTAGGTAATTAACCAGAGAATCATCTGGAAAGAGAAAAACCCAAACTTCTGGTAAGGAGACATACTCTTACTCATTCTTAAATAGGAAATTCTTCGACTAGATTTGCAACAGGAGCCATGAATTGAGGTCATGTCGTAAACATCCCCACAAACTTCAATAATAACTATGCTCTATGAAACGACCTTCACTTGTACTGTTTCGACTTCCCCCATGCGAACGAGGCACACTAGCACAAGAGGATTAAATTCCACTCTCGATCTCTTATGTTTTTCACGTATTTACCTTGAAAGCACTAACACCAGGGAATAATATGAGGATAATAAACAAGAGCTCCCACACAATTCCTTAAATTTCCACTAGGTGTTTCACATGTCCAAATACAACTGACACGAGGAACATCGGATCTGGCACCCCACTGAGATAAGGCACCACGAGGCAAGGATAATGGGTGTGGGAGAAGGAGGCCGATGGGACAGAGCAGCAGAGGGCCCCAATGGGAGTAGAGGATGAGTTCAGAGGTGGAGGGCCACCAACGAGAGGGAATGGAGGATGATTCAGTAGGTGAGTTGGAGGGGTGGGAGGCAAGAGAGGAAGGGGGGAGGGGCGGGGGATGGGGAGAGGGAGGGGGAGGTGGGGGGGAGGGCGGGGGGGGGGCGGAAGGGGAGGAGATAGTGGGAGGGATTCCATATCGAATCGATTATATTTTTCATGCTAACCTCTAACATATCTTTTGAATTTTGTATTTTCATATAAACCATTAGGGGATAGTGACCATTCCCACGATTCCATTCACATTAGTGTTTTATTCTAACATCTTGCAGGCCAAATTGGCTAGCCAATCTGCTTCCTTATTCTGTCAATTATTAGTTAAAAACCATATATTATTAGGTCAATTATTCTTTAAAAACCATTCACTAGATGGTTTTTATTGAATAATTCTAATCAAAGTGACCTTGATTGACTTATTCATACAATAATTGACCTTAAGAAAACACATTTTTGAGCTTGGTAGGGGTTTTTGTGTCGTGTTTTGACCAAATTAACCAACACACTCTCTGTTTTGAGACAAAGAAACCCAACAAAATATCTCCTCTCTGGAAGTACGATGGTTCCCACTAGTTCCCACTCTGCACATGTGATGTTCCTGTAGGATGAAAAAAATTTCATTTCTTTTCCTTGCTCTTCATTCTACTTTGGTCGAGAAGGTTTTCTTGAGTCTCTAAATTTATTTGTGTCTCTATAAAGGCGTCATAATTTTTACGTTTGTTTTTGTTAACCTTTGGTAATATTTTCTTTGATTTTTTATTTCTTCTTATTAATTAGGTTTTTTGTAAATATTTGGCTTGATTCTCGATTGGCTTGAATAATTTTTTATAATACATTCTTATTCTATGTGATTTTGTTTTATCAATGATTTAGCTTCATCTTAGTTTTCATCACATTTGAAAATTAAGAGAAAATAAAAGAAAAAAATAAATTCATTATTTGCATTACATATAGGATTTTGAATTCAAATTGGGGCAGTTGCAATGAATGATATATTTAGGATTTTTTTTGCTCCATTAGTCTCTTTCTCTTCCCTCATAAATATATCTTGATTAAAAATAAAAGAGTTCTTAGTATCATACTAGTTGCATCATAAGAAATTTAGGTGAACTCATACTGTGAGCCTTGAAACAAAAACATAAGTAATGATCAATCAATATAAGGAGCATTTAAAACATTAACGACACACATAGAGGTATATTCTAATGACATGTTCTGATGTCTTGAAATGTAGGAGATGTCTTTACGTGTCCACATTACATTTTGGGGGAAGTTAGTATTCCATGTACGTAAGTATATAAGATTGTTCTCCACGTACCCTTGGGTATATCCGATGGTGCTCCATGTATGAAAAGTATATTATAATACTTCCTATCGTACAAGATGCATTAGACAACACTACTACTAACTTCACTTCCACATACCTATGGGTATATTTTGGAAGTCTCCTATAGGTTACTATCCCACCATAGGTAACCGATTCAGCCACCTTGTCCACTGTGATACACCGAACACAACATTCAGGGAGATTTCCTGCATGTAATGGAACCGTTATTTTGCAGTTCATAATGACTTGGTAATCGTTTTCTGCCTAGTCACCCCTTTTTTTGATTTTGTTTTTTCAAGTTCTAAAATTTATTACTCCATTGTGGAAGAACACCCTCAATAACCCTATCGTTCACGTAGAATACAAATATTTCCTCCTCTACCTCAAGAGGAAACACTTGGAGATCAAAATAATAAAAAGATGAAAAATACCGAAACTAGTACTTCAAAAGCTTCCCCTTCTAGAGCCAAATATGAAATCTATCAACGAAAATCGTCACTTCCCATATGTATTGACCCTGAAGATACATATTTACCAGCTGGTGAGTTTGGCATAATCAAAATTGAAACCGTTGAACTTCATTACCTAAGGTCATCGAACCTGAATTTCCTGATTTAGATACATTACAACCCAAGGAACCTCATTTAATTGAACCTATCACTTTAGAGCCTTCTTCCTCTCTTACTCTACCTTTGACTCGAACAAAATCTGTATATTTCGGTCTTGACAAAGAGAAAATTCCCCCTGGTCTTGTTAGTGTTGAGGAAATTACTAAAGAAGAGTCTCAACCTTCCTCTCTTGTCCATTTAAGATGGACTCCTCTTTATCAAGCTCATCCTTTCCTTATTCCTCACATTCCAATACAAGCTCCTTTACCTAACACACCTCATTTCAACTCACCTTTGAGTTTCCCTCAACAAAATTATTTTGGGAGTTTAACCATGACTGAGTTAACGACGATTTCTCAACATGTATTTTCTATCATGAGTGATTCAATAGAATTTGCAACTACTTCCATGTTTGTGACTTTTCCAGAAAACCATTTTTATGGTGGTCCGTTAGTGCCACTTGGCTACCAGTCATTATCTGAAACCTTTTTTGGTGCATTGACTAGCCCATGGAGTTCTCCCTTTCCATCTTCATTAGGGATGTTATCTGATACCTCTTTGATGAGCACATCATAACCCATTCAACCTGTTGCGCCCCAACCTTGTTTGGAGCAGCAATGTGGCTCATTTATTAGTGGATTGGGACACTTACAACAACCTAATCCATCGTGTACTGGGTACTCTCCTCCTCGGGGAAAATTACCTCCATATTCTCCTTATCCACCAGAAGGGGGGAAACCTGTTGCAACCATGTCTCCATCTCTTGGTAAAATGTCACAAGCTGGTGCTCTATCCTATTCGATTTCTCCATTTATGGAAATGAATTCTAATCGTTGGAAGCCTACATTGCCTATTCAAAATAGTTTGGTTTCGAATCAACTTCCCACTTCTCAACCTGCCACGATCACACCCCAGGTTCCTACTTGCCAACCCATTCAATCTATGCCTCAAACTGCCCAAGTTTTATCTCAAGTAAGTCAATTTTTCCAGGCTGTACCTCTAACACAATCGATTCCACCGATATCTAGGATCTCTCAAATCCCACCTACCCAACCTCTTCAGGGTGCATTCCAAGCCCCACCACTTGGTTAGTCTACCCCTCAGATGCAAGTCAATGAACCTGTATATGGTATGGCACAGGTACCAACTAGTCAACCCAATGTAGGGATAATGCAAAATCCCTCTGGTAAACCATTCCAAAGTATCCCACAAATTCTTGTTGGTCAAACTACTATTCTAAAATTTACCTATGAAGGGAAAAAAATTAAAACACAACCATTTCAACCTTTTCAAGGTTATCTTGGAATTGGAAAGTCTAGCTATGTTTATCATATTTATTAAAATTCTCCTTATCTTGGAATGCATATACTTGTTTCTCAACCCATTCCATCATACCTAAGATATCCTCCACCAAAATTTAATAGGCAGTTGCCATTTGTGGAAAATATTGAATTACTAGATTTAACCTGATTAAGAATGATCATATTTGTCATTATCCTTACTGGCCGACCATTCATACCAAATTGTCGAGCGATATTCCAAAATTAAATGGAAATTCTGAAGAAGACCCATCCACTCATGTTATGACCTATCATTTATGGTGTTCATCCAACTCCTTAAATGTCGACTGAATATCTCTTATTTGGTTTATGTGATTATCGGTGTGGCTATTGGCCCTGCGATGGACAAACTTTTTGAGCACATTGACATAGTCCTTAGCTATGAGGAAAACTCGAACTCTCTTAAAGCTAAATTATAGGACCTCACGACTATCATCTCGCAGTTGCAGAAACACCCCTTACGCGACATGGAAAAAGGAATTTTGACTGAATTGGCTGTAGAGAATAGGTTGTTAAGTTGCGGGATGTTCACAGAGACGCATCTGCAATGGAGTAAAATATACCGAGAATTAATGTCATTTTTCATTATCCAAGGAGAAACGAGATCAATCAAATTTTTTTCAGAGATGGACAAACATCTGAACTTGTTTACACTTATAAATATATTCATGTCACAGTAGATATATGATAAATCGAATCAATTACGTGCACGGAGTTGTTCAGATGACATAAATCCAAGGGCACAATCATTCAAGTTTTCGAATTAGAAGCTGAGGGATTTGGGTCTCTCATTTAGGCCTATAAACTAGTGTTTGACTAAAACCGTGGCCAACTTACACAACAAGGGTTTCCTTCATTGCCTCCCTCAAGCTTGGGCTGAAAGGAGTGGCAACCATTCCTTCATCGGCTCCCTCGAGCTTGGGCTGACAGGGGCGACAACCATTCAATATTGGCGAGGATGTGATAGGTTTAGTGAGCTGGTATGAAGTTAGGGACTCGAAGGTTCGTAGATGAGATGGACTCTCTGCGAAGGACGAGACGAGAAAATGTGCAAAGCATGAAAAACAAGAAAATAAGACTTGTGTACGGGGCGAGGTGGCACTGTTGAGATTTGCGGAGACACTGTTGAGAACGACGAATCTCAACAGTGTCACCAATAAGAACTCTCACAATAGAATGCCTATCAACATAATTATTATTCTAATTTTTTTGGCAAATTTACAACTAAAAATATGAAGTTAAAATAAATTTAAACTAATTTAATTATTAAAAAAATATACTATAGAAAAAACCATAAATTAAAAATACCATAACAAAAAACCCATATACTAAAATTATATTTTTATTGAGTCAAAATATTAATATTATAACATGTACACTAAAATCCTCACAACACAACACTATTATTATTTTTAAATATTATATTTAAAATATTTGATAATATCTATATCTATTCTAGTTTTGTCACTTCACCAAATCTTTTTACTATGATATCTTATTTTTCGTTTATCTCTAAGTACAAGATCTCATTAATATAATGGTATTTTATTTTATTTAAACAAATACCTTTGATGTGATATTCTTAGCTTAAGGGTAAGGCATATTCTCATGATATTATATATTTTTAGGTATTATTTTAAAATATTTGTTAGTATTTATATCTATTCTCGCTTTTATCACTTAAACTAAATATTTTTAATATGAAATCTTATTTTTCGTCACTAATCTTATAATCTCTCGCCACGGCAACTCTGAATCGGAGTGCAACACAAATCGTTCTGAGTCCAATAACCATAACCTTCGGCAATCACCTTTCGATGAAAATGCTAATATAATAATATTTTATTTTATTTAAACAAATAACTTTAATATGATATTGTTAGTGTAAATCCAAAGACATATTCTCATTTTTTAGAACTTTAATATTAATACTACTAATTTATAATTTATTTTTGATTTTTTCATTAAATACAACAATTTTTTAATATTATAGTATTTTTTTTAATATAATAATATATAATTTTATGATTTCCGATATATTCTTAGCGTAAGGCCAAAGCCATATTATCATTTTTGAGAACTTTAATATTAATACTACAAATTTATATTTTATTTTTGGTTTTATCATTAAATACAACTAACCTTTTTAATATTATAGTATTTTTATTTTTTTAATATAATAATATATTATTTTATGATTTCTGATAAGATTTGCATAATGAATATGAATAACATAAGTTTAAATTCTCAAATATGTTATTTTATTTAAACAAATAAATTTGATGCGGTATTGCCACCTTTATTATTATTATTTAAACACGGGATATTCTATTTTTGAAAACTTCGATGTTAAAACTATTGCTGAATTTAATATATTTATAATTTCAACTTTCTATGCATGTAAGGAGAATTCATTCTAACCCTGGAATACATTGAAGATTAAGATGTTTGAAAGAAATTTAAAAGGCATTGAGCTTTTATGAATGATTTCTTTCGTTTAGTGTAGCTTTTTGGGATGACTTTTCGTATGAATTAATTATGTGTAAAGAAGTATTGTATATTTTGAGATAATGTTATTGTAAAAAAAAAAAAATCGACGGTGTTAAATTATGGTAGTTATATTTTATTATATATTTTGTTTATTTGATTTTTTTTTAATAAAAAAAATAAAAAGTTAAAATTATGTTTTAAATAGAGAAATAATATTGGTTATAATAAAAAAATGAATATGTTGTAAAGTAATTAGAATTAAAAAAATGTATAAGTAAAATGTTTAAATCTTATAATTTGGTTATTGATAAAATATTTTAATACAAATTAATATTGACATGTCCTTAAAAATATGTTAAGAATAAAAAATTATTTTAATTTGTTTCATAATTTTTTTGGATGTACATGTTATGTAAAATATTTCAATGTCAATTGCTTATTATGAAAATTATGTATATATCATGAAAACATCAAGTTTTTATGGTTAAAATGTTTATTTGGTTCTATATGTATTCTATTTAACATTCAAAAATAAAATTAAAAAATGAAAAATAACACATTGTATTTTAAACTCTAAAGAAGTTTACGAGTAAAGAATTTTGATCCCTCTGGGCTCATGTTAGATCCGTACTTAATATGAATCTACTGTGGTATATATTGATTGGGGTGAGTTTATTTATTGGATGGAAGAACAATAAACCCCACTCTTGCTAACTATAATTATCTTTCTATCTTGACCAATGCTAAAAAGAAAATTAACTAATTCTCATGAGCTTCATGAGTTTCATATCTGTTCTCATTTTCAAAACATTTGCCACACTACCAACTTTCTTGATTTGTTAAATCAACCACTTCTTAACTTGTTAAATCAATAATGCTTCTCTCCCTTTTGATTATTAAAATTTTTTAGTTAATTATTTACTCTCTTAAAATGCAATAAGCCATATTAATTTATTGATTTAAGTAGAAGCCGACAACCACAATCATTATATTTTTTAAATTTATTTAATTATAATATAAAAATGAAATATTTTTTTTCATATAATAATATATAATTTTATGATTTCCGAGATATTGTTAGCGTAAGGCCAAAGGCATATTCTCATTTTTGAGAACTTTAATATTAATACTACAGATTTATATTTATTTTTGGTTTTATCATTATATACAACAAACTTTTTAATATTATAGTATTTTTATTTTTTTAATATAATAATATATTATTTTATGATTTCTGAGAAGATTTTGCATAATGAATATGAATAACATAAGTTTAAACTCTCAAATATATTATTTAAACAAATAAATTTATGCGATATTGCCACCTTAAGGCATTGAGCTTTTATGAATGATTTCTTTCGTTTAGTTCAGCTTTTTGGGATGACTTTTTCGTATGAATTAATTATGTGTAAGGAAGTATTGTATATTTTGTGATAATATTATTTTAAAGAAAAATAAAATAAAATAATTATGTGTAAAGGATTACTGTATATTTTGTGATAACGTTATTGTAAATAAAAAAATAGATGCTATTAAATTAGGGTAGTTATATTTTATTATATATTTTGTTTATTTGAAATTTTTTAAATAAAATAAAAATAAAAGTTAAAATTATGTTTTAAATAGAAAAATAATATTGATTATAATTGTCACAATCATTAATAACAATCTACTCAAGAATTAAAATTTTTTTTACCAAGGACATTGACCGGAATATGTTTAACTTGGTGTATATGACAACTTCATTATGTAGAAATATATATAAATCGTTAGCATATATATGACAGCGTGTACATAATCTGGATTATATCATTTCTCAATTTATATATATGAATTCTTACAGGGTGGTATAGGTTTGGATATGTCATATCTCATTACATATATATGGTGCTAACATACGTATGTTGCACTTAATTGAATGCACATTATACAACTCTATATTCTACATGGTTTATATCTGTACTATCACGGATTCAACACATAAAAAATCTGAATGCAAGTTATCGATTCTGCGGATAAGGTATGTGTTAATAGTAAGGTTCACACGTCAATGAGTTAATAGTAAGCTTCACACATCACCCCATCCCAAGCCGGCACGTCATTCTACAGGGTAGATGTGGCTATTCGGAATTCAATCTCCGGTGTCCAGGGTGGCATGTATCGGGAGTTAATCCTTTCTGTATCTGCAACTATGGATATAGGATTGATTACCAGTACCGATCCGGATTTTTGGCATGGGAATCCCTCTGAACGAGGCACAGGTGTCATAACCTGCAGAGTCTACCGCCCTTCCGCATTAATGCTCACGACAGATGTATCCAGTCTCGATTTGCTGAAGATTTTGCGAGGGAAACAGGTTATTCCTCCTGGTTTGCTCGGCAAGATTTCGACTTGGCGCTTGGTGTTCCTCCATGGCGTTCGGGATGAATTTGCGCTCCTCCTCGGCATTTCCATCCTAAACCAGTCTATAACAGAGGGAGGTAAGCTTTACATTTCCGGCATTACCTGGCTCACTCAACTTGCTTTGTTAACATGCATTTCCTGCGAATTTTCTTTCATTCTCAAGTCTTTATGTTATTTTCATTGTGGTTTCCTTCGTTTTATTTACAGGGAGAACGAGGATGAGATTCAGGATATTCGGAGAAGAGATCAGGTTCTCTGGTTGCTATTCGATGGTAAGGTTCCGCCCTTCGATTATCTGGTCTCTTGCCTTGGAAATTATCTCACCTTAGTCCGAATAATGTGTTCTCTCTCTCGCTTCTAAAAACCATGTTCTCCTCCTACATGTTTAACAACTCAAGCCTTCAGGTAAAGCAACTGTGCTTGGTAATTTGTATGCCGTAGTCTTTTAACCAGTTATTAAAAATCTTACTGAACAATTTCTTGGTCTATGGTGCTCGCAGGTAATTATGGACAACCCGCTTCCTCCTACAACTATCATTTCCTTGGCAGCTTCGGCTGAAGTTTTCTTCCGTGCTACAGGTACCCGGTTCAGCCCGAGGGTTCAGCTGTAACTTATCGACCCAGTACTGTTTACTTTTCTAAATTTCTAAGCATGGCACTTGATTATTTATCAGTCCAAGCTAGGGTTTTAAGTTTGCAGAGTTGTCGTTTAAAGTTTTGTAACTATGTCAGGGTTCTTACCCTAAGTTTATGACAATACTCTGGTTATCGAGTTGGCTCGTAGTGTGTATTCTTCGGAACACTGCATGAATACCGCGGTGAATGATTCCGCCATTTTCAGTACTTTAAAAAATGTCTGTCTATATTTTCTGTTTCACTAACCTCACGGTTAAACTTGACCTCTATGTTTCATGAATTTAAATGATCTTTTTTTTACTGGAATCATTTTTTTACTATATATTAATTTCCGAATGTTGTATGAAATCATTTCTACAGACTTTACTCTATGACTCTGTTACTGTTTCTTTCCGCAGTTCGCTCTGGTAATAATTTAAAGCTTCTGAATGCCAGTTTAGATAAGAGCTATCTATTTTGCGTCTTCTGTCTAAACAACTTTAGGGTGACCGGTCCACCACCCCGACCGTGAATAGGTAAACTCTGACATGGTTACTTGGGCAAGGGTTAGATATAACTTCGGCACCCTTCTCTGCCCTAAAAACCCACCTATGTTTTTCTTCTATAATAATATTCTACGGATAATTTTTACCTTGAGACCAGTAACTAAGAAAAGAACCAAATAGCTACTACATGGTAGATTTGTACATACGATTCTTATGCATACGTGTTTCCACAGAAGATAAATGAAAATAGGAGAGTTATAATAAATTCATAGGTAGTTGAACTCGAGCACATACTTAATAATACACAGTTAAATTCTTTTCCTTCTATACAGTATAAACACATTCCTGGCATAAGTAAAGATTATTCTAATCTATTATACAGAATACTAGGATTGTAATATTCAATATTCATTTAACCTGTGTTCCAAATATATTGTTCATGCTTGTGTACTTATCTGGAACTGGGTAATCGATTTCCAAAGCTGTGGTCCTCCCTACCAACCAGGTGAGGCCATTACGTCCTTCACCTGCCCCCTAGCTTCAGAACTCTGGGTTTAGCGTCACGGAGTTTACAGTGGAATCCTCTCTGCTGTGACCTCTAGAATTTCCTTCCAGCCACAAGCAGGATGTCAGGCCAATCTCAAGGGTTTCTTGAAAGATACTTCCACTGGGGTTTCCAGCTCAAGACAGTACTTTCCCCTTTCTTGCCTACACCTTCAGAACCCCCCTTCCTCCCTTGGATTTGCACTTTATCCATTCAGGAGAGGGTAACTGTTTTTCCCCAACTATCTCCAACCACTTCCCATTCTGAGAAACTATCACCAACAACTTTTTTTTGAAATTCTCTTTTCCTCTCATTATTTCATAATAATAATAATAAAAACAATAATAATCTAAAAATAGTGATTGTCTCAAAATCTCCTAATAGAGCCTTGTTTGTTCAGAAAATAAAATTAAATAACATTAAATAAAATAGACCAACTGTTTTGTTTTTCTTTTAACTAGTAACTACTAGTTACTTCCTTTATGAGACTGTCACAATAATAAAAAAATGAATATATTGCAAAGTAATTAAAATTAAAATAATGTATAAGTAAAATGTTTAAATCTTATAATTTGGTTATTGATAAAATATTTTAATACGAATTAATATTGACATGTTCTTAAAAATATATTAAGAATAAAAAATCATTTTAATTTGCTTCATAATTTTTTTGGATGTATATGTTATGTAAAATATTTTAATGTCAATTGCTTATTATGAAAATTATGTATATATCATGTAAACATTAAGATTTTATTGTTAAAATGTTTATTTGGTCCTATATGTATTCTATTTAGCATTTAAAAACAAAATTTCAAAAATGAAAAATAACACATTGTATTTTACACTCTAAAGAAGTTTACAAGTAAAGAAATTTGATCCCTCTCTGCTCATGTTAGATCCATACTTAAGATGAATCTACTGTGGTATATATTGATTGGCGTGAGTTTATTTATTCGATGGAAGAACAATAAACCCCACTCTTGCTAACTATAATTATCTTTCTATCTTGACCAATGCTAAAAAGAAAATTAACTAATTCTCATGAGCTTCATGAGTTTCATATCCGTTCTCATTTTCAAAACATTTACTTTGTTAAATCAACCACTTCTTAATTTGTTAAATCAATAATGCTTCTCTCTTTTGATTATAAAAATAAATTATTAAAAAAAATTAGTTAATCATTTATTCTCTTAAAATGCAATAAGCCATATTAATTTATTGATTTAAATGAAAGCTAACCACCACAATCATTATATTTTTTAAATTTATCTAATTATAATATAAAAAATGTTTTTTTTTTTTAATGGTGTTAAAATAAATGAAAATAATAAACTTGAATTTAATCAATGCCACCACCAAGTAACGGTAAGGGAAACACTATGCATGACACATTTTTACAAAAGAAAAACACTGTTTTCATATATATATATATATATATATATATATATATATATATATATATATATATATATATATATATTTATATTTATATTTATATTTATATTTATAATTATAATTATAAAGTTGTTCGACTTATCCTATGAAAAAGGTAGATATTGAAAATTTAAGTGAAAATTTTGTTTTTTATTTATTTTATTTTTTAAAAATATATTTTGAAAATTAAATATACGATTTTTATTTTTAAATTATAAAATTGTAAAAAAATTATTAAAATTATTTTCAATATTTTTGATTAAAAAACTAATTAAATTTTTAATTGGAAAAATGTTTAGAGATTTGTGTAAAAAATGAGCTTAAAGTATGTTTTATAGTGTTTTTTTTTTAAGAGTTGGTTTTATTTTTTTTTGTTGAGAGGTAAGAAACATTTAATTACCTAAAACTTAAAGATATTTGTTTTTTTGGAGGTAAGAAATATTTAACTACCTAAAATTTAAAAATATTTGGAAAGAGTCGAAATATTATAATAAATTTATGTAAAATGGAACTTAAAACTTTGTATGTGATCATCATCTATATAAAATTATTCTCAATTAAAATTTATCTCAAATGATTGAGAAAAAAATTGAAATCTTCTTTAAACCAAAAAAAATAATAATAAAAAATCAAATCTCAATAAAACTAAAAGCAAAAAAATATCTTCATTATCACCTGGATGGTCAAAAGTGGCCAGAATCCGCATAATTTTTTTTCAAAAAAGAGTAACATTGTTTGAATCATGTTTTTATAATAAAAATAGATTCAGCACCATAAAAACTTTTAAGGCAACCAAAACCTTAAAATTTGACAACTATAATTTATATTTACAAAAAAATCGTGCAAAATTTTATCAAAATATTACCAAAATTTCCATAATTTTTAAAATTTATTTCAATATTAAGATATGTATAACTCCAACTCATCCCTTCCCTTCTCGATGGAATATATAAACTTTGGCATTGTCGGTCTCACAAATGGCAACGTGAAAGACATGAAACGATAGTATATTGAGATTTTGAAACTTGGGAGATACGCATTTGTGCTTCATATTAAAGATTTTTTGAATTGAGTTGTTATATATATAATTTCATCCTCTTGTGTTAAACTTATTGAAAATTTTAATTAATCATAATTATTTTCCTTCGTTTTAAATTTATTTGGTTGTTAAAAAAATAATATTCATAAATGATACAAGTGCTAAAGGGTTCAATAACCAACCTTTACAGTTTATTATCTTTTATTTTAAAAGTTAATGTTAAGGATGGTAGAGATAAGATGGTAGTTTTAATAATGTTATTTATTTGACTAGATTTATTTATTTATTTTAAATATAGTATTTAATATATGTTTTTTTGGAGAAGAGTAGTCTTTCTAGAATCATCATTTTTAGGTTAAAATTATAGGTTTTATTTTTCAACTATGGTTTTAAGACATCATAATTGTTAGAAAAAAAAATAAAATCTTAAATAACAATTTAAAATTAATTTTAAAAATGAAAAATAGTGTTATTTATATTATGTTTCGTTTGTTTGTTTTTTAAATTAAAATTAAAATTTGTTTGACATTATGGTTTTCACAACTCATACATTTTTGCTATTTTTGTAATTAAAATGATTATTTGTTTGACATTCTAATTTTGATAGCAAATACTATTGTAACAAAGACTTTAAAATCAACTATCGAATGAAAAAGTGATGTTATCACTAATGTCTCCATTTTATTGAGTTTAATATTTCAACTAATTTTTTTGTTTGTTTTTCAAGTTGTCTGTGACCCTCGAGGTTTGACTTGTGGTTTGAGAAACCGTGACCCAAGGGTATCTAATCCGTTAGTCACCCGGGGATCGCACCCAGCTTAGGCCACACCAACCCTAAGCTGACTACATTTTTTAGCATGTCTCCTCCCCCCAGCACAGGGCACAACCACCCCCCGTGAGGTTTGATCTGGAGTCTGCTTGCTAACAATGCCCATCCTCAACCGGTTGTGCTAGTGAAACTTGACCTATTTCAACTAACTTTTCTCATTATATCACTATTACCAATTTTTTTTTTTGTTTTTTAAAACTTGAAAGAGTAGTAGTAGTATATTAATCCACACCCATACGCGGCCAAAAACCGATATCTTTACAATATAATTCAGATTCATCCATGGGCAACTTATCATGTTTGCTGATCAACCCAACCAAACTTTTCTTCCCAGAAATTACAAAATTCTCCCAAACTGCCTGAATATTGCTATACATTCTACAAAACTAATTCAACAACAATTTACATTTACATTTTGGCATCAAACAACTAACAAAAAATAAAAAAGGACCCTTAGAAATTGTTACTCCTCCATTGTTTTCAGAATGTTGAGATCAATTCTGGTATCTTATTCGTCCATCTTCATGCCTTTGTTGTCCAGTTTAAACTGAAGATCCTCAATTTCACACCTCAGTGCGTCAATTTCATCTTCTTGTTGGCAGATTCTTTCATTTTCTTTTCCAGCTATTGATCCTCCATCTCAAGAGTTTCATTCTGCCGCTGATACATACACCTTTGGATTATTTCCAATCCATCCTTACTTTTGGCGTGGTCTTTGGCGCAGTGAGAGCAATATGAATGGTATCTTCTACAATCCTTCACCATACACTCCGTCAGTCTGCCTTGTTTGAGGCCTGCGACAACCCCAAGTTCCCGAAACAGAGATACCCTCCTCAGAATGCCTCATTTTTTTCCAACAATCCATGAGTTTAAGACAAAGCCTCCCATAAAAGACCAAATAACCGACAAACGTAGCACCCGCCCCTAATAGGCTGCACAAACCTAGTTTGTATGAGCCTTCCCTCAACTTATCACCCACTCCTAGCTACCCTAATTCACCTCACCACCCTCAGCCACAACTCCAAAAAAAGCCACCTTTGGCCTTGATTCACACCCAGGGCCCCCCTTACCAACACCCTACGACAACCCACTGCAACCCTCATAATTCATGAACATGCATAAGACCCAGATCGAACAAATACCTAGAATTCCCAATCTCCCTAAGCCCTCCCACTAGGTCATTAACCAGAGAATCCTCTGGAAAGAGAAAAACCCAAACTTCTGGTAAGGAGACATACTCTTACTCATTCTTAAATAGGAAATTCTTCGAATACAGTTGCAACAGGAGCAATGAATTGAGGTCATGTCGCAAACATCCCCACAAAATTCAATAATAACTATGCTCTATGAAACGACCTTCACTTGTACTGTTTTGATTTCCCCCACGCGAACGAGGCACACTAGCACAAGAGGATTAAATTTCACTCCCGATCTCTTATGTTTTTCACGTATTCACCTTGAAAGCACTAACACCAGGGAATGATCCGAGGATAATAAACAAGAGCTCCCACACAATTCCTTAAATTTCGACTAGGTGTTTCACATGTCCAAATACAACTGACACGAGGAACATCGGATCTGGCACCCCACTGAGATAAGGCACCATGAGGTAAGGATAATGGGCGTGGGAGAAGGAGGCCGATGGGACAGAGCAACAGAGGGCCCGAGTGGGAGTAGAGGATGAGTTGACGGGTGAGAACATTGTTACCGATGAAATAGGTAACTACACTGGTACCTACTTTTTGACGTAGCAAGAAAAACACCCGATTTTGAAAAGTGGTGATGCAGAATCAATTTATTTTTTTTGAGCATGTTTTTGGCACTTTAATTTTTATTTATTTATTTATTTTCTATGATTCTTTTTATGTCGATTTTGAATAGTGGTGGCGTATCATCACCAACATTTTTTTATAGGATTGATTTTGACACTATACATTTTCTAATGTCTTCTTTTTTTGTGAGATGTTTATTTTTAAGTGCATTTATGTACTTGTGTTTAAAAATAAAAAATAAAAAATAAATAAAAAAATAAAAAATAATATATATATATATATATATATATATATATATATATATATATATATATATAAAATAAAAATTCGTAATGATATCTTCACTTTTTCACATAGATAAAAAATGAAAAAAGGGTCAATAATATAAAGTTTATATTTTCTACAAGTTTATGCATTGCTAATTAATTTTTCAATGCAATCAAATAATTGTCACTAAAAAACCAATATTTTTGAACGATATGACAAAAAAATACAAATTTTCAATATAAATAGAATGCAAAAAATACACTTTTAGAGACTTTTTGTTAAAAAAAACGTGTTAAATAAACTAATTTTTGGGAAAATCTTAACAAAAAAACTTAAGAAAATAGCATTTTTATTGAATTTTATGTCAAAAAATAATAGTAATCACATGTTTTTTGCAAAAAATAAGGATTCTTCTCATAAAATATCAAAGTCTAAACATTACAAGTAAAACTGATTAATAGATGTCAAAAATGAGCTTTGTTTGCAAGCATAACTTAAAGATCCTCAACAATATCAACTAATACATGTTCAACATCATCTAGAACATCATTGATGGCTTCTTCCGCAACATTTTTTACTTCATTTTGGTCATTGTCATCTTCTAATGGATCTTTCATGTCTACAAATATTCCAAAGTGTCCCTTTCCAATCATTCCATATAATGGTGGTCGAGGTTCCTTTGCTTTTTTTGCCACACATGATTCATTAAAATCCCCTTTCCTCAAACCAACTTCTTGCTTTGCATCAGGAAGGAATTCAAGAGCATTAATTCTTTGTTGAACAAATTTGCATTGCACTGGGTCTTTCTAAATGGAAATGCAATTTCTTCCTTTTGGTAGGAAACATGCTAGTGTTGTACCTAATCATCAAGTATAAAAGAAATAAGTAAGAAAATTAGTATAAAGACATAAAAAGTAAAAAATAAAATATTTAAATTTAAATTTGTATAATAAAATTTACCTGAACCTGAAAATAGATCCAAAACCCAATCTCCTTCATTTGACGACATCGCCAGGCCTGCCTCCGGCCCCCGGCTGGGTGGAGGGCAATTCCGAGAACCGCCCTCTGCCCAACCGGGGTCGAAGGCAGGCTGGGCAGTCCTCGACGGTGCCACCCGGTCGGCCTCCGCCCAGCCAGGGGCGATTCTCGGGATCGCCCTCTGCCCAGCCAGGGGTGATTCTCGGAATCGCCCTCCGCCTAGCCAGGAGCGATTCTCAGAATCTCCCTCCACCCAGCTGAAGGTGATTCTCGGAATCGCCCTCCACTCGGCCAGGGGCCGGAGGCAAGCATGGCGGCGCCATCGAGGGCTGCCCAGCCTGCCTCCAGCCCCCGGATAGGAAGAGGCAGGCTGGGCAGGCCTCGATGGCGCCACTCGGTTGGCCTCCGGCCCCCGGCTGGGTGGAGGAAGATTCTTGGAATCACCCTCTGCCCAGCCGAGGGCTAGACGCCGGCCGGGCGGCACCGTCGAGGGCTTCCTAGCCTACCTCTGGCCCTCAGCTGGGCAGAGGGAAATTCCGAGAATCGTCCTCCACTCAGCTGTGGGTCGGAGGCAAGCTGGGCAGCCCTCGACGACGCCGCCCGACCTGCCTCCAACCCTTGTCTGGGTGGAGGGAGATTATGAGAATCACCCCCGATTGGGCGGAGGGCGATTATGAGAATCACCCTCGGTTGGGTGGAGGGAAATTCCGAGAATCACCTCCGGTTGGGTGGAGGTCGATTCTGAGAATCAACCCCGGCTGGGTAGAGGGCAATTCCGAGAATCACCCCTAGCTAGGCAGAGGGCGATTCCGAGAATTACCCTCCACCCAGCCGGGGGCGATTCTCAGAATTTCCCTTTGCCTAGCCGGGGGCCAGAGGCAGGTCGGGCAGCGCAGGGTGATTCTAAGAATCACCCCTGGCTGGGCAGAGGGCGATTCCAAGAATCACCCCCTGCTAGGCAGAGTTCGATTCCGAGAATCACCCCCAGCTGGGCAGAGGTCGATTCTAAGAATCACCCCCGGCTGGGCGGAGGTCGATTCCGAAAATCACCCCTAGTTGGGCGAAGGGCGATTCCGAGAATCACCCCCGATTGGGCGGAGGGCGATTTTGAGAATCACCCTTAGCTGGGTGGAGGGCGATTTCGAGAATCACCCCCAACTGGGCGGAGGTGGATTCCGAGAATCACCCCTGGCTGGGCGGAGGGCGATTTCGAGAATCGCCCCCGGCTGGGCGAAGGGCGATTACGCGGCTGGGCAGAGGGTGATTCAGAGAATCACCCTCGGTTGGGTGGAGGGCGATTTCGAGAATCACCCCTGGCTGGGTAGAGGGCGATTCCAAGAATCACCCCTGGCTGGGCAGAGGGCGATTTCGAGAATCACCCCTGGCTGGGTAGAGGGCGATTTCGAGAATCACCCCTGGCTGGGCAGAGGGCGATTTCGAGAATCACCCCCAGCTGGGCAGAGGGCGATTTCGAGAATCACCCCCAGCTGGGCAGAGGGCGATTCCGAGAATCACCCTCGGCTGGGTGGAGGGAGATTCCGAGAATCACCCTCTTTTGGGCGGAGGGCGATTTCGAGAATCACCCCCTACTGGGCGGAGGTCAATTCTGAGAATCACCCTCGGTTGGGCGGAGGGCGATTCCGAGAATCACCCCAGGCTGGGCGGAGGGTGATTCCGAGAATCACCCACCACAAGGGAGGATCTTTCCTTACTTCAGGTGGGCATGCTGGCAGCAAACAGGCACCAAACGCCCAGTCCCTAGAAAACCAGGCTGGGAGAAGAGAAGAAGGGACAGGGAAGTGGAGAGACAGAGCAGTAGTTTTTGGAGTCTTTGAAGGAGTCTTTGCTTTCTGAGTGGGGGTTTGTCTCCTGTGCTTACTCCAGAATAACATTGTTTGAGGTGGAGGGCCACCAACGAGAGGGAATGGAGGATGATTCAATAGGTGAGGTGGAGGGGTGGGAGGCAAGAGAGGAAGGGGGGAGGGCGGGGGGGGGGCGGAAGGGGAGGAGATAGTGGGAGGGATCAAAAAAACAATAAAAAAAATTAAAAAATATGTTTTAAAAAATAAACAAACAAATATTAAAAAAAAATATTTTTTAAATTTTTTTTTTTTTTTAAAATTAAAACAATTATTATTTAAAATACAAAAATAATAATAAAAAAAAAATTTAAATTATTTTTTAAAATATAAACAAACATATAGAAGAAGATTTTAATTTTTAATTTTTATTTTCTTAAAACTAAAACAATTATAATTTAAGATATAGAAAAACAATTAAAAAAAATTAAAAAATATGTTTTTGTATATAAACAAACAAGTATATGAATAATAAATTTTTCATTTACTTTCTCATTTTTAAAAATTGTTTAAGTCATATAATTTCTCCATAATTTCATAGTTCAAGTGTATTGAAAACTTAAGATTTAAAAACATGAGATTTACAACTTGTCATTAAGGTTTTTATGCCCCACGAAATTTTATCTTTAATGTTATGGTTGAAAATAATTACAATTTTAGGGTTGGTTAGAGTCAATATATTTTATGTTTAACAACATGGATAAAAATTGTTAGAAATGATAGCCCTTCAGACATGATTTTGTTTATATTTAACATCATCTATCAAAAAATTTAGAATTTTACGATTTTTCAGTGTCCTAATATGTTGTCTTTAATTTCATTGTTACAATGTGTCAAAAGTGTGACACAATGTTTTTTTTTTGTTATTCCAGCATCAACTCGTTTTGTTTTGAGGGTGTTTTTTCAATCATTTTTTTAAGAAACAATTTCGTTTTTAGCATAATTTTATAAAAAGGTGAAATTTGACCTTGAGAAAAAAACAAATGTGTTTTGTAATACACACTTTTTGTTTTTGGGGCATTTTTTCATGTTTTTTGAGTCTTTTTGGGCTAGAGTTCTCGTTTTGAGGTAATAGTTCCCGTTTCATCGGTAACATTGTTTGAGGTGGAGGGCCACCAACGAGAGGGAATGGAGGATGATTCAATAGGTGAGGTGGAGGGGTGGGAGGCAAGAGAGGAAGGGGGGAGGGCGGGGGGGGGGCGGAAGGGGAGGAGATAGTGGGAGGGATCGGGAGGATATCTAGAGAAGGAAGGACCATCCCACACCCCGATCCATATCAAATCGATTATATTTTTCATGCTAACCTCTAACATATCTTTTGAATTTTGTATTTTCATATAAACCATTAGGGGATAGTGACCATTCCCATGATTCCATTCACATTAGTGTTTCATTCTAACATCTTGCAGGCCAAATTGGCTTGCCAATCTGCTTCCTTATTCTGTCAATTATTAGTTAAAAACCATCTATTATTAGGTCAATTATTCTTTAAAAACCATTCACTAGATGGTTTTTAATGAATAATTCTAATCAAAGTGACCTTGATTGACTTATTCATACAATAATTGACCTTAAGAAAACACATTTTTGAGCTTGGTAGGGGTTTTTGTGTCGTGTTTTGACCAAATTAACCAACACACTCTCTGTTTTGAGACAAAGAAACCCAACACAATCTCTCCTCTCTGGAAGTATGATGGTTCCCACTAGTTCCCACTCTGCACATGTGATGGTCCTGTAGGATGAAATTTTTTTTCATTTCTTTTCCTTGTTCTTCATTCTACTTTGGTCGAGAAGGTTTTCTTGAGTCTCTGAATTTATTTGTGTCTCTATAAAGGCGTCATAATTTTTACATTTTTTTTTGTTAGCCTTTGGTAATATTTTCTTTGATTTTTTATTTCTTCTTATTAATTAGGTTTTTTGTAAATATTTGTCTTGATTCTTGATTGGCTTGAATAATTTTTTATATGACATTCTTATTCTATGTGATTTTGTTTTATCAATGATTTAGCTGCATCTTAGTTTTCATCACATTTGAAAATTAAGAGAAAATAAAAGAAAAAAAAAATTCATTATTTGCATTACATATAGGATTTTGAATTCGAATTGGAGCAGTTGCAATGAATGATATTTAGGATTTTTTTTTCTTCATTACTCTCTTTCTCTTCCCTCATAAATATATCTTGATTAAAAATAAAAGAGTTCTTATTATAATACTAGTTGCATCATAAGAAATTGAGGTGAATTCATACCATGAGCCTTGAAACAGAAACATAAGTAATGATCAAATTTTAAAATTTCATCAATCAATATAAGGAGCATTTGGAACATTAACGACACACATAGAGGTATATTCTAATGACATGTTCTGATGTCTTTAAATGTAGGAGATGTATTTACGTGTCCACATTACATTCTGGGGGAAGTTAGTATTCCATGTACGTAAGTATATAAGATCGTTCTCCACGTACCCTTGGGTATATCAGAGGGTGCTCCACGTATGAAAATTATATTAGAATACTTCTTATCGTACAAGATGCATTAGAAAACACTAATAATAACTTCACTTCCACATACCTATGGGTATATTTTGGAAGTCTCCTATAGGTTACTATCCCGCCATAGGTAACCGATTCAGCCACCTTGTCCATTGTGATACACTGAACACAATATTCAGGGAGATTTCCTGCATGTAATGGAACCGTTATTTTGTAGTTCGTAATGATTTGGTAATCGTTTTCTGCCTAGTCACCCCTTTTTTTGATTTTGTTTTTTAAAGTTCTAAAATTTATTACTCCATCGTGGAAGAACACCCTCAATAACCCCATCGTTCACGTAGAATAAAAATATTTCCTCCTCTACCTCAAGAGGAAACACCTGGTGATCAAAATAATAAAAAGATGAAAAATATCGAAACTAGTACTTCAAAAGCTTCCCCTTCTAGAACCACATCTGAAATCTATCAACGAAAATCGTCACTTCCCATATGTATTGACCCTTAAGATACATATTTTACCAGCTGGTGAGTCTGGCGCAGTTGAAATTGAAACCGTTGAAACTTCATTACCTAAGATCATCGAACCTGAATTTCCTGATTTAAATACATTACAACCCGAGGAACCTCATTTAATTGATCCTATCACTTTAGAGGCTTCTTCCTCTCTTACTCTACCTTTGACTCGACCAAAATCTGTATATTTCGGTCCTGACAAAGAGAAAATTCCACCTGGTCTTGTTAGTGTTGAGGAAATTACTAAAGAAGAGTCTCAACCTTCCTCTCTTGTCCATTTAAGATGGACTCCATTTTATCAAGCTCATCCTTTCCTTATTCCTCACATTCCAATACAAGCTCCTTTACCTAACACACCTCATTTCAACTCACCTTTGAGTTTCCCTAAACAAAATTCTTTTGGGAGTTTAACCATGACTGAGTTAACGACGATTTCTCAACTTGTATTTTCTATCATGAGTGATTCAATAGAATTTGCAACTACTTCCATGTTTGTGACTTTTCCAGAAAACCATTTTTATGGTGGTCCGTTAGTGCCACCTGGCTACCAGTCATTATCTGAAACTTTTTTTGGTGCATTGACTAGTCCATGGAGTTCTCCCTTTCCATCTTCATTAGGGATGTTATCTGGTACCTCTTGGATGAGCACATCATAACCTATTCAACCTGTTGTGCTCCAACCTTGTTTGGAGCAGCAATGTGGCTCATTTATTAGTGGATTGGGACACTTACAACAACCTAATCCATCGTGTACTGGGTACTCTCCTCCTCAGGGAAAATTACCTCCATATTCTCCTTATCCACCAGTAGGGGGGAAACCTGTTGCAACCATGTCTCCATCTCTTGGTAAAATGTCACAAGCTGGTGCTCTATCCTATTCGATTCCTCCATTTATGGAAATGAATTCTAATCCTTGGAAGCCTACATTTCCTATTCAAACTATTTTGGTTTCGAATCAACTACCCACTTCTCAACCTGTCACGATCACACCACAGGTTATCGGGAGGATATCTAGAGAAGGAAGGACCATCCCACACCGCGATCCATATCAAATCGATTATATTTTTCATGCTAACCTCTAACATATCTTTTGAATTTTTTATTTTCATATAAACCATTAGGGGATAGTGACCATTCCCACGATTCCATTCACATTAGTGTTTTATTCTAACATCTTGCAGGCCAAATTGGCTTGCCAATCTGCTTTCTTATTCTGTCAATTATTAGTTAAAAACCATCTATTATTAGGTCAATTATTCTTTAAAAACCATTCACTAGATGGTTTTTAATGAATAATTCTAATCAAAGTGAGCTTGATTGACTTATTCATACAATAATTGACCTTAAGAAAACACATTTTTGAGTTTGGTAGGGGTTTTTGTGTCGTGTTTTGACCAAATTAACCAACACACTCTCTGTTTTGAGACAAAGAAACCCAACACAATCTCTCCTCTCTGGAAGTATGATGGTTCCCACTAGTTCCCACTCTGCACATGTGATGGTCCTGTAGGATGAAAAAAATTTTCATTTCTTTTCCTTGCTCTTCATTCTACTTTGGTCGAGAAGGTTTTCTTGAGTCTCTGAATTTATTTGTGTCTCTATAAAAGCGTCATAATTTTCACATTTTTTTTTGTTAGCCTTTGGTAATATTTTCTTTGATTTTTTATTTCTTCTTATTAATTAGGTTTTTTGTAAATATTTGTCTTGATTCTTGATTGGCTTGAATAATTTTTTATATTACATTATTATTCTATGTGATTTTGTTTTATCAATGATTTAGTTGCATCTTAGTTTTCATCACATTTGAAAATTAAGAGAAAATAAAAGAAAAAAAAATTCATTATTTGCATTACATATAGGATTTTGAATTCGAATTGGAGCAGTTGCAATGAATGATATTTAGGATTTTTTTTTTCTCCATTACTCTCTTTCTCTTCCCTCATAAATATATCTTGATTAAAAATAAAAGAGTTCTTATTATCATACTAGTTGCATCATAAGAAATTGAGGTGAACTCATACCATGAGCCTTGAAACAGAAACATAAGTAATGATCAAATTTTAAAATTTCATCAATCAATATAAGGAGAATTTGGAACATTAACGACACACATAGAGGTATATTCTAATGACATGTTCTGATGTCTTTAAATGTAGGAGATGTCTTTACGTGTCCAGATTACATTCTGGGGGAAGTTAGTATTCCATGTACGTAAGTATATAAGATCGTTCTCCACGTACCCTTGGGTATATCATATGGTGCTCCACGTATGAAAATTATATTAGAATACTTCTTATCGTACAAGATGAATTAGAAAACACTACTACTAACTTCACTTCCACATACCTATGGGTATATTTTAGAAGTCTCCGATAGGTTACTATCCTGCCATAGGTAACCGATTTGGCCACCTTGTCCACTGTGATACACTGAACACAATATTCAGGGAGATTTCCTGCATGTAATGGAACCGTTATTTTGTAGTTCATAATGATTTGGTAATCGTTTTCTTCCTAGTCACCCCTTTTTTTGATTTTGTTTTTTCAAGTTCTAAAATTTATTACTCCATCGTGGAAGAACACCCTCAATAATCCCATCGTTCACGTAGAATACAAATATTTCTTCCTCTACCTCAAGAGGAAACACCTGGTGATCAAAATAATAAAAAGATGAAAAATATCGAAACTAGTACTTCAAAAGCTTCCCCTTCTGGAACCACATCTGAAATCTATCAACGAAAATCGTCACTTCCCATATGTATTGACCCTTAAGATACATATTTACCAGCTGGTGAGTCTGGCGCAGTTGAAATTGAAACCGTTGAAACTTCATTACCTAAGGTCATCGAACCTGAATTTCCTGATTTAAATACATTACAACTCGAGGAATCTCATTTAATTGATCCTATCACTTTAGAGGCTTCTTCCTCTCTTACTCTACCTTTGACTCGACCAAAATATATATATTTCGGTCCTGACAAAGAGAAAATTCCACCTGGTCTTGTTAGTGTTGAGGAAATTACTAAAGAAGAGTCTCAACCTTCCTCTCTTGTCCATTTAAGATGGACTCCTCTTTATCAAGCTCATCCTTTCCTTATTCCTCACATTCCAATACAAGCTCCTTTACCTAACACACCTCATTTCAGCTCACCTTTGAGTTTCCCTCAACAAAATTCTTTTGGGAGTTTAACCATGACTGAGTTAACGACGATTTCTCAACATGTATTTTCTATCATGAGTGATTCAATAGAATTTGCAACTACTTCCATGTTTGTGACTTTTCCAGAAAACCATTTTTATGGTGGTCCGTTAGTGCCACCTGGCTACCAGTCATTATCTGAAACCTTTTTTGGTGCATTGAATAGTCCACGGAGTTCTCCCTTTCCATCTTCATTAGGGATGTTATCTGGTACCTCTTTGATGAGCACATCATAACCCATTCAACCTGTTGTGCTCCAACCTTGTTTGGAGCAGCAATGTGGCTCATTTATTAGTGGATTGGGACACTTACAACAACCTATTCCATCGTGTACTGGGTACTCTCCTCCTCAGGGAAAATTACCTCCATATTCTCCTTATCCACCAGCAGGGGGGAAACCTGTTGCAACCATGTCTCCGTCTCTTGGTAAAATGTCACAAGCTGGTGCTCTATCCTATTCGATTCCTCCATTTATGGAAATGAATTCTAATCCTTGGAAGCCTACATTTCCTATTCAAACTGTTTTGGTTTCGAATCAACTACCCACTTCTCAACCTGTTGCGATCACACCCCAGGTTCCTACTTGCCAACCCATTCAATCTATGCCTCAAACTGCCCAAGTTTTATCTCAAGTAAGTCAATTTTTCCAGGCTGTACCTCTAACACAACCGATTCCACCGATATCTAGGATCGCTCAAATCCCACCTACCCAACCTCTTCAGGGTGCATTCCAAGCCCCACCACTTGGTTAGTCTACCCCTTAGATGCAAGCAAATGAACCTGTATATGGTATGGCACAGGTACCAACTAGTCAACCCAATGTAGGGATAATGCAAAATCCCTCTGGTAAACCATTCCAAAGTATCCCACAAATTCTTGTTGGTCAAACTACTATTCTGAAAATTACCTATCAATGGAAAAAAATTAAAACACAACCATTTCAACCTTTTCAAGGTTATCTTAGAATTGGAAAGTCTAGCTATGTTTATCATATTTATTAAAATTCTCCTTATCTTGGAATGCAGATACTTGTTGCTCAACCCATTCCATCATACCTAAGATATCCTCCACAAAAATTTAATAGGCAGTTGCCATTTGTGGAAAATATTGAATTACTAGATTTAACCTGATTGAGAATGATCATATTTGTCATTATCCTTACCGGCCGACCATTCCTACCAAATTGTTGAGCGATATTCCAAAATTAAATGGAAATTCTAAAGAAGACCCATCCACTCATGTTATGACCTATCATTTATGGTGTTCATCCAACTCCTTAAATGTCGACTGAATTCATTTATGGTTTTTCCAGAGAAATTTTACTGGTACGAAAATTAAGTGGTATGTTGAATTTCCATGAGCTTCATTTAACAACTACATTGCCTTGGAAACTACACTTTTGACCCATTATCAATTTCCCATTTGATATGAAACTTGAACCAAAATTTTGACCTATTTGAAATAGTCTAAATCCACTCATTCAGGAATGGAGGAGTCAATGTTGATTGGTCAAAATTTTTATTTCTGACCAGTTATTGGCTGAATGGTTTATCAAATCTTTGTTACCATCCATAACTGAAGACATTTCTAAAGGTGGAGTTGTTACTGAAGAGAAAGTAATTGCTGTGCTCAATACCTTGATTTGATTTATACTCAATTTGGCATGCTCTATGACAAAATACCCATTTCTCCACAACCTCAACATACTAATCCATCACCTTCGACTAAAGAATCACATGTCGTTGATGGTGTGATGCTTTTTCTAGTCAACAAAAAAAGAGTAAAATATCTGGTTCATCTCCTGTTGTGGCTACTCAAAACCCATCCTCTGCTACTCCTGCAACTACTTCCGATATTAATGCCATTCAATCCACGAAAGGAAAATATTAGCAACCCAGAAGTAAGAATAAAGGAAAAGGTAAGAAAAAGAAAGATAATTCTTCGCAGGAAAAACAAAATATTCAGTCTCTCGAGGACAAATGAAAGCATCGTTGCCTTATTTTTAATGAGGAACATTTTACTCGAGACTTTCCACATTGGGAAAGAGTTAATTAATTTTTAGAATCATCATCTAACGCGTCTGTTGTGTTAAGATATCCCTTTCCAACCAGGAGATGAATATGGTTGCATGAAATCAAGCTTCCTCTTCCTAGGTTATGATGTTATCTTCCACCAAACATAAAGACAAGATCATGGTGGCTACGAGAAATAAATACTATGGTAACTCAAAGCTCTCGACTGGCAAGTCTTAGACTAATGATAAACCTTCCATTTATACTCAATCTAATTCGGATCCTTCTCCAAATGTGATACCGACTGAATTAACCATTAAAGCTCCCAAAGGCGTTATTCACAAATCAACATTCAATTCTTGTGTGATACTTGCACAAAATTACAATATATTTGAGGACTTGGCCGAAGCTTCTTCTGCAAAGTCAACTCTCGAGGTATTGCAGAATTATCATTACCAAAAGAGGTATTTACTTGCAGAAATTGGAGGCATAGATCCTACGGATTTGAATCTCGTGGTATTTAATAATGAGAAGCATACTCCTAAACTTCCACCTCAATTAGCATTCATGATCCAGGTTGTTTTTCGAAGTAAAAATATCCATCAGACAACTGTGGACAAAGGTGCTTCAACTTGGATCATGTCCCTTTATTATTGGAAAACTATTGGTTCTCCCCAAATTAATCAACCACCCAACACTCTTAAAGCTTTTAACGGAAGAGGTTTCAAACCTTATGGAATTTTGAATACATTGCAAGTAGAATTATCTAGAAAAAAGGTTTTACTAGAAGTTGAAGTTATAGTTGGATCTTTGGATTATAAAATTTTACTGGGACACACATGGATTTATACCATATTAACTGTCATTTTGAGGTTAATTTCTTTCCCTCACCAAGGGGAAATTAGAGGAAATTTCAACCTAAAAGTGGCCTCCTAAGGAAACATAATAAAATAATTGTTAAAATAATAAAATAAGAGTTAAGAATTTTGGCGGGAAAAGAAAAAAACTGCTTTCTTTAATTGTATTTTTGGCTTATCTCCGTATAGGTTTACTAAAATTTCAAGTGTAGACATTAATTCCACATCCAAAAAGTACCCATTATTCATACTTTTGAGAATATCCACATTGATAAAAGTTTAAGATACATTTAAAAACATGTTCAACGCACATTTTTAATGTATCTTCAATTTTTATCAATGTGGGTATTCTCAAAAGTATGCATAATGGGTACTCGTTGGATGTGGAATTTAATTATGTATCGAACGGGTGTCTACACCTGAAATTTGAGTAAAGTTATAAGGACATAAGCCAAAAATTCAATTAAAAAAGTAGTTTTTCTTCTTTTCCCTCCAAAATATTTATATGTATCTATTTTTAAATTTAAAGGATTTTGATCGGTTTACATATTATGAGATCGAAAATAACATCAAAATATCATGGGAATTTTTAGGCTGAAATTTCCTCTAATGATCATGGCCATTGATCAAATTACCTTCTTTGCCAATAATTCTCAAACTACTGGAAGAACTTTGCTTGTGGGCGAATTCCCACATTATTATAAACATGTCAGAGTAGGATTATTGAAATATTCCTCTTTGATGGGAATTTTTTTGCTCCCTCCTCCTGATATTCCCAATCCAGTTACCTTTGTTTATATGATTTCATCTTGTACTATTCCATTAGATCCATGGATAGTACCATACATTTCTAATGTTGATACATTTGGTGATCGCATACTGTTATGTCCGGTTGAGCTTGAATATGAAGCCATTTATTTATCCTGTTCGACACATTCTATTTCCATTCCTCAATAAATTGGGTTGATCATTCCCAAGATTTTGATTCATCTTCTGATCCTTTCACCAGTACATTCTCTACTGACGAAAGCATCATGAAGATCATGATGTCAGATGATGCACCATGGGACGATAATCATCATCATTCCTCCTTACCCGAAACCTTTTAAAATAATCTTGGAGATGTTTATTCACCCTATATTACTGAGACATTTAAGAATTTTGTATCCATTAATGATGTCAATTTCGAGAAGAACTTAAAAAATATTTAAGAGACTATTCCTCTAGATATTTTGATTAAATGCGGGGTTATAAAAAATGTCCATATTGGTGCATCTTGTTCTTCCGATAAGGTAAATATTTATAAAGGATTTTTTCAAGAATTCTGTGATGTTTGCGCCTGGACATATGAAAATACGCTAGGTATTGATCCAAATATAATAGTACATGAGATCAAAACTTACCCAAATGGTAAACCAGTTTGGAAATGCTTACGTCCAATTTACCCTAAGAAAGTTGTTGTGATTAAGCGTAAGTTAAAAAAAATTGCTTGCTAGTTTTATTTACCTAGTTCCTCTCACTGATTAGGAATCAAACATAGTCCCTATGATTAATAAACAAGGAACGATTTGAGTATGTGTTGACTATCAAGATATTAATCATGCTTCTCCCAGAGACAACTGCCCAACCTCATTTATCGACCAAATTTTTGATGACTGTGTTGGAAGCAGAGTTTTTTCATTTATGGATGGTTTTTATGGTTACAACAAGATCAACATACTCCCATCAAACCAACATAAGACTACATTTATTTTTCCATGGGCCAAGTTTTTTATCGTAAGCTTGCCTTCAATTTTAAGAATGCTAGTGAGACTTTCCATAGAGCCATGAATTATGCCGTCCACGATATTGAGTACATTGCACAAACTTACTCGGATGATCTACCTTCCCACTCCAAATATTGTGAGGATCATCCAATGCATCTCAAGGATATTTTCTTACATTATCAAAGTTATAATATCAAGTTAAATCCGCACAAATTCATGTTCTCTGTCCAATCCGATAGACTTCTCAACTTCATTGTGTGGCATAAATGAATTCTTATTAATCCACTCAAAGTATAAGTGATCCTTGATTTTCCTGCACCTTTATCACTTGTTCAGTTACAACGCCTCTAAGGGAAGGCTAACTTTCTACGAAGATTTGTCTCAAACTATGCATAACTTATGAAAATATTTAATCACCTATTGAAGAAATGGGTTCCCTTCCTTTGCGACGATGCAATGCATAATGATTTTGATCGCTTGAAATATGTCCTAGTTCTAGCATCATTATTGTATCCCCCTGATTATCAACATGACTACTTCTTGTATCTCACTGCAGCTGCTACCACCATTTCTATGGTATTGGTTCAATAAAATGACCTAGACGAACATACAATCTACTATTTGAGTCGAATTTTAAATAACACTAAAATAAAATATACTCACGTCAAAAATATAGCTTTGGTAACTGTGCAATATTTCCAAAGATTTCACTAGTAAGTTTTGATTTTAAATACTATGGTAGTTTTTTATTCCAACACGATGAAATACATTATGTGACGAAAATTTCTACGGGAAAATACTCTAAATGGATTGCTATTCTCCAGGAGTTTTATTTAGAATTCATCAAATCCAAATCTAAGAAGGACTTAGTCTTTACTAAACTGATATGCAAGCTTCCCTCATCTGAAATTGAGTCTACATATGATGATTTTATTCCTAGTGAGTCATTGTTTTTGATTCATTCATATGATCCTTGGTATGGGGATATCATTATCTATATCTAGACCCAAAATTTCTGGCCTAATAAATCTGACTCTAATAAATGATTTATTCAATACCAGGCTCTAAATTACATTATAATCGAAGAAAATCTCTATCGTTGATGTGTCCATATGATATTTAGACAATGCTCACTCATGAGGAGGTCGAGAAAGCTTTGAAAAATGTCATATTGGAGCGTGTGGTGGACATATGTATGGCTATGCCATTTCCCAAAATAATTTTCGAGCTGATTACTTTTGGCCAACCATGTTTCGAGATTGCATCTTTGCAGCCCAAAAGTGTCATGCTTTCCAGAACTATAATCGTAAAGCTCGTGATCTTCCTAATCCTATGCATATTGTTATTTCTATTGGACCCTTTGAAAAATGGGGCATTGACTTCATGACATGTAACCCTCATTCAACTGATGGACATGGATACATTATTGCAACTGTAGATTATTTTACAAATGGACCGAAGCGATGCCTACATACAGCAACACTGACGAAACAACTGCATTATTTCTTTTCAATCATGTCATCGCTATATTTTGTGTGCCACAAGACATTGTTAGAGACCATAGTAAATGTTTCCGGAATCGCATGATGTCTGAAATTACAGCTAAGTTGGGCCTTAAACATGATAGCGCAATCCCCTATTACCCACATGCCAATGGGAAAGTAGAAGCCATTAACAATGTTTTGAAAAAAATGGTGTAACACATGATAGGGATTCATAAAATGAATTAACTCCTCATTCTTTTTTCAGCTTTGTGGGCATACCAAACATCTGTCTAGACTGCAACTATATTTACACCCTTTCAGTTGGTGTATGGTCTAGAAGCAATCCTTCCTATGTAATGTGAGATTCCATATTTAAATATTTTCGTCGAGATTCTACCCACAACTTCCAGAAAATAAGAGTGTTTTTTTAATATAGCATGCTTAGATGAAACCCGACGTAATGTTGCAATGGCTAATGATGCCCACAAGAAACACATCAAACCACAGTATGAAAAAAATGTTAAACCTTGTGCCTTCTCGAAAGGTGACCTAGTCCTTTTGTAGGATAAAGAAGTTGATAATTTAGGGGCTAGAAAGCTCTAATTGATGTGGGTCAACACATGTACTTGCGAAAGGGGCTTATGAGCTCATTTATTTTGATGGTATCCCTTTAGCGCAACCCAAAAATGGGTTGTACCTTAAGAGATAATATGCTTAAATTACTTTGTAGTGTGTTTCCTTTGGAGTTTCCTACCATCTTTGTTAATCTTGAATTACATTTGATTTACATATGTTTACGTTACCTCAACCATATGTTGGTTATGTTGATGGCACTAGCCGTAGTACTCAAAACCTTTCCTCTGCAACATGGGATATTTATGCTCCAATTGATGAGTTGGTGAGTTTACAAGGGATTTGTATCAATCACTCAACCAATAATATCACTGAGTATAGAACACTGATTGAATTATTGTTTGACACTATTTCATGCGGTATTCACCATTTGATGGTCATAATTGATTCACAACTCATAGTACCACATTTGAACAACGTCTATTCAGTATGAAGTCCAACTAAGCTATGTATGTTTTTAAGGGTTCGCCTTCTAGAATGAAAATTTGATTACATTCAATATCAAAATATTTCTAGAAGTCTAAACACAATAACTGATGCATTAGCTAATTATGTTTTA
The DNA here is from genome assembly GCA_034641835.2 of Pinus albicaulis. NCBI lineage: Eukaryota > Viridiplantae > Streptophyta > Pinopsida > Pinales > Pinaceae > Pinus > Pinus albicaulis. The sequence continues at coordinate 1,383,755,064 of CM076580.1, read as the reverse complement.
TAAAGACATTTTCAAAACAGGTAAATATTTCAATCAACATCACACATTGAACAAGAAAATAGAGAAAATAGGAAACATTAATAGATAACTGTATATACAGTTTGGTTTTACAAAAAACTGTGTCTGAGACACATATCACCACATGAACTATAACATAAAAATACATGCAAACAAAATATGGCTGTAAGGCCTCCTAGTAGACTAGTCGCGGTGATGATCACAATAACACATAATCATGCGAGCAACCTTGCTTGACAACTAAATGATGTGATTTGGAATATCAATAGTGTATCGCTATAAACACATAAGGATCTCATTAACCTTGGTCTCTAGCACACTATGGGTCAAACCCTCAACATGGTGCTCGAACTCGGTGGGAGTCTCAGCTATGTTGAGATCATGCATCTCCTCCTCTGCCCCTACAACAACTCCAATAGGTGAAAGTTGTGGCTCTCCCTATTGCTGAATATACAATGAGCCTAATGGTCATACTGGTCCAATATCTGCACATGAAAACCAATAATTTGGCTTTGATGCATTAAAAACATAAAAAATGTAAAATCCAAAAAAAAAAAACATTCAAAATGACATTGTTTTACCTATATCACCCCATTTCTTTCCTTTAGGTAAAACAAGCTTTGGGTCTCCTCGGAAATCATCTTCGACATACTAATAGTCCTCTATTATGATGAGCTGCACCCAAAACCATTGGAAGAAGGTGGGAGTGAAACTCATCATAGATGCACCCCCATGACGATACATGCGATATACCCGTTTCCTCATTCATGGAACGTTAGGACCTAGAAGCTCGAGTGAAATGCGTCTAGGAGTGGTATCCTCTCTAGAGCAAATGATATTAGAATAGAACCATATCCAAATTTATTCAATCACCCATTCTTTTCTCTAGTGATTTTTTTCCTTCAAATTTTCCAACACCCCCTCACTCCAATTGAACATAGTAGGTTCTATGCATTCTAATGCATATTGCATTTGGAACTTGGTAGCCAAATGCAAAACAACATTTCCATCCAATCGAGTGATGGTGAAAAGGATCATCCTGAGAGGCAGTCGAACCACATCCTTAATCTCTATCTTCTGTCCTTTGTTGGTTGAGAATGGGGTCTACAGTGCACGAATATTTAATCCTTGACAATTTCACCACCCCTTCTCATGCCAGAAAATGAGATAGAAACTCCTCTCCGAGACAATCCTTTCAAAAATAGATATTTTCTACCTCTATCGTGACAGTATGTGCCCCAATCCTGAAGCACTGTACCTGAATATCCCATGCCTTGACAAGATATTCTAGTAAATTTAGTTGAGCTCTCATGCCTAGAATCCATAACAACTTAAGGAGTCCATAATTCCTTAAGGATTGTATTGTTGATGGGTCATTGGTAACATCCAAATCTCGAGACTCAATTTCTCTTTCTCTCCAGGTTAGAACCATTTTTTCTCCAGTGAATATCTGTAAACTCACAAGAAAAACACCCAGAATCAGTCTTGTGCAAAATTTTGAGAAAAATATAGCTCAAAAATATTAAAATTTTTCTCCAACTGCGCCCATCGCACCTACCTTTTAAGGGACAAAGCGACCTAGTGCACTTTGTCTTCATGACATGTGCATTGGTACACTCTCCACAATGTGGATCAGTTAGAACCAACACACCTTTCAATACAAAGAGGGTGTGATGTGACTATGGTGAAAATATATACCCTAAAATGCTAAGAACTCTAAAAAAATTACATGAAATGAAAAATGGAAACTGTGAAAAAAGAGAGCAAGGAAAAATATCCTACTTGGAACTAACGACGTTGGAAATGGTCCACCGTATTGACTGCAATCACTTGTTGAAGTTTGAGGGTAAAATGCACTCAGATCTCACTCATAAGAGGTGAACATGAAAATGTTAAAAATATTTTACTTTTTCCTATTTATGGTCAATTTGATTATTATTTTATTATATTTTTAGTATTTTTGACATAATTTTACCATATGGCATATATTTTTAATATGTTTGTGATGTCTTGAGTAGGTTAAAAGCTAATTAAAGGATATTATGTGAATTGTAATTTCAACATAGGTCACTTTTATGAAAGAGTACAATTTTATAACTCTTTCGGGCTCCATAAAAGGTTCTCTTGAGTATTGCTTTATGCTTTTAAGACTCAAAAGACTGAATTTACGAAAAGGAACCTTTGTAGTTTTATTTTTCTATTTTTCAAACTCTTTAAACATGAAAAGTAAGTTGAGTTACACATCTGTTGGGCTTGTAAAATCATAAAAAAATGTTGGACTCGTCGAACATGATGGGATCGAACCACACCTTCAACACTGTAAACTTTGAAACGAGAACTATAAACTCAAAACGAGAATTCTAGCCAAAAAACTCCAAAAAAACATGAAAAACAACTTAAAAAAATGTTGATGCTGGAATACTATAATGTTGGAAAACCTTAAAATTTTGTCAATTTTTCAACCATGACATTATGGAAATTTTTTTGACTAAAAAACCTTTAAAAATGAACACCTGAATGAAAGAGTCAATATTCCAGGAGTAGTTTCTTTTTTAAATGATAATAATATGATGACTTTAAAATCTTAGCCTAACACACTGCAACAAAAATTTAAAAGGCAACCATCAAATTGACACACAATATAGGCAAACACGACCCATTGAAATGAAAACTTTAATATCAACGATGAAATTGACACATTGTGCAGGTAGACTCGATCCTTTACGACGAAAACTTTAAAATCAAAAATCAAAATGACACATAATGAGATGAGGTTGCTAGCCGAGGATCGACATAGACCTTATAGGAAAAAAATAAATAAAATAAAATAATAAATAAATATATAAAAATGAAAAATATAAAAGAAAACAAAAATTAAAACATCGAAAAAAAAGGTCTAAAAAATAATAATAAGTAAATAAAGTTTACGGGGTCTTGAATCGATGGTGATTGGGTGGGCTGTTTACGCACTCCTTGATGTGAAGTCACCGCTTCAATTCCTCGCCCTGATCAGGGTGATGTATTTGGATATGATGATGAATATATAGTCCTACTCAGCTTACAAGAAAATAATAATAGTAAATAAAAATATATATTAAAACAAAAAGAAATTAAAAAACATGAAAACAAAAATATAGAGAAAAATAAAAACAAAAAGAAAGACACAAAAAAATAATAAGAACTAGACAACACTCGTTCTTAGTTGATTAAGTATAATGCATTAGCCATTTTCTATCTATATTAATATGCTTGGATGTTTCCCTAATTGGATTTAGCTACGCACTTCTACCGAAGTTGTATTGATCAAGCGTTAGCCATTTTCTATCTATATTGATATGCTTGGATGTTTCCCTAACTAAAATTAGCTACGCACTTCTACCGAAGTTATTAGAACATAAAAAAAATTAAAAAACATGGCAAAAAAAATACAAATATAAAAATATAAGTGAAATTGTAAAAAAAACAAATGAAAAAAAAATAAAAAATAAAATAATAATAATAATAAAAATACGAAACAGATTTCAAAACACACATAACAAAAAAATAAATAGAAGACTAACAAAAAAAAAAAAAAAAATTGAATAAAAAAAAAAACCATAATTAAAAAAAAAAACATACATTAAAATTAAAAACCTAAACAAATAATAATAAAAACATAAAAAAATAAATTATTTAAAAAAAATCACTCTTTAAAATTAAATTAAAAATAGTTTTAAAAAAATTAAAAACAAAACTAAATAAAAAAATTTAAAAACAAAACTAAAAAAAAAAAAAAAAAAAACTAAATAAAAAAATTAAAAAAAAAATTTAAAAACCGTAACTAAAAAAAAATTAAAAATAAAAAAATTAAAAATAAAAAAAAATATTTTTTAATGCTGCCTAGCCTGGCAGCTGAGTGGACATAGGGGCAAGGTCGATTATGAGAATCGGGCTTGCTCCCTGTGGCCGGTCGACCGAGCTCGAAGGTAAAGCCAGCCAACCGTGGCTGCTCGGCCGCCGGGCTAGGCGACCGAGTAGTCACGGTCGACCAACTGAGCCTGGAGGCAAGGCCAACTAGTAGTGGCCGCTCGACCGCCGGGCTAGGTGACCGTGGGAGCTGCGCACGACCGTGGCCGCTCGGCCGCCGAGCTGGGATGCCATGGGAGCTATGCGTGTTGTGGCTGTTCGACTGCTGGGTTGGGCACCCGAGAGGCCACATGGGGTAACGTCAATTCTCAGAATCGACCTTCCCCCCTGTGTCCACTCAGCTGTCGGGCTGGGCGACCATGGGAGTTGTTGCTACAGCTCCCATGACCGCCCAGCCCAGTGGCTGAGCAACCAAAGGGGGCAAGGCCGATTCTTAGAATCGACCCTGCCCCCTGTGGCCACTTAGCTGCCAGGCTAGGAAACATAATTTTTATTCATTTATTTATTATTATTTTTATTTTTTGATTTTATTTTTAGTTATGGTTTTTCAGTTTTTTTTTATTTAGTTTTGTTTTTAATTATTTTTTTTACAATTTTTAATTTAATTTTAAAATGTGATTTAAAAAAAAAATTATTATTTAAAAAAATTTTTCATATGTTATTTTAGTTTATCTCTTTAGTTTAAATTTAAAGTTTAAAAAAAAAAAAATTATGGTTTTTTTTTTTTTGAAATTATGTGTGTTTTGAAATATTTTTTATTTTTATTTTTATTCACTTTTATATAGGTTTTATTTTTATTTTTATTTTTTTCAAGTAAATTTTGTTTTTTTAACATTTTTGATGTTTTTTTTGTTTTTTCATATTTGATTTTTTTACATATTTTTAATTTTTATTTATTTTATTTATTTATTTTTGCAAAAAATAATTAAAATGTTATTATTAAAAAAAATTGCAAAGAAAAACAAAAAAAATATGTTTGAAAAACCCTAAAAAATCTAATATCTTAGGATGAAAAGCATTAAGAGACATAAAACAACTTGAAAATTTGTTAAATATTCAACATTTTAAAAAACATTATGTATACCTAGGACATAAGAACATTTAAAGTGTAAAAAATGTCTTTAAAAATATATATATGTTGATGTTTTTCAAAATATGCATGAAAATCCTCAACATTTAAAAAAATATATTGACACTTAATACAATAGAAAATTTCAAGTTTAAAAAATAAGCCCTCTAAAAAAATGGGTCAATGCTGCATCAACACTTTAAAATCAACATAAAAATCAATAACATTTAAAAAAAATAAAAAAAATTGATACATAAGAAAATTTAAAGTGTCAAAAACATGCTCCCAAAAAATAAAGTGTATTCTGGATGAGCACTTTTCAAAATCGGATTACTTTTTTGCTACCTCAAAAAAGCGGGTACTCCTTTCCATTCCCATTTCAAAGTTTACATTGTTCTTCTCAGTGTTCGTTAAAAATACTCAGAAATATTCATCTGAAGGATGAAATTATTGATCAATCATATGTTATCCTCCTTAAGCTTGTCAAAAATAAAGAGGTACTGACCATAAATGGTTGGGGAAATTGGGAAAACAAGGTACTTCACCTATTAATGGCATCGAGACACTCTTGAAAATGACACTGTTTCACTTCATTTTTGTGACTATTGGGTTGGAAAAACTACTTTCCTCATTGGTTAATCACACCATATCAAAAGCCTCTACAATTGGTTTTGAGTCAATGTCGCCAACCATATAAAGTGTGGCCAATATGTTCAAGAGAAGTCCTCTAGTTGACATCTTCTGCAATTTCCTTGAGCCTTCATGTTTGCCACTCCTAAACCAACTCTGCATCGGCATCATTTTGTCTCAAATCTTGATACCCATTTTGTGTCGTTGATGAGGGATACATCAAGGCCCTCCTGCGATGGGTCACTTTCTGTCGATATCAACTCATTATCCAAGAAGTTTATTTAGAAACTCCCTTCGGTACCTTGGAACTTGCATACATTAATGACAAGTTTCCTCACTCTAGGCAACATGTATTCATCATTCACCTTTGACCAAAATATTGTGTGTGGTGTTTGACTTCATATCATCCATTCATACCACATTTATTGTATTATAGTACGTCGAGAGCCATTATTATTATCAATGGTTTCTCTCAAATCTTTTAACGACTTACATCACTGGCCAGTAATCAGATGGTGTCTACCATGTTCGAATCCATATTATTTATTCACATGGTTAGACTCGTACTATTGAGTGACGAGGTAGAAGACCCCAAATCTAGTTCCATCCATCTGGGTTGCAATCCCAGGATTCATATAATATTACAAAATATGATGGCTATGATAATTTAGACAATTATCCAAACATGGGTCCACACTCTGTTATCGGTGAATAAGACTTCTTAATCATTGCACATGTAATGTTGGCTTATATGCTAGGTATGGGTGTGGCTCCCTCAAAAATGATATCATGATGATAATATGTATTATAACAGATGATGATATCGACCAATCTATTCTTGATATGGACTTGGCACAATGTAAAACACTTCAGTGCTCAGCCATTGCTTCTGAATTTGTACTTTAGGGGGAAATATTTTATAGGCCATTTTGTCTCATTCACTCAAAAGTCTTGAAAACCGAATCAATCAACATCCTTGAACAATTTTTCATTATCTATTTGCAAAGGAATAAGCATCAGCTCTCCAAAAAATATAAGTTTATGGGTAAATCAACTCAAAAATATTGTTTTTATCCCCAACACACTCTGCATGCCCGTCCACCTGAATTGGTCGCATGTTGCATAACTGAGCACCTGCATTGACCAGTATAGGTTGCTCTACTCTGTAGGTGCGACGATTCTATAATTTTGGGAAAATAAAATAATATTTTTGAATATTCTCCTTCCAGAAGATTATAAGGTGGGTTTAACCATTTATCATGCCAATAGATATCTCGAATTCCTTCTCTATAGGTCTTATCTCTTATCCTTTGAGCTTATCCTCCTTCATATGTGGATCTCAAGCCTAGATTTGTAAATCCTAAACTACCATTTTTACCCTATAAATATACTACCTCCCATAGAGTTCGGGTTGGATTTTGGAGATTACTAGTGCCCTCATGTTGCTACTTTGAGCTTAAGGAATCATCATCCACTTTTTTATTAGGGTTGAGTGTGAAGGTTTTCTTTGTGGAAAGGAAGGAAAAGGAAATTAGGGAGACATCTAACAAGTCAGCTTCTATATATGGTTGTAACTGTCTCCTTCATTTATTAATACAAAAAGAACTCTGTTTTCCTATACTTGTGTCATGTTGACGCTTATGTATTTCAATGCCATTGTGACTGATTGATTAGAGATATTGGATTATGCTATGTGGATATTGTAGTTCTCTTGCTTGTTTTAGTCATTGTTGTAGGTTCCATTTATAGTGCGTGGAGATAGAGTTGGAACTTACAAGAAAATAGAAGAGGAGGACTTACTAAAGATTCCAGGTAGGTCTCTTTTCCATATTCTAATATATAAAAGGAAAACATATATTTTTTTCCCTCTGTTGTTCTATATCAGACCATTAGATATAGGGATTTCATTTTTGTTTGCAAAAGTGAATTTTCCATATAACACCCTCCACCTTGGGGGAATACCATGCTCGGTGTTATATGACACCTATGAATAGAAAGCCTTTATGGAGCTTTATAACATAGCTCAATGCAGAATTTACAATGACATCATGCTAAAAAACAAAAAAAACATACCACGTATTTGGAGATTTATAACACATCTCACTGTGGTATTTACAACGAAATCTCTCTCTCTCTCTCTCTCTATATATATATATATATATACAAGAAAAACTCATTTACTTCAACCAAAAAATAATGAAGGATATAAAGCCCACATCTAATCAACCATCTCCCAGTAGCTTCATCGAGACCAAAGTGATTCCACTACACTTTAACATACTCTATTGCTCTATTATGGAAGATGAGTTGTTTCCACTACAATATGAATTGAGGTTCTGGTTGGAACTCTCCCTCTGGTTCCACTTGCAATACATACCAATCAATCACATGATCAACATCTTGCACATATATCTTAATGAATGAAGCATGAAAAACATCATGGAATTTCATTGTTGGCGGAAGTGAAAGTCTATAGGCCACTGGTCCGTTCCTTTCAAGGATCTAAAAAGGCCCACAATACCGGGGTGCCAACTTGGCACATGACCCAATCCTTAAGGAGATCCTCTTGGGCTTGATGTGAAAGTACACATGCTCCCCAAAATAAAACTCATTGAATGGTCTGTGCTGATATGCATAACTATTCTGCCTATCCCGTGCTGCTTTTAAATTCCTATTAATAACCTACATATTTTTCTCCATATCCACCAACATATCTGGTCTAATCAACACCTTGTTCACTGGATCATTCCAACTGATGGGAGTATTACAACTCTGCCCATAAAGAGCCTCAAATGGACTCATCCTCAAGGATTTAAAACACCCATTATTATATGAAAAAATAGTGGAAGGTACTCCTCCCACTTCCTTTGCTAATGCGTGAAATACATCCTCAACATGTCCTCAAGAATCCCATTAACCCTCTTTATCTATACATCTGTCCATGGATGATAAGTTGTAATGAAGGCTAACTCTGTCCCCTAACCTGCAAACAACTCCTTCCAAAACCTGGAAGTAAACTTGGCATCTATGTCTGATATGATATTCTTGGGAACACCATGCAACCTCACTATCTCCCTAATGAAGATCTAAGCTATCTCACTAGCTGAATTTATAGGTTTCACTGCAATGAAGTGAGCTACCTTGCTCAACCTTTCAACTAGAACAATGACGGAATCATGCTGTTTAAATGCACTCAAGAAACCTATAATGTAGTCCATGGAAATGACCTCCCATTTCCATTCTAGAATCAGAATAGGCTATAATTGACAAAATGGGTGCTTACAATTAGCTTTCACCTACTGGAAGTCCAAACATCTCACAGCCAAATCAATCACCTCGTTCTTCAATTTAAGCCAATTATAAAAATTCTTAACTATTGTCAAAGTCTTCTGATATCTCGGTAGGCCTGAATATGACTTGACATGAGACTCCCTCAAGATGATCTTATTAAATTAACTGCTATTTGGCACACAAATCGTGTTCCTAAATATGACCAAGCCATATTTTGTGAGGCATTACTCGCCATCTCTATCACCTTCACCCTGTTGCTGCAACCTCTAGTTTGGCTGTTGGTACCTGTCATCTTGTTGCCTTGCATGCAAAATCCTCTCTTGTGGATATTTCCCATAAGAGATCACAGTGAAATATGATTTACCTGCACTATCCTAATGAGAGCATATACAACCCTATTCTCTTTTCCCTTGTTATATCTAATATCAAAGTCAAACTCACTGAAGATAGACAATCATCTAGATTTCTTGCTATTCATATTAGGTTCATCAAATAAGTACCTCAGTACACTATGATCACTCATTAGAATAAACCTCCTTCCAAAAAGATAATTCCTCCACATCTTCAAGGCATGAATGATAGTTTCCAACTCAAGATCATGAGTCAAATAGTTATGGTTGTTCCCATTCAACTTCCTTGTGTTGAGATTGCAACAAGATGATGAGCTTAGTGGAAAGAAGTCGCCCTCACTAAGTGGGCCCGCAGGCTATTTTTGGCGCAAAGTCTATTTTTAGACATATGGATCAGGTTCTATGAGTTGCAGGATTCTATTTGTGGATGGTTGGTCAAGTCGGAAAAAATATATGGACTTCTATTTTTAGACATATTGGGCGGAATCTATTTTTAGATTTCCAGTCTAAAAATAGCTATATCAAATATTATTAGCTCTTAATAATATTTGGACTATAAACATTATCTTATTCTCTTAGAGCACTTTAGTTAAGTGCACAGATGTGGTACAGGAGCTGACAAGAGGAATTACGCTATTCCTAAGGGTTAAGTGGAGCTATTGCATGGATACTTCAGTTAGAACTCATGTGATAGAGTTTGGTGGAGTTGATTGAGGAGTTAATGGAGTTGTGTTCAGTTTAACTAATCTAAACATAGTTGAGCTTTTTGTATCTAGTTTAACTGATTGATACAATTAATGAGAGTGGTGTGAATTAATTATTAATTAATTCACTAATTATAAACTCATTAATAAACTAAAGAATACATCAGTTAACTTCAGTGCATGGACAATTTCAGTGGAGACCAGTGCAGAGATAGGTGAAAGAGTAGGTTAACTATTAGTTGTGACTATACTATTACATATTTGCAACAACCAGTGATTGGAGAAGCCCATCAGGATTGCGCATTACAAGCCAGGTGGTTCAAGTTATTTAATGAGCCATCATACAACATTGATTACGCAATAGAGGCTGGCTATCAGGTGGCAAAGATTGGAGCATGTGTTTTGATAGATCTAGCTTGATTAGTGTGTAGCAATTCAAGGTTGTGCTGAGAGATTGTGAGGAGATTTGTACAATGATTGTTACATGATCTCTATGACATATAATATATAGATAGTTGGGGGTTTTCAGCTTTAAGCTTTCCCATGAAATACTGTGTTCATATATGTGATTGTTTATGGTTTTAATGTGCGCATGCTATTGTTTTTATTTCCACAATTAATGATCAATGGTAGAAGAGATTCTGTATTGTGCATGAAGTTAAAATAGTGTGTGATCAGGAGAATCTCGGTGAATAATATATCAGTTATTCAAATTTCTACACCTTGAGTCATAGCATACCACCTGTCCTTCCTGCAGTAGGACTCTACCAAGTCCTTTATTGCAAGAATATGTACAGACTAAAAAATCCTTATTAAGATCTATAATCTTCAAAATTGGAGCATTTGTAAGAAAATTATCAAACTACTCAAAAATAGCTGGAGAATTTTCAGACCATTCAAAATTCTTCCCTTTCCTCTGCAAATACGTGATAGGATATCCAATCCTTGAAAATTTCCTATTGAATCACCTGTAATTACTTTTTAGTACCATGAATGATCTGACCTCATCCACATTCGTAGGAGTTGGCCACTCCATGATAATTCTAATGTTTTTTGGGTCCAGTTATATACCTTCCTTGGAAACAACATGCCCTAAGTAATGAACCCAAGTCTGAAAGAAACTGCATACAACTGATGCTCTTTCAACAACATCAACACCGCTTCTAGGTGCTTTGCATGCTCCTCCTCATTCTTGGAGTATATCAATATATAATCAATAAACACTATAAAAAAATTATCTAGATAAGGATGCAACACACTATTCATCAAGCACATGAAGGTGGTTGGAGCATTAGTAATACCAAAAGGTACCACCGCAAACTCATAATTCTCATACCTAGTATGAAATGCGCTTTGTTCTGCGCACTTGATGATATCCTGATCTCAAATCAATCTTTGAAAACACTATTGCTCCCTTCCGCTAATCAAACATGTCATCGATCCACGACAATGTGTACCTGTCCCTGATAGTCACCTTATTTAGTTGCCTGTAATTAGTGCACTATATAAGAGTACCATAATTCTTCTTTACAAACGATATTGGTCCACCCCAAGGCAATATACTTGGCCTTATGTATCCCTTATCAAGCATTTCCTTAAGCTACAACTTCAATTCCATTAACTCCAGAGTATTCATCCTGTAAGGTTCCTTTTATGGTGGTGCTTCTCCTAGTATCAATTCAATATAGAAATCCACTTCCCTCTGAGGCAGTAACTATTAAATATCTGCAGGAAGCACATCGTGAAACTAATACAAAACATGATATTTATTCAAGAGTTCCTCATCCTCAACATCCTTTCCTTTGCCACTGGAATTATGCAATGGAAACAATACACACCCTTTCCTGCAACTGAGATTAGCTTGAATAGATGTACCATTCTCACTGAAGTAGGATTCTTCATACCCTGCAAGGTTCTCCTTTCTCCTTCATCATCCAGACACTCATTGGCATTCTCATAACAATCTACCTTTGTCCTGTGAAGAAAAAACCAATACATACCCAAAAGCATGCTATATGAACCCAAAGGAAGCACATTTAGATGTGTTGATTTAGGCATGCCATTAAGCTTGAATGCAAAAGCTCTCACCCAATGATGAACATCTATACTCTTGGTCCCTGTATCCAACTACACCAACCAATAGTTTTCATGCAATTATTTACTCAAACAACACTAATCCACAAGGTCAGGACTAACATAACTATAATTAGATCCAAGATCAATCAAAATGGAAACAAATTGATCACAAATCTTACCTTCCATCTCAATAATGGATGCCTGATGATCTGCCTTCCTATTATAAAGTGTTGAATAGATCATAGGAATGATATGACCAACATCCCCAACAGTCTGCATCTCCTAGGAATTGTAGATCTGAGGCTTTCAACCTTGGTGCAATTGAAAATCCTTATTTCAATGACTCTTACCACAAATCCAACACCATAATGGTCCCCTATCATTACCTTTATTCTATTTCTCTCCAAGCTAAGATCCATGTCCTTTCTAAAGTGCATTAAACTTCTTATAAGGAGCCACATTTTATTTCTAATCTACATCCTGAGAACTTTCCTGCTTCTGAGGCCATTTTTCTTTATTCTTCTCATTCCCTTTCCAGTCACATTTGTTCTCAGGATTGTGCTTTGAATGCTCATAACAATACTTCAATTTTAGGATGGATTCCTCCAATGAAAGAGGCTCATCAAAATCAATATGGTCTCTAAATGCTACTAGCAACCCACTGATGAACCTTTGAATCTTTTCCTTCTCATTCTTAAGGTAAGGTACATACCTCAACAAATAAAAAACCTACTATTATACTCATAATATATCAAAGATCCCATCTTCAACTCATAGAAATCCTTGGACCTGTCATCGTAATATCTCTCTAACAAGTATTTCTCCTTGAAAAGTCTCTCAAACTCATCCAAAATCAACTCCTCTTCTTTAATGCTTCTAACATTCTTCACATCCTCCCACCACATACCCGATTTCCCTTTTAGACTAAAAGTGGCTATATTGGATTTGATGTTCTCTAAATAGTCATGCAATATGAAGAAATTCTTCATCCCCAACATCCATGCTTCTTGTAACAACCTTGGTTAAAAATCCATGTAATAAAGTTAATAAAGGAAAAATAAGACCATGGTCATGAGACACGTATTCCAATATGAATGTTGGGAAAAAACATAGGGATGGGGATCACTTTTGATTAATTAATTGCTATGGAAATTGGCAAAGGCAATGGAAAAGGCTTTGGAAAGGCAAAGTAGCATTTATTGGCATTTTATTTATGAAAATAATGGAAAATAGGAGAAAAGGAAGGTGAAAGGTCATAGATTGCATGTGAGGAGGAAAATGAAGGAAAATAATGGAAAATTGAAGAAAATAGAGGCCTCATTAATAAAATGTCTTATGAGGATCAGTTGGTACCCTTTTTTCAGTTCAGTTTTGGATCTCTCTCTATATTCTCTCTCACTATCATACTCTTGGACACTTAGATTTTTCTTGGAGCACTCTTGGAGGAGTGTGGCATACTTGGGATTTGGAGCAATAAGGCTAAGGAAAATCATGAAAGCACAAGAGGACATCAATATCAACAACTACAATGGGTTTTATTGCAGGTACTGAGTTTCATGTATGATTTCCTTGCTAGTTTTTGCATGCATGGCATATGCATGTGGTTTCTTGATTATGATATGCAAATGGCATGGATGATTTCCTGGATTGATAGTGGCTTTTCCTAGCCTTTCCATTTCCTGGATAGGCATGTTGTTGTAGGTTTTATTATGTTTTCTAGTTGGTTCTCATGTTCTTTTGGCTATGGTTTGAGTTACTAGTTCCTTGAAGCCTTGGTTGGACCAATGCTCTAGAAGCCCTGTCATAGCTTGGTTGAGTTACTAGTCCTGGAAGTCTTCATTGGACAAACACTTTGGAGGCCCTTGGTGGGTTGAGTTATTAAAATTGGAAGACCTAGGTGGAAAAATTCTCTAGAATTTCGACAACAACTGTGGGTTTAGTTACTAGTCCTAGAAGCCTTGGTTGGAACAAACGCTCTTGAGCCCTGGATAACTTGGGTAGATACCAATCTGGTGATGGTTAGTGATGTCCGACTGTGAGGTGGAATAGCTGGTTGAGGGTTGAGGTGTTTTAGCCTCTGGAAGCCCTGCTTTGGATTTTCTTGGTTTGTTCCATGAGATCCCACATTCATGCTTGGAATATGGCACGAGGGTGACTGGCTGAAAGAAATTTTTGGTAAAGCCTAGTCTATGGTCAGGTGGTATGTGGTGTTAGTGTCAGTTTTTTAATCCTTCCACCAGTGATCAAATAAACTCTTTTCATGTCATATTAGGGTCTAATTTTGAAATTTTTGTCATTCCATTAGGTCATCATGCAAAAATTTGGTCGCATTGTGTAAATTTAGGTCCGATATCACTCCTTTCAAAATTTTACTATTTGCTAGCTCATTTCACCACTTTGCTGAGTGTACCATCATTCACTAGAAGGAAAAGACTCTCTAGCAGATGTTTTTGAGGAACCCCTTATAAAAATACCCCAGACATCCGTTTCTAGCGGAGGTTACTAGAGGAGGTTGGTGGGCGGAGGTTTTTGCGAATTTTTTTCGTCCCGTGTGCTTATCATTGTACACCACACCGATTCGTTCAATAAGAGAAAGAACCGATGCGCAAAAAACATTAGCACATTGGATACCATGCGCTCCGTACACACCAGCCCGATGCTTCATATTACTGTAGCACACCGATGCTTTACAACTATTCCACACTAGTACCTCATAAAAAAGCATGCCAAAACAGAAACCGCCCGATGCGTTATTAAGCAACCGCACCTATGTGCCCATAAAAACCCTGTGCACTAAAACATGGTTAAATAAAAAAAATTACCACCAAAAAACTGCATTTTTCACTTTTCTCAGTGCTCCAAAGCTCTTAAGCACTGGTGTAATTTATCCTTTCCTGAGCCGCCCTGACATCAGTTCTCCCATTGCACCCATTACACGCACTGCTGCTGTGCATTGCTTACCAATATCCAATTAAAAGAAAAAAAAAATTTGTCATGTATAGGTATTTTTCTTGTTTTTCCATAATTAAGCCTTTTAGAGGATTATAATTTCAAATAACCTTAAAATTATCCATTTAAAAGAAAAAAAAAATTTGTCATGTGGTGCGCTCGAGCCATTTGGCTCGCACCGATTCACGGTGTTGCCTGTAAATTTACAGGCCGCACTGCAACTGGTCCTAACGATATCTGCACCAGTTCCAGGGTGGTGCCGATAGGCGCACCATGTTATTTTAACATTTTTAAAAAAGTGCGGTGTGGTCAATTACCCGGCCACACCGTTGACCATGTGGAGTAGCGGCAACACGGTGCGTTGACTGAAATATACGCCCTGGGGTGGGTAATGTTGTCAGCGCACCACATTCTGCATTTCGAGAGGGTCAATGGTGCGGCCTGGTAAACCAGTGCTAACAGTATTTGCACCGGTATCGAAGGCACACCGTGTTATTTTAAATTTTTTTAAAAAGTGCGGTGTGGTCCGTTACCCGGCCGCACCGTTGACCTAGTGGAATAGCGGCAATGCAATGCATTGACTAAAATATCTGCCCCGGGACGGATATTTTTGTCAGCGAACCACTTTCCGTATTTCGATAGGGTCAATGGTGCGACTTGGTAAAAGAACGCACTATTTACTAGGTAATGATGGCACAAGGTCGGTCCGCTGACTTAACTATACGCACCGCACTCCTGACACAGTACATGGTCAACGGTTCGCTACAAATTTCTGGGAGCACTGCCGCCGGTGTGTTGAAGATTATCTGGTGCATCGTCGTCGGTGCGCTCCATAAAAAGATGCACTGGGACTGGTGCATGACTATTTTTTTTGGCGCACCAATTGTTTTTTTTTTTTTTCTCCAAAAAAAATTATATATGTATATTTCTAAATACATGTCTCATTTAATAAAAAAATTGTATTTAATATGTCAATCATTCAGAGACGTGAAAGGAGAGAAGAGGGGGTACAACAACAACAACAAGCGGACTTGTATAATATGGTTCGCCTGTGGGAGGCACGAGAGAGGGAGAGAGATGCATACCTTCGTCCTATTATAACAGCTACCGAGGGGCTCCTATGGCAAGTAGGCCTCCTCAAGTTCTATGAGGAGGCTACTTCCTTAAAGGGCCATGGTTTGTTTTTGAGACATCTTATCCGAAGGTGGAATGCCCACCAACAGGCTTTCTGGGTTGGTCTTAACTAGTGGTACATTCCCACTGAGGAGGATATATATTTCATTATAGGGCTATCGAGGAGAGGGGTGGATTTTCCCTCATTCCCAGAGGTTCTAGCTGGCTATGTAGCAAAGAGTCAGTTAGTGTACTCCCAGAGATACATTGGAGAATTAGTACTGTCTCCTTCATATTCTTGAGGTCGCTGGAGGTCAGTTACGTATTGGTGCATTTGGTAGTGAGGAGGTGAGGTGCCTCTCACTTCTCATTTCGACCATTTCACACAACACCAGTGATTGGAAACACATTAGTTTCTCGCTTCTATATTATGTTGATTCTTTAATACATGAGCCACGACTTGTTAGGTGGTCTTCCATTTTTTTGTGGCAGTTCCGTACGACCTTAGATAGATGTCAAGCTCATGCACAAGGGATGGTCAACTTCCCTTTTGCTTCAGAGCCTTTTTATTTATTTTTTGAGAGGTTTCCAGAGATAAGACCTACTTTTGTTTGTGAGCCTCATAGGCCGATTTTCGAGGTACGGATGCACATGTGGGGGAAGATGATGCCCAAGAGGGGCGAGAATATGTTTCCAGTGAGGATATCGAATGATGCACTGGAGTTGCTAGCCAATGTTGATGAGAATTATGATCCCTTGTCCTTATGCGGGGTTGGATTGGCAAGGGTGTGCCAACATCCCCTTCACAGCTGATGAGCCACCAGATGATAGAGGTAATATTACTGTTTTATTTAAATTTATTCTGATATGTTCTTTAAATTGTTTTTATTAAATTGTGTAATGAAATTGTCTAATTATTTTTGTGTACTTGTATATATTTTGCAGACATTGGTTCTTTTGATGGCGAGGACATGCTGACACCACCACATTATCTAGGTGTGGATCTTGATGACGATCAGGGCATGCTAGATGCTGAGGATCATCAGGAGGCCGGTGTAGAGAGACTTGCTCCTGCTGGTGCGCCAGTACTGCCTTTTGCTAGGTGCGGTCGGCTTGATAGCAGATAAAGGATGGAGTTGGGCGACCAAATCACTACGTTGATTGTTGAGGTGGGCATCAGGCCCGCTCATAAGAGAGACATACAGGCTGATGGTAGGCTATTACAGATGTGGAGAGGCATGCCGCATGACATGTACAACCTGATGTGGCATGTCATAGGAGCTACGACCTTAGTTACGCCACTGAGGAGGACCGTTGCATGTTATAGGCATGGTCAAGATGCAACACGTGATCGACAGTCCGCGAGCAACGAATCATCATCTCATGATCATTCACCTTGCGCCACGCTAGATGAGAAGCCTCCACTAGCATCTAGCAGTAGCCATCATGGAGATCAGGCTGGACCATTGGCCACGTCCAATTAGCAGCCTGCAGCATCCAGCAGTACTCATGATCATGAGCAGGCTGGAACATTGACTGTCGAGGCTGCACTATTGACTGAGCCGGCCTCGATTAGTACTACTTATATCGATGTTGTACCACCAAATGATACATGACATATACATTACAATTGTATATTTTTGACATTATTCAGTTATATATATATATATATATATATATATATATATATATATATATATATATATATATATATATATATATATAATTCCATAAGCTCGAGGAGCTATGTTTAACCTCGTTTAAGAGGTAGATTCGTTATTTTTATACATAAAAATAAATATTTTTTTTTCCAATCGTGAAATATATATATATATATATATATATATATATATATATATATATATATATATATGGTCCATGTATTTTATGTTCATGTTGCAGTTGTACTTAATTTACATGTTGGTAATCATAATGATGTTTATATTGTTAGGTCATGTTAGATATGTTCATTTAATGTGCAGCTTGCAAATAGATGTGTATGTGATGGCATGAGTTATTTGACATGATATGTATATTTGATGTTTGTGTTGTGATGATGTTAATATACAATGTTGATTGTGTTTTGTTAGATGCTCATGATCATGATGATTTTAGCGATTTTGAATGTGCTTTTTAGTCAAATATGATTTTTGTACGATGGTTATCATGAACGTGATGTTTATTAATTAATTTAATATTAAATGATCATGATATTGTAAAATTGTAATATTTGTAATTCTAATTGTATGCAAAATTCTAAAATTGTAATTGTAATGGTATATATGTAAATTTGTAAATTTGTAATTGTATATATGTAAAATTCTAAAATTGTAATTGTAATTGTATGTGAAATTGTAAAATTGTAATTGTAATTGTAATTGTATGTAAAATTCTAAATTTGTAATTGCAATTGTATGTGAAATTATAAAATTGTAATTGTAATTGTATGTAAAATATTTGTAAAATTTTAATTGTATTAATGTGAAATGATTTTATTAAAATTTTTAAATTTGTAAGAAAATTAAATAATTGTAAAATAATAAATCTAGAATAATATGAATTATTGTAACATAATAAAGTTTAGAAAATAATGCAAATACAGTCATGTACTTTAGAATTATCATTATTTGATCATGATCTTAGATACAAAAAAAAAAAACTAATTTATATAGTACACCATCGTTTTTGAGATCAACATAATTGCAAATTATCAAGTTAAATATTGATTTTAACATTAACACAATGAAAATTACCAATTAATTGAAAATACATATTATAATGTTTCGAAAAACCCATCTTAAAAAGTATAAATATTAATGAAATAACACATGTACCATATCACTCTTGGTTCTCATGGTCACCCTCATTATCTTCCAGCTCGCATGGCATGTTAACATTATTGTTCTCAAAAATATGTTTTGGTCTAGGGTCATGTGTCAATACGAACCACCAATCCCTATCCAACACATCTAGGTAAAAAAACACCTGGTTGCAGTGTTTGGGGAAAACATAAGGCTCCTTAGCTTCATCCCACATCTTTCTAGATTTGATACATATCAGCCTACTATTTCGATCTTCCTTCACATTATTCTGATCAAAGGTTTCCCACCACTTGCACCTAAAAATAACACATTGGAAAGAAGAGAAATCCACTTCAATGATATCTTGTATCTTTCAGACGTAACCTAACGTCCCTCGTACTAGGTTTTGATCACGGTGGCTAGATCTACTAAATTGATCGAACTCGACTTCTACTCCACAGTCTTGTGTGATGTTTCCAGCATAAACATTTTCTGTGCGAAAATAATGTCCATATGCCCACATAGATGGGAAAAAATGCACCTATTATAAAAAAGTTAAAAAAATCATAGTGTTATGTGTCTTATAATAACACAACAGTTAAAATATGAAATATAGATGTCTTATAAGTCTCAAATTTACATATAAATTAAAAATATTATTACCGAGTTGCTGCACCCAATCCCTACGTTGCACCGTATTTCTCTCTGACTTGGTTAGCAACCCAATTGTTGGGGCATATTTTTGGCATATTTTCTTTTATATGATCAGGATAAGGCACACTTCTACCATTCAACCGTCTAAATTCTTTCCTGTCACTATCCCATTTCATCCTCTTTTGTTCGTACAATGCGACCCACGGTTGTGTCGCTTCAGAATTGTAAAGAACGAATTTATTGATTGCTTCAATTTATGCATTCACTGATGAAATCAAACCGACATTATATAGTACTTAGAGATCAAAATATACATTATATCTAAGTTCAACATGAATATTAACTTTGTATAAATTTTAAAAATTATAAGTCGCTTACTCTTTATCAAGCGCTTTTTTCCACTCATTTGGAGCAACTCCCCTTCTCTTTGGTCTTCATCCCTTTCATTGTCCCAAATCACCACACCTAGTCTGTTGTTGATCTGATTGATGTACTCACTGGCATAATAGAAAGACTCATACGATATGTACCCCTCTGCCATAGACCCCTCGGGTTTTTCCCTTTGTCGAACAAAACCTTTCAATTTATTCATGTACCTCTCTAAGAAGAACATCCAACGACAAGAAACCACCCCAACTAATTCAACCTCATCTACTAGGTGGATTTGAAGATGAACCTGTAATTCCATGAAACTCGTCAACAGTTCCTTCTCAAAAATACAAACAATCTCAACTATCTCTTTACGCCACTGTGGAATGCTAGCCACATGAATCTCCTTTGACATGATCCAATGTACAAATGCAGATAATTTAGATATGGCACATCCTAGGTCTTGAGGGAATTCATGTTTCACACACCCACACATGAACAAAGGATAATGACATTGCAAAGTTATATACACATGCAATAATATACAAAATTAGTTATGTTTTATGATCCCTGCATGGGATAAAATTTATTAATATAACAAATAGTAAAATCATGCTTTTGACATTATACGTACTCTTAGAATATTCAAATGGTCATGCAATTTCAACCCTGATAATTGGTCATCCACGGTGAAGCAACGCCATAGTGAAGACCCGTATGAAGTTGGCACCCTCACACCCATTATAAATTCCTTTGCCAAAGAAATATCATCTTTTTAAAAAATCCATGGGACATCACCTTCTTTGAAAAACCATGAATTAGAGGGGCCATCGCCTGCCTCTGATCTCGTACTTTCTAATTGTCTTGGCCAATGTTTCTTTTTAGTTTTTGAAGTAATAATATCTTTCCTAACAACCAATGTGTCACTTTGTTTCGATGATATGTGCCTCCATAAAGAATATGAAACATTTTTAAATATATGCATGGGATCTAATAAGTGGGTAATCTTAAGATGATCCCAATATGGGAGGTTATAAAAGATAGTTTTCCTTTTCATCCCAATGGGAAATTTCTCAACATAGGTGTCGAAGAATTCTAGATTATCGAACACATGCTCCCCATTTGACTCGAAAATTTCTATGAACTCCTTCTCCTTCTCTCTCTCATATGCTCTAATCCATTAAGCTAGTGTTGTGATTAGAGGCCTTTGGGTTCTGTCTTGTTTACCATTGAAAGCAGATGCTGCTTTTCTGTCAGGGTGTTCTTCTGGGAGGAATACCCTGGGCAATCATACAATGGATTTCATAGGTCCTTGGACCATAGAGATTTCAGAGAAGGTCCACAACATTTACATCCAAAATACCCTTTTGTTACAAGACCTGCGAGATTATTGTATACAATTAATATGCATGGCATGTCAAAGAATATCATGAATATCAGAACAATTATTACAACGATTTAAATAATTAATATGTGAAAGAATATTGTTAAATATATAAACAAATCGATAAATTGAACATGTAATTTACTAGAGAAAACTCCTAAGCTTGGATAATCATGTGTCGTGTAAGCACATATTCCATACAACATAAAAATCCTCTCTGTTGCGATGGGTCTTGATACATCGTATACATTTATCCCATCCCATAATTCCTTCAATTCATCTACCAATGGTTGTAAGTAGACATCCATATTCTTCACTTGTCGTCTACCAGGGACTATGAGAGCCAACATAAAATGTTCATTCTTCATGGACCAGCATGGGGGGATATTGTTATTGATCACTACTACAGGCCAAAAATAATAGTTGGTGTTTTGGAGGGAATATGGGTTGACACCTTCCATGGCTATGCTGAGTCATAGACTTCGTACTTCATCCGTGAGTTTTTCGGGCCATGTATCCTCTATATGCTTCATGGCTATTGAATCATTTGGGATTCACATAACTCCCAACTCACTTATGTGTGAGGCATGCCATCCTTGCAACATAGCTAATTCTTTGCAACAAAAGAGCCTTTGAATCCTTGGGATTATAGGCATGTGCCTCAATATCTTAAAATGAGGACCAATACGTGATTTTCCCTTCTTTTTTGATTTATCATACATGTCATGCCCACATTTCGGACACATCTCTTTGTCCACATATTCTCCTCTATATAGTATACAATCATTTGGACATGCATGATATGATATGTACTGAACGCCCAACATTTTCAACAATTTCTTTGCCTCTTCGTAGCTATTGGGAAAGACATTATCACTTGGAAGAACCTTATCTTTGAATAACCTGTAGTTGGTGATCATGGAAAAATATATTAATAAATGTACATTAATTTTGATATAATTATTAACATTCATAAAATTTACCATTTGTAATGTTCATTGTAGTGTACTAATTATATTTCAAATTTATATAAAGGAGTACTTTATGGTGACTTACCTAAAAAGTTCCAAGAAACATGCATTTGCAAGCCAAAATTTTCTTTCAAGTTGTACAGTAACATCGTTGTCCCCAACTAGCTAGACTTTGACTAACCACCAGGTCCAAAGAGAGGGGTGGTGGAAGAAAATTTAAGGCTTTCGAAAAAGGTGTCATCGATATGAACATCATCCCCTAGTTGATCATCATTTCAGAATGCATCTAACAACATTGTCTCCATGACAGTCGTATCCCTTAAGTAATCATCCATACCAACCTCTATTTTATTGCCTCCATTTCCAGCTTGTGAAGAGCTACTATTGTTGTAGTCATTCCTAATTGGTGAATATGGATGTAGCGGGAATTGAATCGGTGGTTGATTCAACCATTCTTGGTATCGTTCCTCTATGATTTTTTCTCTTAATTCAATCTTCTCTCGATTTGACATTGTGGTGGGGTGCAAAGGAAATGGTAGGTAGGCCACTCATTATCACTAGAATCCTAATAATTTAAAAAAAAAATATTTGAACATGATTAGTACAAAATATATGACATCAATTAGTAACCACGTTGACAATCTTGCATGATTATAAGTTGGTTTGACGTTGAAATAATTAAATTAATCAATATACCAAACAATTATAATTATTACCATCATTGTCCTGGGATTATGGCTAGAAGATGCAATATTGTTACAATTGGCAGGGTGAAGCCACTGTCCATTTTCATCTACCAAATGCGCCTTGCGGTATGCAACTCTTGATAAGAACTTCTGACGTTTTGGAGCTGTTTGAATATTTTGTGCATCTGAACTCGATGCTGAATCTGCATGAACCTGCAAATTTGTATACATTATAAATTTAATTAAGCTGTGTATGATTGACATGGATAAAAAACATAAATTCAATTAGATAATAAAAATATAAATAAAATTTTAAGTAAATATTACGTCTCGAGATGGATAGGGAGAACTCCGCAATGGACTTTGAGAAATATTATGGAATGAGCTAGATTTTGAAGAATTGTCCATTCTATATAATTATGTTATTTTCTCCCTGTATTTGAGAAAAATCAACAATAAATTTTGGTGCACACACCTAAAAGTAATTTCCGTGCCTTAAAAATGGACTTCTTGTTATCGGTGCTACTGTATAGATCACCGCACCAGTGCATTCTTGCTACTGCGCACCAGTGTTGTTTTATAAATAGATGCACTTGTGTGGTTCTATTAAGTGATGCACCGGTGACGAATAACCGCAAATAAAAAAAGTGCAACTCTATTTTCTTTAAGTGAATAAAAAGCGGTAAATTGAAAAATGGGTGGCAAAATATTTTCGAAAATCTAATTTCATAAAATATTTCTTTAAATACTAAACACTTTTCATTATTTCACTATTTCTGCAAAAAATTTCAGCTAGCGATTTGTAGGAGACATACCTGGAGCAAATAGAGCACGAGAGCACTGTGGAGTAGGGAAATACGTTCGAACAGAAGTATTCAGACGATCAGAATTCCAAATCTCTGGTGATTCAAAACCTGTAGCATAGAATTTCAAATGGTCTTGTGATTAAAGTTTATTGTTTTTTAACTTTTTCTGTAGTTTTTTTTACGCAGTAAAAGAAAAAAATCATTTTTTTAAAAACTTTTTTCTATAGTTTTTCAGAAAAAAATTAAAAAAAAAATCCATTTTTAGAAACAAACCCTAGATTCTTTTTGTTTCTGCCGTTTCTTCTCCCCCTTTTTGTGATTTCAGAATTAGGGCTTTTCAATTTAGATTTACAGGGTTTGTATTGCTAAATATAGTCGTAAGACATCCAACCCACGGGACGACTTGCATAGTCGGATCCCAATCCATGTCGGCCCTTGCGTAAATTAAAAAAAAAACAGATTTTTTTTTCATCGGTGCACCCGACGTAACCTAGGAAACCAGTGCGCTGTATTATCCCAGCGCACCATGAAAGTATTGTGATAATTTTTTTTTTTTTTTTATTAGTCCGCTATATGTAAACTATAGCACTAGTGCGCTATTTCATTATGGTGCACTGCGAACGTGCTGTTTCACCAAAAAAAAATTCCATTTTAGAAACAAACCCTACATTCTTTTTGTTTCTGCCCTTTCTTCTCCCTCTTTCTTGCTTTCAGAATTAGGGATTTTCAATTTAGATTTATAGGGTTTGTATTGCTAAATATAGGCCTAAGACATCTGACCCATAGAATAACTTGCAAAGTCGGATCCCAATCCATGTCGGCCCTTGCGTGATTTAAAAAAAAAACATATTTTTTTTCATCGGTGTGCTTGGCGTAACTTAGTGCATTGGGGCGCTATATTATCCCAGTGCATTGCGAAAGTACTGTGATATTAAAAAAAATAAAATAAAAAAAATAAATAAATAAAATAAATAAATAAATAAAATAAAAATTTATCAGTTCGTCATATGTAAACTATGGCACCGGTGTGCTATTCAATTATGGCACACCGCGAACATGCTGTTTTGCAAAAAAAAAATCCATTTTAGAAACAAACACTACATTCTTTTTGTTTCTGCCCTTTTTTCTCCCTCTTTCTGTGATTTCAGAATTAGGGCTTTTCAATTTAGATTTATAGGGTTTGTATTGCTAAATATAGGCCTAAGACATCCAACCCATAGGACGACTTGCATAGTCGGATCCTAATCCATGTTGGCCCTTGCGTCAATTTAAAAAAAAAAACAGATTTTTTTTCATCGATGCGCTCGATGTAAACTAGTGCACGAATGTGCTGTATTATCCCAGCGCACTGCGAAAGTACTGTGATCAAAAATTTAAAAACAAAACAACGATATGTAAAATATGCCACCGGTGTGCTATTTCATTATGGCGCACTGTGAATGTGCTGTTTCACAAAAAAAATAAAAAAAATAAAATAATAATAATAATAATTTTAGAAACAAACGCTACATTCTTTTTGTTTCTGCCCTTTCTTCTCTCTCTTTCTGTGATTTCAGAATTAGGGCTTTTCATTTTAGATTTATAAGGTTTGTATTGCTAAATATAGGCCTAAGACATCTGACCCATGGGACGACTTGCATAGTCGGATCCCAGTCCATGTCGGCCCTTGCGTGAATTTAAGAAAAACAGAATTTTTTTTTATCGGTGCGCCTGGCATAACCTAGTGTACCGGTGCACTATATTGTACAAACGCAGAAAGAAAGTACTGTGATAAAAAATTAAAAACAATTTTTTTTTTATCAGTGCGCCATATGTAAAATATAGCACCAGTTTATGCTACGAAAACTAACACTTGACGATTTTTATTATTTTCTCTGTGTTAATCGGTGCGGTGGTTAACATGTAATGCACTAGTGCTTCTTTTTGACATAGAGCACCATACGGTCTATTATACTATTTGTGCGGTGCGTTTATAATACCTCCACACAGTGACGTTGGTGCGTACCGAATGAATGACCCACCGGTTTCTAAAGATTTTTTTTTCCTGAAAAGTTGACAATTTATTTATAAATATATTGATGAATGATATGGTACAGGTTTTAGATTGATAAAGAAATGACTGACAAGAGATAAAGTAACAAAAATACTAATAACACATCAAGAAAAGCAACAAAGGCAAGTTCTTTTTAAATTCTTTACAAAAAATATTATTTTTGAACTATATGTAAGTTTAACTAATATGTATTGTTTACTGTGTATCATGCAGAGCCACAAAATGACGAAGCTCGATAAGATTATTTCTGATCTACGACCAGAAGAGCGTAAAAGCTTGATGGAAAAATTTCAAAAGGATGAATCAGGTGAATGAAAAAATACTATCGATCCAATATGAGTTTCTTTTTTTAATTTCATTAATAATATATTAAAAATTATTAGATAAAATGTGTCGAACAATCTATTAATTCACATATGTTTAATGTTCTATAGGGACCAACAACTGATTAAATGAATGTTGTTCTAAGAAAAGAAAAAAATAGAACATGCAAATGAAAATAAATTTCTCCTTAGTTCATCTTGAGTGGTGCTGGAGGTTAACGAAAGTGTAGAAATTTGCTGAATAATGAAGATTTATCCACTGAGATTATCCTGGTCACACACTAATTCGAATTCATGCATAACACATAACCTCTTCTACAATTGATCATCAATTTGCGGAAATAGAAACAGTCGCATGCGCACATAAACACAATATGTAATGGGGAAAGCTTATAGCTGAAAACCCCCAGCTATTTTGTATATTATAATGGAAGAGAACATGTAACAATACATACAACAATACTCCTCACAAGTACTAGTACTATCTCCAGAAGTTACACACAAACTAGCTTGGTTTTGAACAAGTCACGGGTTCAAAACTCATCCACTATTTGCCTGCCTCTACTGCGCAATCCAAGTTGGTGTAATGAGAGATCCAAGTTTGAATCTCCTTGGCTTCAACTGCGCAATCCTCATTGGCAATCTCCTCCAATGCTTGTGAAAATCTCATGCACAACTAATGTCGCAACTAATAGCAAACTCACCCTTTCATCTACCTCTTCCACTGGTCTTCACTGAACTGTCCATGCACTGTAGTCAACTGATGTGTTCTTTAGTTGAATAATGAGTTAATGTTTAGTGAATTAAATAATATTTAATTCACCCCACTCATCTCTAGTGTATTAGCTAGTTAAACTAAATACAACTAGTTCAACTAAGTTAACCCGAACACAACTCCACCAACTGTCTCATCAACTCCACCAAACTCCGCCACTTGAGTTCTAACTGAAGTCAACCATGCATGAGCTCACCAAACCCCTAGGAATAGCGTAATTCCTTCTGTCAGGTGCATGGGCCACATCCGTAGCTCCAATTGAAGTGTTGTAAGAGAATAAACTGAAGTTTATAGTCCAAATATTATTAAGGGCTAATAATATTTGACTGACCTATTTTTAGACAGGCAGTCTAAAAATAGACTTCGACCTGTATGTCTAAAAATAGAGGTCCATCTATTTTTACCAACTCGACCAATCATCCAAGAATAGCATACTGCAACTCCTAGACCATGCTCCATATGTCTAAAAATAGACATAGTCTAAAAATAGACTTTGTGCCAAAAATAGCCTGCGGGCCCACTTAGTGAAGGCGACTTCATTTCACTAAGCTCCATCATCTTGTTGCATTTTCAACAGAAAGGGGGAATTTTTTTTACAAAAGTTTGAGGGATCTAGTGGAACGAATGTATAGACATTATTTCCACTTACAATATAAAAACAATCCAATGATTCAAAGAACCAAATTTTATTTAAACTACAGGAAGAGTTTCCGGAGAATTGGTTAATGAGACATGCCAGAATTTTAATAGCAAAAATGTACAACAAAAAAAGAAGGAATGAAAAAGTAATATTCCTTTAAATGTTTGTCTAGAATTATTTATAAATATCACTTTTGTTATATTTACTTTTCATATATCAATATAAAAATTAAATATTTTATTGTATTGTTACATTTTCAGGAAGATTATGAAAATCTCAAAAGATGAATTAGCTGATATCAGAAATATGCTAGTAGAAGTGTCCAAAAAGGTGTACAAGGCGGTGGTCAAAGAAATGGACAAAATTGCATAGCAGGAGGAGCCATCTCAACAACAACATGCTTCAAATGTAATATGTAATCATTGATTTTTTCGATCATTAGGTACAATAAATAAACAATTTAGCATTAAATATTAATTTTCATGTATTTTCTTGCAGTAAATAAAAGAAAATGGAACCCATTCAACGCATAAAACAGGACGACAAGGAAGAAAATGGTTGATATCTAAGTTTGTGAGTAATGGTTACTTCCTTATAACAACTTAACTAGATTTCATTTTTGTATTTTTTAAGTTGTTTTACAAAAATCATCATTGAATGTCTTCAAATAGGTGCTAACATACAAAGAAGAACCATCAGAGGAATTGATTGAAATTCAGTTAAATATGGGTTGTGAGTATATGTTGGCATATCAGAAATTAATTATGGAATTTGTAAGTATCTATCGATCTTGTTTTACTTAGCTTTGTCTATAATTAATAGAACAAAAAAATATTTTGTATTAAATATATGATTTGTTATGGGGTATAAAATTTGCAGGAAACAAAGTATGAAACTGCGCCAACAGATGAAATCTTGAAAGATGGTATGTTACATGGTTTTGAAAGAATGTGTATAGTTTATGAGTCAATTGTTGCAATGGTACGTCATTTATTTTCGATTTACATTGATGTATATTATTTAATATTGCAATTTTCATTCTCACCAATGTATATACACTCATTACAGTTTATTTTATGTTTGTATATGGAAGGTGAAGAATAAGAAAACAATCAACACCATGAACAAAAAATTCTTGAAAATAACCCAAGTCATGGAAGTAGCTCTAGCAATGATAGCAGTTCAAGCGAAGAATGATAATCACTATGTTTGGATATCAAAGCAAGGCATTGTATTTTTTGAAATATTATTCTGTGAAATCAGAAATTCTATTTAATGTAATGGACATAGTGTCCCAATTAAAAGACAAAGGGATACCAATAACTGTCCCATTTTTTATGACAAAGACTATATATATATATATATATATATATATATATATATATATATATATGTATGTATGTATGTATGTATGTATGTATGTATGTATGTATGTATGTATGTATGTATGTATGTATGTATGTATAATAAAATATGTTTTAATTTATTCTATTGCGTTCGCCATTGTCGCTGAGAAATGTAACGCCACTGATTAAATTTATGGATGATTAATTATTATAATGAAGAGATGTGAAATTTGATAATATGATATTACAAATTAATCCAAACATCACATTCAAATGCACTAATAAAAATTTAATTCATATGAATGCTGTTATTATATATATATGTGTAGACTTTTGATGAATAATGAATTTTAAAAAATCACAATAATTATGATATGATATAACAAATTAATCCAAACATCACATTCAAATGAATTAATAAAATTTAATTAATATGAATACTGTTATAAGATGTGTTGACTTTTGATGAATAATTAATTTAAAAAAATCACAATAATTTCACTGTCACAGGTCGATGTTTCTAAAAAATACAAATGAAAACTAGTGCGTGTCAGTTACTGTACACTGGTATGTTTATATTTTGAAGTGCACCGGTGCATTTCTATGACCTATGGGCACCGCAAAAATACCAAAACCAATTAAAAATATTGGTGCGCTTGTGCGATACTGCGCACCGGTGTGTTTATGTGGAATTACACACCGACGCATTTGTACGACCTCTGGGCACTGCACAAATACCGATTCCAATTATAAAACTCGGTGCGTTTGTGTGATATTTTGCACCGGTGCGTTTATGTGTATCTACGCACCAGTGCATTTGTACGACCTATGGGCACCGCAAAAGTACCGATACTAATTATAAATCTCGGTGCATTTGAGTGATATTATGCACCGGTACATTTCTATAAGTCTATGCACTAGTGCGTTGAGACAACCTATAGGCACCGTAAAAATCCCGAGACCAATTAGAACGGCCCCGTGAATTGTATCACCAACACTGCGCCCAGTGCGGTTTTATACCTTGACGACTCGATGCATTCTCCTTCGAACGACCCGAGCCACCTTCTAGATGTACACACTGGTGCGTTCAAGCCTCAGTAGCGCACCGATGAAAAAAACATCCGTAATAACCTTTAGCCACCCATTTTTTTTTAGTTGTGTTGAATTTCTGTTAAAAGCTCCACCAAAACCTCCGTAATCATAAATGGATGTTATAGAAAATGTTTTTTTGACAAATTTGGCCAATTTTATAACACTAAAAACCTTCTTTGTAACCTCCGCTAGAGGGTCTTTTCCTTGTAGTGATTCAAAAGTTGTAATCATAATTATAGTCATCTTTATCATGGTTTCATTCAGTCCAGAGTCTCCATTAGGTCGTTAATGTTTCAGTCACCAAATATGTCATCCATGTATAAAATACAACAATGAAGGAGTGGTAATAAGTAAATTTGTTCTATGAATTTGGTTTCAAATGTAATTTATGTTTCTAATATGTAATAATTTCATCATGTTCCTAAATATGCAATTAAGGTTTCCAAAGCTACGAGGTTCCAAAAGCAAAGTGAAAATCATGAGGTGGGCCACCCTACCTCTTTGAATTTGTAAGTAAAATAAACCCTTCCCATGGTAATTTTCCCTTTCCTACCTGAATCCCTCACACCCCCTCACTTTCACTCCCTAGGAATCTACACCCAAACCCTAGACCCTACACCACACCACTATCCCTATACTGCATTTTTGGCAGCGTCCTAGACCTAGACTTGTAATAAAATTCCCTAAGTATACTCCAGCCTTCCCTACCCCCCATTCCACCTCCCATACCTCCCTAACACTGTTAGGTCCCTATATTACTAGTATAGTCCCTTATTGTTGTTAGTGTAACCCCCATATTGTTATTATTGTGCCCTTAAATTATTATTTTTAGTTTGGCTAGGATTACATTGTGGCCCCACTAGGATTACATTATGGCCCCATGGACTCCTATGTATAGAAAGGAGGTTTTGTAATTTGTATCATCCAAGAATTGTTCATTCATGTAATGTATTGGAGGTTTCCCCCTCGAAGTGGCTTATTTATAAGGTGTTGATATCTCTTTTCTTCTATTTTTGGAGTTGGTTTCACAACATTTGGTATCAGAGCTTTGGATTCTAGGGTTTCGCTGCTCCAAACAGGTCATCGTGGAATTTTTTCTATAGATTTTTTTCTACGAAGTTTCAGAAGTTGAAATTTTTAGGGTGTGAAGCAGAAATCCTAAGGAACATCGTCAAAAAATTTAAGAGCTTGGTTCACAATATTTTCGGAGATATGATCTATGGATGTTAGGTATTTTTGCAGGCTCCTTAATTTAATATAAATAGGTCATTATGGAATTTGTGCTATAATTTTTTTTCTATGAAGGTTCAAAACCTAAAAGTTTTAGCGCACGAAGCTGAAATCCTGAGGAAACGGGTCAAAAAATTTCAGATCTTGGTTCGCAACATTTTCGGAGATATGATTTGTGGAAGTTAGTGATTTTTCAGGCTCCTAAATTTCATCTCAAAGAGGTGATCATGGGAAAATATTCATAACTCTCTCTCCGAGCATCGGATTAGAGTGCCGTAAAAAGTGGTCGCAAGTACACGAACTTTAGTTTCTTTTCTATCAATTTCAGAGCTAAAATATGAAACAGTGACACGTGGAAAGTCATACAACTTCGCTCTACTGAACTAGTCCATAATTAGGTCATTGTGGGAGATTGGACATAACTTTGCCTTGGAGAATCCAAATCAAGTCAGAAATTTGGCATTCGAAATATAATTAAGAAGGCTACCTCGGTGCCCAATTTCAGATATTGAAGAGCTGTAATCCCAAAGATAATCCAATTTCAATATTGAGCTCCTCAAAAGCAAGAAAAAGGTGTGTATTTTTTTTTACGAATTGCATAAGTCTTGTTTGAAGAATCAATTTGAATTGATTCCAAGGGCATATTGTAGAATATATATTAGTATTGGATTAAAAAAAAATGCCTCGTAAAAATAATTCAACACCCATTAAGCCTTCAGAAGGCTCTACTATGACTCATGAAGATGAAGAATTGCAACATGATCTATCAAAATTACAAGAGCAAGTGCACCAAATTTCGCTCTCACAAAGAGCAACAAAAAATGAAATGGATGTTTTGAAGAAAGGTGTGGAAGCGAAGATGGATGGTTTGAAGAAAGATGTGGAATCCAAGATATAGGGCATGGAATCTAAGATGGATGACATGGAAGCTAAGATCGATGAAAAAATGAAAGACAACATGGAAAACATGAAGAATGATCTAAAAGCAGACATGGAAGGTTTGACAAAGTTGATACAAGAAATGTTTCATAATGGTGAAAAGATAGTAGAGGAAACTCATGATGAGAACAAAATAAATGTTAATCGTGACTTCATAAACTCTAATGTTAGTGGG
This sequence comes from Pinus albicaulis, assembly GCA_034641835.2. NCBI lineage: Eukaryota > Viridiplantae > Streptophyta > Pinopsida > Pinales > Pinaceae > Pinus > Pinus albicaulis. The sequence goes on along the minus strand of CM076580.1, from coordinate 1,383,722,714 downwards.
AAGAACCACCATATTCCAAAATGGATATGAGGAAGTTTGATGGAAAGGATCCTGTAACATGGATACTACAAATGGAGCAATATTTTGATCTCCATAATGTGCAAAACACACAAAAGGTATGCATTGCAACTTTACATTTGGAACAAAATATATTTTTATGGTATCGATGGCTTTGCTCCTGTAAAAAAATTGTCACTTAGTCAATTTTTACGGAGGAAATGATAGCACATTATGAGGATACAAAGAGCAACACCTTCTTTAGCCAATTGATAAATCTCAAACAAAAGGGTTTAGTGGGGGAGCACATTGAGGACTTCCAAAAAATGAATATAAGGGTAACTGATATTCCAGAGGAACACAGGATTGATCTCTTCATAGGTACTTTAAAGGATAACATCCAACATGAAGTTCGCATTTTGGAACCTGATTCAATGGAGAAGGCATTCAGGTTGGCAAGAAAAATTGAATGTAAAATTATGGCGACAAGGAAGCCTACCACTCACTTCTATAAAGAAGGAAGTATTGCTACGCCTAGATGTCCACAACCTACAAGGTTGACACCACAACAATTGGAAGAAAAAAGAGAAAAAGGGCTTTGCTACTGTTGTGATAGAAAATACACTAAATGTCATAAGTGTGCTGAGAAGAAATTATTTTACATGGATTGTGAAGAGGAAGAAGAAAATGAACAAGAAGAGGATATACACCAGGAACCGGTCCTAGAAGAGGAAGAAATGAGTCCGACCATATCGTGTAATGCATTGGCAGGAATTACCACTCCTCAAACTCTCAAGATAGAAGGACATATCAAGAAGAAAAAGGTAATAGTGTTGATTGATTCCGGTAGCACCCATAATTTTATTCATTGTAAGGTAGCCAAGGAATTAAATTGTTTCCTATACCCAGCACCAGAATGTCAAGTGATGGTTGCAAATGGAGAAACTATAAATTGCTCTGGAAAATGCCATAATATCAAGCTAACCATGGGGGAATATGTATTGACTAGTCCAATGCTTTCCATTCCTATGGGAGGTGCCAATGTTGTACTAGGAGTACAATGGTTACAATCTTTGGGGACGGTAGCTTTTAATTTTCAAGAACTTTTCTTGAAATTTTTTTCAGAAGGAAAGGAAGTTGAATTACGGGGTATTGCGGGGAAGCCAGGAAGGATAATAAGCTCTAATGTCATGAAAAGCTTCTAAAGAAAGAACAGCGAGGCGTAATTGCACAATTATGCTCACTAGAAGTTCCAACATCAAAATCATCTATTTCTGCAGATCTCCAACAAGTCTTCGACAATCATTCCAAGGTGTTTGAAACTCCCAAAGGACTCCCACCTATTCGTGATCATGATCATGCTATTCATTTGATTCTAGGAAGTGTTCCTCCAAACATCAGGCCTTATAGATATCCTTATGTCCAAAAGAGGGAAATTGAATGTATGATTGCAAAAATGTTAGAGGCAGGTATAGTTCAACCTAGTCAAAGTTCTTTCTCTGCTCCTATAGTATTGGTACACAGGAAGGATGGAACATGGCGCATGTGTCCAGATTATAGGGAGCTCAATATGATCACCATTAAATATAAATTTCCCATTCCTGTGATTGATGAATTACATGGAGCAATTTATTTTACCAAGTTGGATCTTTGTTCAAGATATCATCAAATTAGAATGAAGACTGAAGATATTCCAAAAAAAACATTTCGAACTCATGAGGGTCATTATGAATTTTTGGTCATGCCTTTTGGCCTTACCAATGCACCTTCTACATTTCAAGGGTTGATGAATTCCATTTTCAAATCCTTCCTTAGAAAATTTGTGCTAGTATTTTTTGATGATATACTAATCTACAGCAGGTCTTGGAAGGATCATGTTCAACATGTTGACAGGGTGCTTAAACTATTGTAGGAGAAACAATTATATGCAAAAACATCCAAATGTTTCTTTGGAGTACAAGAGGTGGAATATTTGGGTCATATTGTATCTCACGAGGGTGTTAAAGTAGACCCTAACAAAATTAAAACCATTAAGGAATGGAAAGTCTCCACAACCATAAAGCAGTTGCGAGGATTTCTCGGGTTAACAGGGTATTATCGCAAGTTTGTTAAGAATTATGGGAGAATAGCAGCACCTCTAACAACATTATTGAAGAAAGATGCATTTTCATGGACTCCTCAAGCAACTAAGGCCTTTGAACATCTTAAAGAGGCAATGTGCCTAGCACCGGTCTTAGCTACGCCAGACTTCACAAAAACCTTTATTGTGGAATGTGATGCCTCAGGAAATGGAATTGGTGTCGTTTTAATGCAGGAAGGAAGACCCATTGCTTTTGAAATTCGTCCAATCAAAGGAAAGTATTTACAGAAACCTATTTATGAGAAGGAAATGTTAGCAATACTGCATGCACTAAAGAAATGACGAACTTACCTAATGGGAAGACACTTCAAGGTAAAAACTGATCATGATAGTCTTAAACACTTTTTGGAACAAAGACTATCATCAGAAGAGCAGCAAAAATGGGTCACAAAGATGTTGGGTTATGACTTTGAAATAATATACAAAAAATGAAAGCTTAATGTTGTTGCATATGCACTCTCAAGAAAGAATGAAGAGGTGGAAGCATTTCTTTGTGCCATTTCTATTATCAAACTAGATTGGATAACTGAAGCAAGAGATGAATGGAAGAAGGACAAAGATGTATGGACACTCATTCAAAAGTTGCAGCAAGATCCTAGTACATCTGATACATTTAGTTGGAAAAATGATTCCTTATGGTACAAAGATCGCTTATATCTTTGTAAGAATTCCCAACAAAAACAAAAGATTCTTCTGGAATTGCACACTTCTCCTTTAGGAGGACACTCAGGATTTTTAAAAACTTACCACAGGGTGAAGAAAGAATTTTTTTGGGATGGCTTTAAATCTGATATTCAAAAGTTTGTGGCGGAATGTTTGGTTTGCCAGCAGAATAAAGTGGAGACAATTAAGACCCCGGGACTTCTACAACCTTTATCCATTCCAAGTCAGCGTTGGGAGGAGCTTTCAATGGATTTTATCACAGGTTTACCTAAGTCTGAAGGAAAGAATGTCATCATGGTGGTAGTTGATAGACTTACCAAGTATGCACACTTTTGTGCATTATCTCATCCATTTAAAGCAAGTACAGCTGCTACTACATTTGTGGACAGAATTCAAAAGCTACATGGAAGCCCAAGGGTTATTGTGAGCGACAGAGATCCCATTTTTACGGGAAATTTTTGGACAGAGTTATTTTCTTCTTTGGGTACTAAATTAGCTCATAGCTCATCTTATCATCCTCAATCTGATGGTCAAACCGAGATAGTAAATAAATGTTTGGAAGGATATCTTCGTTGTTTTGTATCTGATAAAAAAACACAATGGTTCAAGTGGTTACCTCTCACTGAATGGTGGTATAACACTTCCTTCCATACTGCAGCAAAAATGACCCCATTTATGGCACTTTATGGATATCATCCACCATCCATCACATCATCTTTAAGAGAAAATTCAAAGGTTCAAGTAGTGGAAGATCACATCGAGCATCAACAAGAAGTTCTCCAACTCTTAAAGGATAACCTGAATTTGGCACAAAATCGAATGAAACAACAGGCAGATCAACATCGCAGCGAGAGAAGTTTTGATGTAGGAGACTGGGTATTTTTACGGCTACAACCATACAAACAAATGTCCCTCAAGCAAGCTAAGAACGATAATAAATTATCACAAAAGTACTATGGTTCTTACAAGGTGTTGCAAAATATTGGTACTATGGCATACAAATTGGAGCTTCCTGCTTCTTCACAAGTGCATCTAGTTTTCTATGTTTCATGCTTAAAGAAGGTTATAGGTGAAAATCTTCCATTTCAAACAATATTTCCAGAACTTTATGAGGAAGGAAAAATCATATTGGAACCTGAAGCGGTCACGGAAACAAGAACTTGACAGCTACGAAATCAATCAATTTCAGAGTATCTCATCAAGTGGAAGAACTTACCCACTGAATATTCTACATGGGAGGATGAGAATTTTATACAGAATCACCCAGAGCTACTCAAGCATTGGGGACAACACTTTTTTGAAGGAGAGGGGCATGTTATGTCCCTATATTACTAGTATAATCCCTTATTGTTGTTAGTGTAACCCCCTTATTGTTATTATTGTACCCCTGTAACCCCCATATTGTTATTATTGTGCCTTTAAATTATTATTTTTAGGTCGGCTAAGATTCATTGTGGCCCCACTAGGATTACATTATGGCCCCATGGACTCCTATATATAGAAAGGAGATTTTGTAATTTGTATCATCCAAGAATTGTTCATTCATGTAATGTATTGGAGGTTTCCCCCTTGAAGTGGCTTATTTCTAACGTGTTGATATCTCTTTTCTTCTATTTTTGGAGCTGGTTTCACAACAAACACCCTTCCCTACCTCCCAAATTTTTCCCATCCCCATTTCCCTCTCCTAAATCCTCCATCCTTCTCCTTTACCACCATCCCTTGTTTTTCACAACTAGGGTTTATGCCTCGCAAAGAACCTATGGAGGAAGAGAAGAGACCCTGTAACAAGGGAAGTCAGATTTCAACAACTCCTTGAGAGGTATAACAGATATAAAAAGCTGCAAAGGCCCATGGCCACTCATTACTACACCATGAATTTGATCTCCAAGGTCAAAGTCAAACAATTGAAGGTAAAACTCAAAGAAACCCAAATCAACCAAAAGGAGAAGGGTAAGTTGTATTTTCTTGCAGATGGATCCACGGTTGCATAACATACCTCAGTATCTCAAAGAATCCTGTCATGCATTCGAAGACCAAGCACATTCCCATCAAGTATCACTTCTTACGTGAACAAGTGCTTGAACAAAAGGTGAAGTTGGAATATGTTCCCTCCAAAGAACAAGTTGCTGATATCTTTACCAAACCTCTGCCCAGGGAAGCATTCAAATATCTAAGACAGAAGCTAGGAGTAGTCTCTGCTAGTCAGAAAAACAAATCTGCTTAATTTTAGAAGATCAAATTGGATACGCGGGTTTCCTGAAATACAGTTGCGTATATACGCGAGTTCATACACAGAAAACCGTGTATGAGTGGTTGCTGACAATTTTTTCAGGGTCAGCATTTCTTCAGCACAAGCTGTGGTGCTGTTTGGTATCTCTGATGTGGTTTGGAGTCTCTGGTGGTATTTCATCTCTTATATTTCTGTTTCATTATCTAGTGGGTGAAGATGCCTTGATGATTTGATGTTGAAAGTGTCCAGGATGCACAAGCATAGGAGGAGCTTTGGTCATATGGAAAAGATGCATTGGAAGCACAGTTTCAGGGGGAGCATTAGCCTTGCTGAGTATAATGCATTGTGGACATTATGATGGTTTTGAAACATGATCTCTTTTGAGGTCTTCTTGGTAGTGGTCATAAGAGGTCATATTTGTAATTTGATGAAAAGTTCATGATGAGATCTATGATGTAAAATTGTAATATTCAGGCATGTAAGGACTTGTTCATTTTGTAAACCCACTTGGTTGGGTAGTTGAGTCAAAATGTGTAAACCCACTTGGTTGGGTACTTGAGTCTCTTATTTAAATCCATTTGGTTGGATCTTTGATGTAAGTATGAGTCCTTGGTAATAGGAAGGTCATAAAGTCATGTACTTCATTGAAAATATGTTTGAACTTTCAGCATGAACTCAGGGGGAGCATGGTAACTTCAGTATACATCACTTCTACATGAAGGGAAAAACCTTGTGTTGATTTTGATCTACCCTTTGCCCTTGATGTCAAAGGGGGAGAGTGACATGGTGTTTGAATAAGGGGAGAATATCATTATGCTTAATGTATCTATCTGTTGTGATCAAACACCATCATGGTTGCCATCAAGTCCAAAAGGGGAGATTGTTGGCAATATGATGCAAAGTGTTGTCCTTGATGGCAACCCACTTGATGAAGATGATGGCAACCTACTTAGTGAATTTGTTCTTGATGCTTGATAAGTTTATTAATGATGTAAATCTGATGTTCTACAAGTAGTACAAAAGTTGCAGAAGAAAGAAATATTAGTATGTGCAAGAATAATGATGAAAAAGGTGTTTTACAAGGCATACGTGGGTTTGTCAAGGAGAAGGCACGTATGCACGCGGAAAATTACGTGCCAAGTCGTGTATGATCAATTGCGCTCTAAATGTGTAAAACCAGGGGTTACTACCATGGTATTGACCCATTGTATTGAGCGTTGGATTGTCTATGAGATCCAGTCCCGGAATACCATCGGAAGTGATGTGGTTTTGGCTCATGGTATTGAAAAAGGCTAAACCTATATAAGGAGAAGAAATTCATAGTGCAAAGGGTGTGCAGGTGTCTGGACTTTAATGAATACTTCACTCTGAAGTTAATCTGTATGGTTGAATTCTGTTCTTAATTGATAGATCTGAATCTATGATGCACCTATGAACATGATGATTCAAGACCTCTAGATCTGAAAAGATGAATCTCTAGGATGATATGAAAAGAAGGAATGAAGACCTGGTGCAAATGTGCTGAAGATCTTGAAGAAATCTGGGTAAGTTCATAGATCTGGTCTGTTGTGCAAAGTTTACCTTTTATAGATCTATACGCAGGTTCAGTTCGTGAAAAGCGCGTGTATATGCGGATTCGCTTAAATAAAAGCGCGTATGGACATTTAGGGTTATTTTGATAAATGCACAGATGTATACGCGGCTTAGCTTCATGAAAAGCGCGTATATACGCGGGTCTGATTAAATAAAAGCGCGTATGATATCTGATCTAATGGTTGTTCAAGGTTGAATGTGTTTCTGCATATTTATTCTGAAGTCTGGGTTATCTCTGATATTCTAGTTACAGTGGTTTCATTGTTCTGTTTGAAGCATTGGGCAAAGGTTGTTTGTTGATAAGTAAAGGGTTGTGTTGGAGCTGTTTGATCTAGTTTGAAAATTGATGAAACGTGGTCTGCAGTGGATCTGAGGGTTGAAGCCTTCAATCTGAAAGTAGAAGCTTTCTGCCAGTAGAGACTGGTGCTAATATCAGGGGGTAGTAGCTCCCTTCCAGGTGAGGTTGGTAAACGAGAGCAGGGGATTGTTGCTCCGTTCCAGGAGAGGCTGGTAAACGAGAGAAGGTTGTAGCCTTCTACAGGTGGGTGCCTACATGCTGGCATGAGTCTGCACCAGTACATGTTGTAAGAAGTTTTCTTAATAATAAAGATTGAAGACTGAGACGATGGCAGCGGTGGTTTTATCCCGAATTGGGTTTCCACCTAAAAATCCCGGTGTTCATGTGTGTTGCCTATGTGTGATGATTGCTTCTATTCTTTCTGCACCTGTTTATTGTTTTATAAACATCTGATGAATGAGTAAAGCAATGATCTAAGTCAAGAACTAAATGCATAATTAGATCACTGGATATACGCGAGTTCTGTAAAGGATATCTGCGTACATACGTGAGTTTCCTTCAGGAAAGTAGTGTATGGGTTTTTAAGAAAGAAATATCAAAGTTTTATTATCTGCACTAAATACTGATTCACCCCCCCCCTCTCAGTATTTTTCCCAACATTTTCTCTGTCATGGAGTGTCCAAATTACTTTCTTAATGAGTCAAATATTAACTAGATAGAAACATATTTCCAATGAGATATCATATGCTCAATTTGGAGTTCGGGAAGGCCTCCAAAAGTGACCTACAACTTCACGTTGCGCTTTTCCTAGGGACATGATGCTCTTTTTGACCAGTCTTGGGAGAATTGATTTTTGTGGGGCTATACTTGATAATTTTTAGTTTTTGATGGGTCCATTGTGTAGCACACAGAGAGATATTTCTAATGAGCTATCATGAGCTCAATTTTGAGTTTAGGAAGGCCTCCAAAATTGGTCTGCAATCTCATGCTGCACTTTTGCTGGAAGCCATGTTGCGCTTTTTGCACTCTTATGTTTTCTCCAAAATTTTCAAAATTTCTTAGTTGATGGATGAATTCAGTGGATTTTTACATATGTAATGATGAAGTGTAAATGTAATTATGTCCTAAATAGTTACTAGGGGTAGATACATCATGTAAATAGGTAATTTTGGTCAAAGTGAATCAGATGAGTTGGCTAACCTCTTTAATCACTTGGATTACATTTGAGCACTTTGTGGATAAAATCCACAAGTCAGGGATTCGATACCTGAGAGTGGGAGAAGTATTTTTTGGCCTATACCTTTCATTTCATTTCTCATTGCAATGGTTGGATGCTATATAATTTGATCATTGAACACTATTGTAATCAGACTTTTGGCAAGAAATAACAGACTAAGTTGCAACTATTTTGATGGGATACCTGTGGTAATGTGATTTGACATTGTTTCTTCTTATGTTTTGCAAATGTGTGAATGTATTGTGATTTAATATTCATGCCATATCTGAATGTAATTGATTCCTAAGTCAGAAAGACATAATTCATTAGATTATGCTCTGTTTTGGAGGAATAGTTACAATTTTGTTTCATATTTCTTCTTATTGAAAATAATTCATGTTTCCATGCTCTTTTTCTGAAACCCTAGCAGTATAAACCACTCCATAAAGATACCTTAATGTGTTAAGCTACTTACCTACCTTGCCCCATCATATCTCTGCAATTCTGATCCTTATTTTCCTTGACCTATTTCTTGTATGATCTATTCACTATCCATCACCTCAAATTCACTCAAACAAACCCTAGTGCTACTATACCTAGCCTAAAATCCTCTTTATCCATTCATATTGGTTGTGATCTTGTGGAAAGATCCCTCTCCTACCTAGTAGGGCTAGCTACTTGGAAAAATATTGGTCCATGGTTACCTTTGTTGGTCTCTTCTCAGCCTCGGAGGTTCGGTGGAGTGATAACATCTTGGTGACCATACTAGGGAACAAGGTGAAAAAAATTCCCTGGGAAAGAACGAAAAGTATCATATCTGATTGTTGATGGTGAATAGTGGCCAGACACAAAGAAGGTTGTGCATCATTCACCTTACGACTCCAGTGTCGAAGAATCCGAAGATTCAGAAATTTTATGGCGACTCCACTTTTCAAGAACCGATAGTATGAAGAACTTCTTGGTGACCTCACTGTTGTCAAAATGGATTCAATTGCTTGAATGTATGCTCCTTTAAAATGAGATCATATTCCAGGTTTTCCTAACTGCATGCCTTGTGTAGATTGGTAGACTTATCTCCCAAAGTTTAAAGATGAGAAAGGAGATGATGCTACTCTACATCTTAAATTTCACATGCATGCACACAAGTTGAGTGTTCAATTTCCTGAAGACTGTATGATGAAAATGTTCATGGAAACCTTAGAAGGAAAAGCGAGATCAAGGTATGAGAGTTTACCGTTTGCTAGTTTGTATTCTCTAAAATACTTTCATTCAATTTTCTTTCAACATTATCAAAGCTCTAATTCTTCCTTGTCGATGATTGATAGTTTTTGTGAGATATTTGATAATTTCATTGAGTTTATTGAAAATTTGTATGGGGATGAAGAGTTTCTAGTTGATGAGATCATAGAAGCCCTATATGATTTTTCCTCCCAACAAGAATAAGTAGTTTCCTCCTTGGATGAAAAATATCGGGACCAAGAAAGAGAAATTCCAATTCCCGATCCTGAAAGTGAAAATCATCAAGCAAATAAATACTATTATAAAACTCAGTTTTATCCTTTGTCTAAAGATGAGATAGATAAGCTCCTGAACAGTCATGTCACAACCCAAGCTAATGCAGGTTTGCAATGTTCACATAGTCAAGAATGTGTTAGTGAAAATTCTTCCATTATTGAAAATGAAAATATGAGTTTAAATGATGACAGTCATGAGATTGATGAAACTATACAGGAAGTTGTTGTGAGTAAGCCAATTTGTGATGATTATTTCTTGCAAGGATATCAGCTTACAGAGACCGTTGTCTTTCATGAAGAGGATAAGGCTGTCATGTTTAACAATATTGAATACTGTTTTCTGTTCAAGGATGATTTAGACTATGAATATGAGGAGTATGAGCCTAAGATAGACAACGTGCAAGAGATAGAGTTAGAGTTTCCCATTCTTGAGGAATTTACAACCAACACTCAGATGGAAGAAGGTCATACTTCCATATGACTTCCTATGGATCAACATCCAAGTGTACTTATAGATCAGAATGAAGGGTGTGATTTTGTTTTCGCTAAATCTCGATACAAGGTAACATTTCAGATTTTTGAAGATCCTTATATTGATTTGCTACAATCAACAGGGGAGATGAATTTTCTTGCATTTCTGAATCATGAGCATATTTTTAGTGGACACTCGGGGTTGCCTATCTTTTTTTTTTCTTCCTGCTCGATGAAAGTGAGAGAAGAATTCAGGTAAGTAGCCATCTATTGGATTGGTTACACTAGAAGGATCACTTCACATTATTGTACATATGTCTTCAACAGGCAGGTGGTTGTCATAAGGATTTGAAGCCCTCAAGTCTCGGTGATATGCTACCATCAATAAGTTTAGTAAGTTTTTATTTCAGTCAGTCCAAGTTTGAGTCAGTTTATCGAGTCAAGTTTTCAAAATTCAGTTTGGTTTTCAGCTTTTGACTCCATGCACGATGGTTAGGATACTTGGTCTATGGTGTTCTTGACACCTCCAAGGAGTTGTCATCCCCAGATGGAGCCAATTTTAGTGTATGTTTTTGCATCCTTCCACCAATGATCAAATAAACTCTTTTCATGTCATATTAGGGTCTCATTTTGAAATTTTTGTCATTCCATTAGGTCATCATGCAAAAATTCTGTCACTTGGTGTAGATTTAGGTATGATCTCACTCCTTTCAAAATTTACTATTTTCTGGGTCATTTCACCACTTTTCTGAGTGTACCATCATTAAAAAATTTTCATCATCATTACAATCATCTTTATCATGGTTTCATTCAGTCCATAGTCTCCATTAAGTCATTAAGGTTTCAATCACCAAATCTGTCATCCATGCATAAAATACAGCAATGAAGAAGTGGTAATAGGTAAATTTGTTCTATGAATTTGGTTTCAAATTTAATTTATGTTTATAATATGTAATAAGTTCATCATGTTCCTAAAGCTGCAATTGAGAGTTCCAAAGCTACGAGGTTCCAAAACCAAAGTGGAAATCATGAGGTGGGCCACCCTACCTCTTTGAATTTGTAAGTCAAATAAATCCTTCCCATAGTAATTTTCCCTTTCCCCACATCCACATACCCTACCTGAAGCCCTCACACCCCCCCACTTTCACTCCATAAGCGTCTACATTCGAACCTCAGACCTTACACCACACCACAATCCCTATACTACATTTTTGGCAGCCTCCTAGACCTAAACTTGCAATAAAATTCCCTAGGTCTACTCCTACCTTTCCTACCCCCCTTTCCACTTCCCATACCTCCCTAACACCCTTCCCTACTTCCCAAATTTTTCCCATCCCCATTTCCCTCTCCTAAACCCTCCATCATATTCCTTTCCCACCATCCCCTGTTTTGCACCACTAGGGTTTATGCCTTGCAAAGCATCTATGGAGGAAGATAAGAAGCCCTATAACAAGGGATTTCAGATGTCAATATCTCCTTGAGAGGTATAATAGAGATAAAAAGCTGCAAAGGCACATGGCCACTCATTACTACACCAGGAATTTGATCTCCAAGGTCAAAGTCAAACAATTGAAGGTAAAAGTCAAAGAAAGCCTAATTAGCCAAAAGGAGAAGGATAAGTTGTATTTTCTTGCTGATGAATCCATGGTCGCATAGCATACCTCATTAGGCATCTCTGGACCAATTTTGAGAATATTTGGAGAAATTTTTGTATCTTGGTGCAAGTTGGTGCAATTTTGAAAATTTTGGCACACATAGGAACAATTATGCTTCAAAGTATGTTTCTCACCAAATGGAGATGAATTTTACAAAACTAAAATAATTTTTTCTCAATAATATAACAAGAAACAAAAACATCCTTCATTTTACACACAGGTGTTATGATTTGGGAGAAATATCCAAAATATAGTTGTTACAGGAGAGCTGTTGTACTTCTGGAGTACTCTTGGGAAAATGAATTTTTCTCTGTCATGGATTGTCAAAATGACTTTCTTAATGAGTCAAATAATAACTAGATAGAAATATACTTCATCTAAGCTAACATGAGCTCAATTTGGAGTTTGGGAAGGCCTCCAAAAGTGACCTGGAACTTCACGCTTTTCTTTTCCTAGGGACATGCTTCTCTTTTTGAACATTCTATGGAGAATTGGTTTTTGAGGGGCTATACTTGATCGTTTTCAGTGCTTGAGGGGTCCATTGTGCAGCAGACAACGGGATATTTCTAGCGAGATATCATGATCTCAATTTTGAGTTTGGAAAGGCCTCCAAAATTGGTCTACAATCTCACACTGCACTTTTTCCAAAGTTGTTGCGCTTTTTCCCAGGCACACTACACTTTTTGTAGTCTTCTGTTTTCTCCATAATTTTCAAAATTTCTTAGTTGATGGATGAATTCAGTGGATTTTTATTGGTTTGTTGATGAAATGTAAATGTAATTACTTCCTAAATAGTTTCTACGGGTAGATACATCATGTAAATAGTTAATTTTTTTCAAAGTGAATCAGTTTCATGAATGATAGGGATGAGTTGGCTAACCTCCATACTCACTAGGATTCTTGTTGAGAAATTTTTGGATCAGCTCCACAAGTCAGGGATTCGACCCCTGAGAGTGGGAGAAGTATTTTTTTTCCTATATCTTTCATTTCCTTTCTCATTGCAATGGTTGGATGCTGTATAATTTGATCATTGAACACTATTATAATCAGACTTTTGGCAAGAAATAACATACTGAGTTGTAGCTATTTTGATGGGATACCCATGGTAATGTGATTTGACATTGTTTCTTCTTATGTTTTGAAAATGTGTGAATGTATTGTGATTTCATATTCGTGGCATCTATGAATGTAATTTATTCCTAAGTCAGAAAGACATAATTCATTAGCTTATGCTCTGTTTTGGAGGAATAGTTACAATTTTGTTTCATCTTTCTTCTTATTGAAAATAATTCATGTTTCCATGCTCTTTTATGAAACCCTAGCAGTCTAAAGCACTCCATCTACTAGCACTGCAATTTTTCAAAAAATTTCAAAGTCTGGTTGTCATTGTAAGTCGTTTCTTTGATCCTCTCTTGTCTTATAACCTATGGTGGAGAGCCTCAGAGAGTCAAAATGTATGAGTCTTTATCACTTTTTAACAAAATAAAAAGTCCAACACTCAAATTCCATTTAAATCCACTTTAAACCCTCCAAATTCAATTATGTTATCTCACCGTCGGGTTCCTTTCTTACACTCCAATAGCATTTAAACACTTCAAAAATCCTTTGTTACACTTTGGGCCACTTTATTACATTTATATTATTTATCATTTTTCCACTTTAAAATCATTAATAGGACGTACTTCATCGTAAATAAAAAATTATCGGTACATTCACCTACTCCTGCCTCCTTAAATTCCCGATTGCGATAACAATGGGATCTACCTACTGCCACATCATACCATACTATCATATTTCTTTGTGGACCCACCTTACCTTATTTCACAATCGTAATTCACAATTCCTTTATTATCATCTATTGTCGCTTCCAAAAAACCCTCAATTGCGATAGCACTAGGACCCATTTCCCTGCCACGTCACTTCGCTTTTCGCATATCACAAATGTTATTGCTAACAATCCATGTTGCCCCCTATGATTGAAAAATGTGATAATCCTCTGATTGCGATATGCGATAAGCTCCAATCCCCGATTTGTGATAACCCCTCCATCTTGCGATTGAGATATATTGCATTATAATTCTGCCCCGATAATATATTCACTCCACTCCACTCTGTGATTGAGATTGTGATATATTTTAATGCACTTGATCCTCCCACTTATTGTTACATTCCCAAGCATTTCGCTTACTTTCTATTCCCGCACTTCCCCTCACTTCCCTCCACTCTCATCCTGATACGTGGCCAGTATAAGCATGCTTTCAAAAGCATAAGCAGGATTTCAGAGGTAGCTACATGTTTTTCAGGAATTTCTGGGAGCACTTGTTTTAAAAGATTTTGATATGTATTAGAAAATATAATAACACCTCCTCAAAGCTGAAAGACAAATGTCTTATCTTGGTGAAGGTATTTATTGTTATTTGAATATTGAAGACCTGTTAAAACAAGAGGTGTTTCTCACCTGAAAGGTGGTTATCTTCTAGTTGGTTACACCTTTCAGTTAGCTACTTATACACTTTTGCAGATAAGGGTACATGTGTTCTTTTCAACTGGTAGATTGCACTTTTTGTGAAGGCAGTTTTTTCCAAGCAATGAGGAGCACTCAGCCACCTCGAGCTCCATGCTGCCATGATCTGTCTTCATTTCTATTTCAGTTTTATTTTTATGTTTTGGACAAGCTCTACTATATGTAGAGGGTTGTAATAAAGTCTCATAAACATATTTTCATTTTTATGGAGGCTTTTTACATAACTTATTTTTTGTATATATACTATGTAATGCAAGGATAAAAAGGGGGTTGGTTGGTTGTACCTTTCATTGCACACTGTGTTATATTTTTGAATACATAATATATCCAAAAGCACTCTTGAGGATTCACAACTTGTGTAGTGTGTGTATTGTTCATCTTCTTATGTGTTTCCATTATTCATTATTTCATTCCAGATTATGATTTACACAGTTCCACCTCATGTTACTATCAGTATTATAGACCTTCATGCAATCTTAGTTTGTTTTTGTAAGTCTTGTTATCAAGCATTCTAGACTTAGTATTAACTGAAGATATTTGATGGTCATTCTTTGAGGTTGAATTGAATCCTGTTTCATATCCTTGTAAGTCTTTTAAATGAACATACATGAGAAATATGTTTTTTTCAGTCTTGATTTTTCAAGCATTCCTGATTGGTTTTTTCATGTCAGTTGGAAGCTTTATATGTAATGTGATCCTTGAAATGTAGAGTGAGACTTTTATAAGTGTTTTTACAACTTTATTTCATAGTACATTACAGGTCCAGAATTTGTGTCATCATTTCCTCTTAACTATAGACCTTTGTTTTACATAACTACTTTTATCTTCCATTTTATAACCATTAAGCTATAAACCTAATCCTGCTACCACATTATAAATGATTGCCATTATATGTGTGAGAGATTACTAGCTGTTCAAAATATCTTTTAGTGTTTGTGATACCCAACCACTTTCCAAAGAACTCAATCAAGTCATAAGAAAATCCCTTAAGCTTAAGATGTGTCTGGTCAAGCGCTTGTCAAAATCCAAGTGCCAATTCCATCACTAATATCTTTTGGTGCGTCTACCGGGAGACGAATATTTTGAACTTAGTATTCACCCGAAGTTCTTGCATGAATGCCTAGTACTATTTTTTAAAGGTGAATAAAGACTAGTCACTATTTCTGATTGTAATTGGTTCACCTCGCGACTCCATAAAGAGGACGAGGGGTTTCAAGATTGCTTACCAAAAGAAAAAATTAGAGATCACCTCTTGTAATTCCAGTTTCTGACCCAGAGAAGATTATAAAGGATGCAAGAGGGAAACATAACTCAACTGAAGCTGCATAAAATTCAGTAAAAAAGCTGCATTCAAAGTACATTCCAAAAGAAAAGGTACCATCCTCTGTCTCACAACCTAAAGAAATTTCAGTTTCAAAGCAATCTCCTAAAATATTTCAAGTTGAAACTGCTCCCATAAAAGGAAAAGTAGATGATGTTAGCCTAGATTCAGCTAAAAATATCTCTCAGTCATCACTTAGTAAATCGGAAACAAGTATTATTCCAGTGAAAGAAGATAAATCATACGTTTTAGGTGTTAGTGAAGAAAACCAAAAATCATAAACCTTTGTGCTGACAGAATGGGAATTAGAATAAGTGTTGGAAATTGCACCCTTCCTAGATAGAGCTATTTTAACTAAGGAATACATTAAAAAAATTCTGAGTTTTCTTCAAAATCATCCTGAATATCAGTCTTCTTTTAGCCCACAACATGAGTATTTTCCTTTGTCTCAAAACCCAATTGTTGGCTTATATTCTTCTCATCAAGGGGGAGGTAACTTTCCCAAAAATTTGGCTTTTAATCTCTTTGACTTTTCAGATCATTAAAACAAACTTGAAGCTTCTCCAATCCTTCAAGAATCAACATATGAAACTTATTCTCTTGGATATTTTGAAATAAAACCTTCTGCTATCCATTTCTTTGAAAATCCATTGTTTTCAACTCCACAAACTGAAATTTCCAGCATCCAAACATCTGTATCAACTAGTTTTCCACTATTTGCACCTCAGTAAATTGTGTCCCAACCTCCTCCTACAAGGATGTAGCAGATTGTTGCTACAAGATATGCACCACTCGCCCTTCATCAACCTTTGCACCCTCTTCCTCAAGGGGATTATCTAAAATATTTTCCCAAATACACGGGGGAGGGCAATGGAGTATCTGTTGAAGAACATCTAGCTGGCTTATATAGTTATGCTGATAACCAAAACATTGAACATGAAGATGTATGGTCAAGACTTTTTGTTCAAAGCTTAGATGGAGAAGCTCGAAAATGATTCAGAAATTTTCCACCATATTCAATAACAGGAATAGATGCTTTGGAGGAAGTGTTTGTAAAACAATGGGGTGACTAGAAGGATTACCTGTATTATCTCACAATGTTTGGGGCTTTGAAGAATAATACTAATGATTCATTAACATAATTTACAAAGGGATTCAATAAATTCTATCAAAATATTCTTGTAGAGGTCAAACCCCCTGAAGCCATAACCATGATAACCTTTGCCAATTCCCTAGACTCCAAATTTTCACTATGGTTGAAATTTGAGAAGCCACAAACATTGGTGGGTATGCATGAGGCTGTTATTGGAGTGAAATCCAATCTTATGGCCTCAAACAAGCTGAAAATTGAGGAAGGGAAGGGGGCAAAGGATAAAAAGAAAATGAAAGAGGAGAAACCATCTTCGTCCTCTAAAACTTTCATAGCTGAAGAAAATATTGATCAGATGTCTAATTTGATTAAAGATCTTGCTTCCAAAATGACAAAACTAGAGTTAGAAAAAAAGCCTGCTGCTAGGCCCATTAAAAATGAAGGAAACAGAAATCAGGCTCCTTTTAGGAGACCCTTTCAGCCCCAACAAATTTTACAGCGCCCAAGGAGAAATTATGATGATCAAAATGTTGAGCCTGATCCATGAATAATTTTGCTGAATAAAATCAACAAGAGGAAGAAGAGAAAGATGAAGATATTAATATTGTTGGAGAGAAATCATAGCCAACTTGTTTGACTTTACAAGAATATGAAGATCAGTCTAGCATAAATCTATTTTTAGATGATCAGGGGGCTCATATTCATGTTCAAAATGAGAAAAAGAAGCCTGAAAACCAGATAAGAAATTATCCTTTGAGGTCAAAATGGGCTCTCCAACAGCCTCAACGAAAACAAGATGCTGAAAAAATTGTTGGCAAACAAAAATAAAAGGTTAACGATGTTCCTCCATCCCCTAACCTTGCCCCAATCATCAAAACAACTAAAGAAATAATATTTGACTCCACTTAATTTCAGTTTCAAGTCAGAATTGAATAAAATCAAGATTCCGGTCCCACTCCTAGAATTGTTAAAAAATATAGCCTACAGAGAGTCATTCAAAAGTCTATTACAACCATCTCTTTCTCCTGATTATGTCAACCTTGAAGATGGACATCCTACTATCTTTTTAGGTAGCCATGTCCAAGATCAAAATGATGAGAATTCTCCACCTTTTTATCTTTCACTCAATATTCCTAACAAATTTCCGCACAACTTCCTATTAGATTCCGGGGCCTCTCACAATTTGATGCCTAAGAAAGTGATGGATGAATTATGATTGGAAATCACTAAAAAATACCATGACCTCTACACTTTTGACTCCAAAAGGGTCAAGTGTTTAGGAGTGATCAAATACTTTGTAATTTCTCTTACCCAGCTTCCTATGAAAAGTCTAGTGATGGACATAGTGGTTGCTGATATACCATCAAGATTTGGAATGCTTCTTTCCAGATCTTGGTCCAAAAATCTGGGGGCCAGTCTTTGAATGGATATGACAGACGCCACTATCCTAGCCTTTGGAGGAGAATTTAGGAGGTGGCATAGAGAAACAAAAATGGATTATATCATAAGTGATCAGAAAAATCCCTCAAATCATTCTATATATGCAGAGGAGAAGGAGTTAGGATCATCTATTTTACACCTTGCTATCAATGACAACAATTTTCAGCCTGAAATTAGTAGAAAACAACAACTACTCATCTCAAAAGTGCAAGATTCAGAAGTAGGATACATCTAGACATTGTATTTTGATGGAGCCTCATCAACAGAGGGATCAAGGATTGGTATAGTTCTTATTTCTCCTACTCAGCAGGTAGTGAATTTATCATATAAATTGCAATTTGTCACTACTAATAACAATGCTGAATATGAAGCACTGATTCTGGGAATGAAGGCAACAAAAGATTTGGGAGCAGAGAAGTTGATCGTTTTTAGTGATTCATAGGTACAACAGGTGAAAGATAATTATCAAGTAAAAAATTCAAAATTGAGGAATTATAGAAATGAAGTTTGGGAATTGATTGAACATTATTTTTCAACATTCAATTTGAATTTTTTTTCCAGAGAAGAAAATGAAATGGCAGATTCATTAGCCATTGCTGCTAGTAATTTTAAGGTCCCTCTTGATGTCAAAGAAACCTATGATATTTAGATTAAAAACATACCTTCCATCCCCGACGATATCAAATACTGGAAAGTGTTTGAAGATGATAAAGAAATTCAGAAATTCTTAGAATGTGTAGAGGATTTTTCAGGAATTCAAATTGACAATGAACAAGGCACAATTGAAAGTCAGAAACACAAGTCATTCAAAAAGAATTTGGCTAGAAAAGACATTATTGATCTAAAAAAAAACTTCATTCCTAAAGGCTTGGTTCCTTTAGAGAGGCTATTTGATAATAATGATGTCTTTTTAAAGCCTGATAGTAATACGGATGGAGAAATTACAATTGATTGCAACATTGGTACTGAAAATTAGCCTAGATATGTTAGAATTTCTAAATTTCTTCATAAAGAAACTAGAACTAAATATGTCAAGTTGCTAAAGCAGTATGCATAAATTTTTGCTTGGTCTTATAGTGATTTGAAGACATATGAAAAAATCATAATGTAGCATAAAATCCCTCTTAAATCAGAAGCAAAACTTGTGGCATAGAAGATAAGGCATATCAATCCTATGTTGCTCCCTATTATTGAAAAAGAAATCAGAAAAATGTGGGAAACCAAGATAATTCTGCCTTTAATATTTTCCAATTGGGTAGCTAATATATTCCCGGTTCGAAAGAAGAATGGAGAAATCAAATTTGAGTTGATTTTCGCAATTTGAACTAGTGTTCGCTGAAGGATAATTATCCTTTTCCAAAAATGAATCATATTTTGATGGCTTTTCAGGATACAATCAATGTTAGGTCCCTATATTACTACTATAGTCCCTTATTATTGTTAGTGTAACCCCCTTATTATTATTATTGTACCCCTGTAACCCCCATATTGTTATTATTGTGCCCTTAAATTATTATTGTTAGGTCGGCTAGGATTACATTGTGGCCCCATGGACTCATATATATAGAAAGGAGGTTTTGTAATTTGTATCATCCAAGAATTTTTCATTCATGTAAAGTATTAGAGGTTTCCCCCTCGAAGTGGCTTATTTCTAAGGCATTGATATCACTTTTCTTCTATTTTGGAGCTAGTTTCACAACATTTGGTATCAGAGCTTTGGATTCTAGGGTTTCACTGCTCCAAACAGGTCATCATGGCATTTTAGCTATAACGTTTTTTCTACAAAGGTTCAGAAGATGAAATTTTTAGAGTGCAAAGGCGAAATTCGGAGGAACAACATCACAAAATTTCAGAGCTTGGGTCACAATATTTTCGGAGATAGGATCTGTGGAAGTTAGGACTTTTTGCAGGCTCCTGAATTTCACTTAAAAAGGTCATCGAGGAATTTCCGTAATAAATTTTTTTCTATGAAGGTTCAGAAGATGAAAATTTTAGAGTGCCAAGCAGAAATCCTAAGTAACATTGCCAAAACATTTTAGAGCTTGGTTCTTAATATTTTTGGAGATATGATCTGTGGAAGTTAGGTCTTTTTCAGGCTCCCGAATTTCATCTCAAAGAGGTGATCGTGGGAAAATCTTCATAACTCTCTCTCTGAGCATCAGATTTGAATTATGTAAAAAGTGACTAGAAGTAAACAGACTGTAGTTTCCTGTCTATAAATTTCAGAGCCAAAGGAGCAAATAGGGACACATGGCAAGTCGTATAAGTTCGCTCTACTGAACAAGTCCATAATTAGGTCATTGTGGGAGATTGGACATAAATTTTCCTTGAGGAATCCAAATCAAGTAAAACCTATGGAATTTGAAAGAAGCTTCAGAGTACTACTACAGGGCCGAATTTCAGATATTGAGGATCTGAAGTATAGATATAAGTCAATTTCAATATCGAGCTCCTCAAAAGCAAGTAAAAGGTGTGTATTTTTTTTTTATTTTTTTATTTTTTTATTTTTTATTTTTTTATTTTTTTCGAATTGCATAAGTCTTGTTTGAAGAATCAAGTTGAAATGATTCCAAGGGAATATTTTAGAATAGATATTAGTATTGGATTCTAAAATGGCCCCTAAAAAGAATTCAACACCCATTAAGCCTTTAGAATGCTCTACTATGTTAGGTCCCTATATTACTAGTATAGTCCCTTATTCTTATTAGTGTAACCCCCTTATTGTTATTATTGTACCCCTATAACCCCCATATTGTTATTATTGTGCCCTTAAATTATTATTGTTAGGTCGGCTAGGATTACATTGTGGCCCCACTAAGATTACATTGTGGTCCCATGGACTGCTATATATAGAAAGGAGGTTTTGTAATTTAGATCATCCAAGAATTGTTCATTCATGTAATGTATTGGAGGTTTACCCCTCGAAGTGGATTATTTATAAGGCATTGATATCTCTTTTCTTCTCTTTTTGGAGTTTGTTTCACAACATTTGGTATTAGAGATTTAGATTCTAGGGTTTTCGCTGCTCCAAACTAGTCATCGTGGAATTTTCGGTATAACATTTTTTCTACGAAGATTCAGAAGCTGAAATTTTTAGAGTACGAAGCCAAATTCTTGAGGAACATCGTCACAAAATTTCAGAGCTTGGTTCGCAAAATTTTCGGAGATATGATCTGTGGAAGTTAGGTATTTTTGCAGGCTCCTGAATTTAACCTAAACAGGTCAGCACGGAATTTGCGCCATAACGTTTTTTCTACGAAGATTTAGAAGCTGAAATGTTTGGAGAGTGAAGCCGAAATCCTAAGGAACATCGTCACAAAATTTTAGAGCTTGGTTCGTAATAGTTACAGAGATATGATCTGTGGAAGTTAGGTATTTTTCAGGCTCCCGAATTTCATCTCAAAGAGGGTATAGTGGAAAAATATTCATAACTCTCTCTCTTAGAATCGGATTGGAATGCTGTAAAAAGCGTCTGCAAGTACACAAAATGTAGTTTGTTTTATATCAATTTCAGATCCAAAGGAGGAAAAAAGAAGACGTGGCAAGTCGTACAAGTTCGCTCTACTGAACTAGTCCATAATTTGGTCATTGTGGGAGATTGGACATATCTTTGTCTTAAAGAATCCAAATCAGGTCAGACTTGTGACATTTGAAAGAAGCTTCAGAGGGCTAATACAAGGCTTAATTTTAGATATTTAGGATCCACAATTATATAGATAATTCAATTTCAATATAGAGCTCCTCAAAATCAAGTAAAGGTGTGTATTTTTTTTCCTGAATTGCATAAGTCTTGTTTGAAGAACCAAGTTGAATTGATTCCAAGGGCATATTGTAGAATAGATATCAGTATTGGATTCTAAAATGGCCCCTAAAAATAATTCAACACCCATTAAGCCCTTAGAAGGCTCTACTATGACTCATGAAGACGAAGAATGGAAACATGACATATCAAAATTACAAATTTCACTCTCCCAAAGAGCAACAAAAAATGACATGGAAGTTTTGAAGAAAGGAATGGAAACTAAGATGGATGGGTTGAAGAAAGGCATGGAATCTAAGATGGATGGTTTGAAGAAAGCCATGGAAGCTAAGATGGATGGCATGGAAGCTAAGATGGATGGCATGGAGGCTGGCATGGAATGTAAGATGGATGACATGGAAGCTAAGATCGATGAGAAAATGGAAAACATGAAGAATTTTCTAAAAGCAGACATGGAAGGTTTGACAAAGTTGATACAAGAAAGGTTTCCTAATGGTGAAAAGATAGTAGAAGAACCTCATGATGAGAACAAAATAAATGTTAATTGTGATTTCATAAAATCTAATGTTGGCGGGAAGAACCACCATATTCCAAAGATGGATATGAGGAAGTTTGATGGAAAGGATCCTGTAACATGGATACTACAGATGGAGCAATATTTTGATCTCCATAACGTGCAAAACACACAAAAGGTATGCATTGCAACATTACATTTAGAACAAAATACATTTGTATGGTATCGATGGCTTTTCTCCCGTAAAAAAATTGTCACTTGGTCAATTTTTACGGAGGAAATGATAGCACATTATGAGGATACAAAGAGCAACACCTTCTTTAGCCAATTGATAAATCTCAAACAAAAGAGTTTAGTGGGGCAGCACATTGAGGACTTCCAAAAATTGAATATAAGGGTAACTGATATTCCAGAGGAACACAGGATTGATCTCTTCATAGGCACTTTAAAGGATAACATCCAACATGAAGTTCACGTTTTGGAACTTGATTCATTGGAGAAGGCATTCAGGTTGGCAAGAAAAATTGAATGTAAAATTATGGCGACAAGGAAGCCTACTACTCACTTCTATAAAGAGGGAAGTGTTGCTACTCCTAGATTTCCACAACCTACAAGGTTGACACCACAACAATTGGAAGAAAAAAGAGCAAAAGGGCTTTGCTACGGTTGTGATAGCAAATACACTAAAGGTCATAAGTGTGCTGAGAAGAAATTATTTTACATAGATTGTGAAGAGGAAGAAGAAAATGAACAAGAATAGGATATACACCAGGAACCAGCCCTAGAAGAGGAAGAAATGAATCCGACCATATCGTGTAATGCACTGGCAGGAATTACCACTCCTCAAACTCTCAAGATAGAAGGACATATCAAGAAGAAAAAGGTAATAGTGTTGATTGATTAAGGTAGCACCCATAATTTTATTCATTGTAAGGTAGCCAAGGAATTAAATTGTTTCCTATACCCAGCACTAGAATGTCAAGTGATGGTTGCAAATGGAGGAACTATAAATTGCTCTGGAAAATGCCATAATATCAATCTAACCATGGGGGAATATGTATTGACTAGTCCAATGCTTTCCATTCCTATGGGAGGTGTTGATGTTGTACTAGGAGTACAATGGTTACAATCTTTGGGGATGGTAACTTTTAATTTTCAAGAACTTTTCTTGAAATTTTTTTCAGAAGGAAAGGAAGTCGAATTACGGGGTATTGAAGGGAAGCCGGGAAGGATAATAAGCTCTAATGTCATGAAAAAACTTCTAAAGAAAGAACAACGAGGCGTAATTTCACAATTATGCTCACTAGAAGTTCCGACATCAAAATCATCTATTTCTGCAGATCTCCAACAAGTCTTGGACAATCATTCCAAGGTGTTTGAAACTCTCAAAGGACTCCCACCTATTCGTGATCATGATCATGCTATTCATTTGATTCCGGGAAGTGTTCCTCCAAACATCAGGCCTTATAGATATCCTTACTTCCAAAAGAGCGAAATTGAACGTATGATTGCAGAAATGTTAGAGGCGGGTATAATTCAACCTAGTCAAAGTTCTTTCTCTGCTCCTGTAGTATTGGTACACAAGAAGGATGGATCATGGTGAATGTGTCCAGATTATAGAGAGCTCAATAAGCTCACCATTAAAGATAAATTTCCCATTCCTGTGATTGATGAATTATTGGATGAATTACATGGAGCAATTTATTTTACCAAGTTCGATCTTCGTTCAGGATATCATCAAATTAGAATGAAGACTGAAGATATTCCAAAAACAGCATTTCGAACTCATGAGGGTCATTATGAATTTTTGGTCATGCCTTTTGGCCTTACCAATGCACCTTCTACATTTCAAGGGTTGATGAATTCCATTTTCAAACCCTTCCTTAGAAAATTTGAGCTAGTATTTTTTGATGATATACTAATCTACAGCAGGTCTTGGAAGGATCATGTTGAACATGTTGACAGGGTGCTCAAACTATTGCGGGAGAAACAATTATATGCAAAAAAATCCAAATGTTTCTTTGGAGTACAAGAGGTGGAATATCTGGGTCATATTGTATCTCACGAGGGTGTTAAGGTAGGCCCTAACAAAATTAAAGCCATTAAGGAATGGAAAGTCCCCACAACCATAAAGCAGTTGCGAGGATTTCTCGGGTTAACAGGGTATTATCGCAAGTTTGTTAAGAATTATGGGAGAATAGCGGCACCTATAACAACATTATTGAAGAAAGATGCATTTTCATGGACTCCTGAAGCAACTAAGGCCTTTGAACATCTTAAAGAGGCAATGTGCCTAGCACCGGTCTTAGCTACGCCAGACTTCACAAAAACCTTTATTGTGGAATGTGATGCCTCGGGAAATGGAATTAGTGCAGTTTTAATGCAGGAAGGAAGACCCATTGCTTTTGAAAGTCGTCCAATCAAAGGAAAGTATTTACAGAAACCTATTTATGAGAAGGAAATGCTAGCAATACTACATGCACTAAAGAAATGGCGAACTTACCTAATGGGAAGACACTTCAAGGTAAAAACTGATCATGATAGTCTTAAACACTTTTTGGAACAAAGACTATCTTCAGAAGAGCAACAAAAATGGGTCACAAAGATGTTGGGTTATGACTTTGAAATAATATACAAAAAATGGAAGCTAAATGTTGTTGTAGATTCACTCTCAAGAAAGAATGAAGAGGTGGAAGCATTGCTTTGTGCCATTTCTATTATCCAACCAGATTGGATAACCGAAGCAAGAGATGAATGGAAGAAGGAAAAAGATGTATGGACACTCATTCAAAAGTTGCAACAAGATCCTAGTACATATGATACATTTAGTTGGAAAAATGAT
The DNA here is from genome assembly GCA_034641835.2 of Pinus albicaulis. Lineage (NCBI taxonomy): Eukaryota > Viridiplantae > Streptophyta > Pinopsida > Pinales > Pinaceae > Pinus > Pinus albicaulis. Next base: position 1,383,697,446 of record CM076580.1, on the reverse strand, counting down.
TCCTTATGGTACAAAGATCGCTTATATCTTTGTAAGAATTCCCAACTAAAACAAAATATTGTTTTGGAATTGCACACTTCTCCTTTAGGAGGACACTCAGGATTTTTAAAAACTTACCACAGGGTGAAGAAAGAATTTTTTTGGGATGGCCTTAAATCTGATATTCAAAATTTTGTGGTAGAATGTTTGGTTTGCCAGCAGAATAAAGTTGAGACAATTAAGACCCCGGGACTTCTACAACCTTTATCCATTCCAAGTCAACGTTGGGAGGAAATTTCAATGGATTTTATCACAGGTTTACCTAAGTCCGAAGGAAAGAGTGTCATCATGGTGGTAGTTGATAGACTTACCAAGTATTATCTCATCCATTTAAAGCAAGTACAGTTGCTACTACATTTATGGACAGAATTCAAAAGCTACATGGAAGCCCAAGGGTTATTGTGAGCGACAGAGATCCCATTTTTACTGGAAATTTTTGGACGGAGTTATTTTCTTGTTTGGGTACTCAATTAGCTCATAGCTCATCTTATCATCCTCAATCTGATGGTCAAGCTGAGATAGTAAATAAATGTTTGGAAGGATATCTTCGTTGTTTTGTATCTGATAAACAAACACAATGGGTCAAGTGGTTACCTCTCGCTGAATGGTGGTATAACACTTCCTTCCCTACTGCAGCAAAAATGACCCCATTTATGGCACTTTATGGATATCATCCACCATCGATCACATCATCTTTAAGGGAAAATTCGAAGGTTCAAGCAGTGGAAGATCACGTCGAGCATCAGCAAGAAGTTCTCCGACTCTTAAAGGATAACCTGAATTTGGCACAAAATCGAATGAAACAACAGGCAGATCAACATCGCAGCGAGAGAAGTTTTGATGTAGGAGATTGGGTATTTTTACGGCTACAACCATACAAACAAATGTCCCTCAAGCAAGCAAAGAAGGATAATAAATTATCGCCAAAGTACTGTGGTCCTTACAAGGTGTTGCAAAAGATTGGTACTATGGCATACAAATTGGAGCTTCCTGCTTCTTCGCGAGTACATCCAGTTTTCCATGTTTCATGCTTAAAGAAGGTTATAGGTGAAAATATTCAGTTCAAACAATATTTCCAGAACTTGATGAGGAAGGAAAAATCATATTGGAACCGGAAGCGGTCACGGAAACAAGAACTCGACAACTACGGAATCGATCAATTTCAGAGTATCTCATCAAGTGGAAGAACTTACCCACTGAAGATTCTACATGGGAGGATGAGAATTTTATACAGAAGCACCCAGAGCTACTCAAGCGTTGAGGACAAAACTTTTTTGAAGGAGAGGGGCATGTTAGGTCCCTATATTACTAGTATATTCCCTTATTGTTGTTAGTGTAACCCCCTTATTGTTATTATTGTACCCTTGTAACCCCCATATTTTTATTATTGTGCCCTTAAATTATTATTGTTAGGTCGGCTAGGATTACATTTTGGCCCCACTAGGATTACATTGTGGCCCCATGGACTCCTATATATAGGAAGAAGGTTTTTTCATTTGTATCATCCAAGAATTGTTCATTCATGTAATGTATTGGAGGTTGCCCTTCGAAGTGACTTATTTCTAAGGCGTTGATATCTCTTTTCTTCTATTTTTGGAGCTGGTTTCACAACATACTATGACTCATGAAGACAAAGAATGGCAACATGACATATCAAAATTACAAGAGCAAGTGAAACAAATTTCGCTCTACTTAAAGAGCAACAAAAAATGACGTGGATGGTTTGAAGAAAGGCGTGGAATCTAAGATGGATGGTTTGAAGAATGGCATGGAAGCTAACATGGATGGCATGGAAGCTGGCATGGAATCTAAGATGGATGACATGGAAGCTAAGATGGAAAACATGAAGAATGATCTAAAAATAGACATGGAAGGTTTGACAAAGTTGATACAAGAAATGTTTCCTAATGGTGAAAAGATAGTAGAGGAAACTCATGATGAGAACAAAATAAATGTTAATCATGATTTCATAAAATCTAATGTTGGCGGGAAGAACCACTATATTCCAAAAATGGATATGAGGAAGTTTGATGGAAAGGATCCTGTAACATGGATACTACAGATGGAGCAATATTTTGATCTCCATAATGTGCAAAACACACAAAAGGTATGCATTGTAACTTTACATTTAGAACAAAATACATTTGTATGGTATCGATGGCTTTGCTCCCGTAAAAAAATTGTCACTTGGTCAATTTTTACAGAGGAAATGATAGCACATTATGAGGATACAAAGAAAAACACCTTCTTTAGCCAATTGATAAATCTCAAACAAAAGGGTTTAGTGGGGCAGCACATTGAGGACTTCCAAAAATTGAATATAAGGGTAACTAATATTCCAGAGGAACACAGGATTGATCTCTTCTTAGGTACTTTAAAGGATAACATCCAACATGAAGTTCGTGTTTTGGAACCTGATTCATTGGAGAAGGCATTCAGGTTGGCAAGAAAAGTTGAATGTAAAATTATGGCGACAAGGAAGCCTACCACTCAATTCTATAAAGAAGGAAGTGTTGCTACGCCTAGATTTCCACAACCTACAAGGTTGACACAACAACAATTGGAAGAAAAAAGAGCAAAAGGGCTTTGCTACAGTTGTGATAGAAAATACACTAAAGGTCATAAGTGTGCTGAGAAGAAGTTATTTTACATAGATTGTGAAGAGGAAGAAGAAAATGAACAAGAAGAGGATATACACCAGGAATCAGCCCTAGAAGAGGAAGAAATGAGTCCGACCATATCGTGTAATGCATTGGCAGGAATTACCACTCCTCAAACTCTCAAGATAGAAGGACATATCAATAAGAAAAAGGTAATAGTGTTGATTGATTCAGGTAGTACCCATAATTTTATTCATTGTAAGGTAGCCAAGGAATTGAATTGTTTCCTATACCCAGCACCAGAATGTCAAGTGATGGTTGCAAATGGAGGAACTATAAATTGTAGAAATTTGAATAATTTGCTGAGTTATTCACTGATATTATCCTGATTACACACTATTTAAGCTTCATGCATAATACATAACCTCTTCTACAATTGATCATCAATATGCAGAAATAGAAAGCAGTCGCATGCGCTCATTAAAACGTAATAAAGCACACATATCAACATAGTATGTAATGGAGAAAGAAATAGCTGAAAACCCCCAACAATCTATATATTATAATGATAGATAACATGTAAAAATACATAGCACAATACTCCTCACAAGTACTCAGTACTATCTCCAAAAGTTACACACAAACTAACTGAGATTTGAACAAGTCCTGGGTTCAAATCCCCTCCACAAGTCTGCCTGCCTCTACTGCGCAATCCAAGTTGATTAATGATGAGATCCAAGTTCGAATCCCACTAGCTCCAACTACGCAATCCTCATTGGCAATCTCCATCAATGTGTGTCCAAATCTCATGCACAGCCAATAGTCACAACTGATAGTAGACTCACCCTTTCACCCACCTCTATCACTGGTCTCCACTGAACTGTCCATGCATTGCAGTTAACTGATGTGTTCTTTAGTTGAATTATGAGTTAATAATTAGTGAATTAATTAATAATTAATTCACACCACTCATCACTAGTGTATTTTTCGATTTTCGATTAGACTAAATACAACTAGTTCAACTAAGTTAAACCAGACACAACTCCACCAAGCTTGTCTCATCAACTCCACCAAACTCGCCACTTGAGTTCTAAGCCGAAGTCAACCATGCAATAGCTCAACTAACCCTTAGGAAAATCGTATTTCCTTCGCTAAATTTTGCATGTGAGCAATCCAAGCATCAAGTGAAGTGATCGAGAGGATAAGATAAAGTTTAGAGTCCAAATATTATTAAGGGTAAATAATATTTGACTTTTCTATTTTTAGGATAGGCAGTCTAAAAATAGACTTCGACCTAAATTTATAAAAATAGAGGTCCATCTATTTTTACCAACATGACCAATACTCCAAGAATAACATACTGCAACCCCTGGACCATGCTCCATATGTCTAAAAATAGACTTTGCGCCAAAAATAGCCTGCGGGCCCACTTAGTGAAGGCGACTTCATTTCACTAAGCTCCATCATCTTGCTGCATTTTCAACACTCCCTCTCAGCAAGATATGGATTATCTGCAACCCCTATCCTGCCTCTGTGGAATTCGAACTTGCTCCTGGTGAGCGCCTTTGTCAAGATATCGGCATCCTGATCCTCCGTGGGAACATATGAAAGCATCATGATTCTCCGCTGAACACAATCTCTGATATGATGGTACCTGATGTCGATGTGTTTGGATCTATCATGAAATATTGGATTAGCCGAGAGTTTAATGCAACTCTGGTTATCACAATAAATCACAATAGGCTCCAAGTGTGACCCGAACAACCCGACCAGGATCTTCCTCATCCATATGGCCTTGCATGCAGCCAAGCTTGCTGCCATATACTCAGCCTCTGCTGAACTGAGTGCCATGGATCTCTGCTTCCTGCTGTACCAAGAAACTGCTGTCGACCCGATACTGAAGATCCCTCCATATGTGCTCTTTCTGTCCGTTGGGCTCCCTGCCCAATCTGCATCCGTGAAGCCACATAGCTTCACCTCATCCTCCTGTCTGTACCACAATCCATATCCCGATGTGCCTCTAAGATAACACAATACATGCTTGCCTGCCTTCCAGAAGAGCTTGGTTGGCTTAACCATAGCTTGTGAAAGCTGGTTAACAGCATAGCATATATCGGGTCGTGTATTGACCGGATACATAAGCGACCCCACCAACTGTCGATAAACAGTGGCATCCACTACCTCCGCTGAAGTAGCATCCTCCTTCCTCCAACCTCCAGGAAGAGGAGTATCAACAGGCTTGCAGCCATGCATGTTGAACTTCTCCAGTATTTCCCGGGCATACTTACCCTGAGAAACAAATAGTCCATCACTGTGCTGCCAAATTTCCAATCCCGGGAAATAATGAAGGAGGCCCAAGTCCTTCATCTCAAACTCTCTAGCAAGATCCTCCTTGCATGAAAGTATCAACAGCTCATCACCCGTCAAAATCAGATCATCTACATACAGTACAATGATCAACAACTTCCCCTCCACCACAATCTGGTACAGGTTAGGATCTGCCTCACTCTTGGAGAATCCAAGTCCGGTGAAATAACTGTCTATCCGTGTGTACCAAGCATGAGGTGCTTGTTTCAACCCGTACAGTGCTCTCTTGAGTCTGCACACATGCGACTCACTGCTGAAGATCTCGAAACCTTTGGGTTGCTCTATGTACACCTCCTCCTCAATGACTCCGTTGAGGAACGCAGTCTTCACATCCATCTGATGGATGTGCCACCCCATCTGCGCTGAGAGAGCTAGGATCGTCCGTATGGAAGAGTACCTTGCGACAGGTGCAAAGGTCTCCTCATAATCGATCCCCTCGATCTATGAGAAGCCACGGGCAACAAATCTTGCCTTGTACTTCTCCACACTCCCGTCAGCCGCCTGCTTCACTTTGTAGATCCATCGTGAACCCACCACTGATTTCCCCTCCGGTCGCGGGACAATCTCCCATGCACTGTTTCTGACAATCGAATCATACTCTTCCACCATGGCATCTACCCATGCGGGGTCCTCCACAGCTTCCTCGAAATAGGATGGCTCTGTCATGACACATTTTCTCACAAGAGCCATGTATCCAGTGTACCGGTCCGGTGACTGTCTCTGTCTGCGCTGTGCTGTAGGTGGTCCTACAACCTTCTCTGCATCTTGAGCCAGTCGCTCAGCTTCTGTAGTGCGCTTCTGCCCTCTGATGGTTGGCGTTGCATGAGTGGTCTCTTCCACTCCATGAACTTCCTCTTGTGGCTGATCCACATCCTGAAGCTCATCCTTAGGAACTAATAGCTCCTCATTTGCATGCAAGTGTGGCTCCCTCTCAAGCGAACACTTCATGGCTTTCTCCTCTTGAAATTTGATATCTCGTCGCACAACAGTCTTGCGACTGTCTGGAAAATACACACAATAGTTGTGGGGTGTATCAGTGTACCCCACAAATATCCCAACCTCTGCGGTCAGATCCAGCTTCTTCCTGGCATCCTTCGTCACATGCAAGTAGACAGGTGAACCAAAAATCCTCAAATGGGAAATATCAGGTCTCTTACCAGAAAACGCCTCCTCCAGTGTACTCATGCCAAGTATCTTGTGAGGACAACGGTTATGCACATATACTGCAGTATTGCATGCCTCCGCCCACAAGTGAAGGGGTAGGCCCTGATCATGCAACATCGCCCGTGCAGCACCCACGATCGTTCTGTTCTTCCGCTCAACAACCCCGTTCTGCTGTGGGTTATGGGGTGCGATGAGCTCTCTCCGAATCCCTTATGCGCTGCAAAAGTCCTTGAATTCAGCAGAGATGAATTCACCACCATTGTCGCTCCTAAGAGCCTTCACATGCTTCCCCGATTCCTTCTCAACCAGCGCCTTGAACTCATAGAACTTTGAGTATGTCTTGCTCTTCTTCTGCATGAAGAAGATCCAGCACTTCCGAGAAAAATCATCAACAAATATCACATAGTACTTGTGCTTTGCTGTCGAAGCTACTGAGAAAGGTCCACACACGTCTGTGTGAATTCTCTCAAGGATCATCGTGGCGCGACTATCCTTCTCGTGAAAGGTGGCTTTCAAAAATTTTCCCAAGGTACACCCCTTGCACTGATCTGACTGCGCAAGAGTGCCCTTAGGAAGCCCAGTAGAAATCTGCTGCAGTATCTTCAAAGCTCCATGGTGAAGGTGGCCCAATCTCTGGTGCCACAACTCGCCATCATCCCGGCTCACCACTCCTTCAGCCTTGCATGCCATTGCTGCACCGCCATCTACATGCAATTGATAAAGGTTCTTGACTCGAACCCCTATCTTCCGGGTTTCTCCAGTTGTCTTACTGCGCAGGAAAGCCTTTCCCTCGCTGAAGACAACATCATACCCCTTGTCTTCTAACATCGCCACAGAGATAAGATTCTTCTTCAATCCTGGAACATGCATCACATCCTTTAATACGAAGGGTTTACCAGACTCCCTCTCAAAGGAAATGGTACCGATACCGGTCGCACTGTATCTACCATCATCGCCCATCTCGATGTGCACTCCAAGATCTTTCTCATCCAGATCTGAAAACGGATCTCGATCTCCAGTCATGTGAAAAGACGCACCACTGTCCAAGAACCATACTGATCCCATCACACTTGAGACCAAGCATGCGATCAGCGAAAAATCCAGCTCAAACTGCGAGGCTAAGGCCTCTCCCGCTGCAGATCCAGCAGCCTGCTTATTTTTCTTCTTTTGCGGACAATTTGTGGCATAATGTCCGTGTTGGTGACAGTGAAAGCACTTCACCTTGGACATGTCTTGCTTCTTGCCTTTCGCACCGGAATGAGAAGCTTTCTTGCTCTTCCCCTTCTTTTCTTTGGCAGCCAAAGCGCAATTTTCTTCATCAGATGCCTTTGATGAAGATCCGTCTCTGGTACTCCGCCTTATCTCCTCTTGCACAAGATCCGGCCAAAGTCGCTCCCATCCTGGAAATTTCTCCCGACCATTGACAGAATCCTGATAGGCATGCCAACTCTTCGGAAGACCAAGGAGATCCAAGCTCACCAATTCCTCATCATCAACAGTCACCCCCACACTTCCCAGCTCATCCCTGCATTGGATGAACTTTGTGAGTACTTCGACATGCATGCCGCCAACTTTCTCCATCTTTATGTGTACGAGTTTTATCCTTGGCGCCAACTTCCCTCCAGGCCGCTCTTGCTTTACAGAATAAATGCATCAACGCTTTCCACATCAAGTATGGAGAAGCTTTCCATCACATCTTGGATACAATGTGATCCTTCACGCCCTCCAACAGAATCCTTCGACATTTTTCCATCTTCTTTTGCCAAGCCTCAACTTGAGCAGCATCAGTAGGCTTTGGGATCTCATCTTCTATGAACTCCTTCAGCCCATTATCATCTAATACCGTCTCCATCCGGTCCTTCCATGCAACATAATTCGAACTTCCCTCAAGGGCATATTCCAGTCACAATCCGTTGAAAGACATTTCAACTCTAGCACCAAGAAAACTGCTGCAAATTTCGAATTCCAAATTCTGCTGCAAATTCGAACTCCAAGCTCAAAACTCAGCTGCTTCTTCCATCAGTCCCCCAAAAACAATCTTGTGACTCGTCCCGAGTCACTGCGATGGTGGGGCTTCCACCTGTGCACATAGTGTGTTGATGGCAGTGATCAAGAGGGGCAGTACTTCTTGGCTCTGAGTAGCAAAATTCTGCGCAATATCCACAAGCTTCTGGGATTTCGGTCCTTCAGTCGCTGTAGTGACACCTTCCAGTGTTTGATTCAGTCGCTTGACTGCAACATCGGTATCTTTTGAGAGCTGGATGGTTGTATCGGCCCAAGGCTTAAATCATTCTGTGATGGCATGCTTCTTGCGCCGTAGTTTCTCAATCTCATTGTGGAGAGCGTTGCTAGTCTTTAAGCGTGCCAGACGTTGAGCAGGGACTAAAGAGAACAATGTAGATTTGACCTGATCGAAGGCTTCTTAATTCTACCACAAGTCCTAATTGATTCTCTGGAGGACCGGATCATGCTGAATCCTGGTCCAAAGTTGCATAGCATCTTTAAGTAACCGGGCACCCTACACAATCTGACCTATAATGGTGTTAGTGGCCTCGGTTACTAGTGCAAAGTGCTGGGCTTGTACCTCCGGAGGCGTTTTGGGCTGTAGCTTGGCCTGTAAGTCAATGATTTGCTACTCCAGCTATGTCTTTACAACTTGCATCTCTGTCCTGGATGCCTTCAATGCTGCAACCAATCCTTCAATTTAGCCCAGGGGGTAGCAGCAGTCGGTATCTCCTCTGTAACCTCAGTGCGAAGCTGGTGGATTAATGTTTCGATCTCCTCGTGTTGTGTGACATCGCGATGTACTTTGGTGTTCTGCTGCGCGATGGTCTACTCATCTACCCCTAGATGTTGGTGCACCTGCTGGTCTTGATGGCGAATTTCCTAGAATACTGCGGTGTGGGGTCCCTGTAATGCTTCATGGGGCAGTGTGGCCAGATTCAGCTACATCCCTGCATCTATCTAGAGTTGGACTAGTGGACTGATCACAAGGGCAGCACTAGGTATAGCACAAAGGTGGCTTTCCTTTGTGGTGAGAACTATATGGCTGGGTACCAAGGGAGGTTGTACCTGAGTCACGATGGCCTGTAGTGTTTAGGCCTTTAACTGTAGGGTGCGGAGCTCAGCCTAGAGGGTGTCAATGGTAGCCTTCTGGTGTTCCTCCAGGGCTACCCATTTGTCTTCTACGGCCATTGTGATGGTGTCCGCTATTTTCTCGAGGTCCCCATTAGTCAAAGTGACCATCGCATCGTATTCTCCCCGTTTTTCATGTTGCTTCTTTCGAGGCCCCTTGTCAGGCTCACCCGTTTTCTTAGTTCCTCCGAGGTTTACCGTTGCTGGAGGATCAACTTGGATTTTGACCCTGGTGGTATTTAGTGGCGCGTTCTTCTTCATGGATGTGTCCGAGCCCTACTTGCTTGGTCCTGAAGTCTCCTTGGCGGGGGTTTTGAAGCCTATATTCCAGGAAGGAGGTGATAGTTCGACCACCCGATCAATGTCCTCATCTGCTACCATATATGGGAGGGACGTCCAAGTTTTATCCTTGAGACCGCGGATCTGTATGTGGTGCATCGTAATTTGGAATGCTGCAATACTTTTGTACCTGTTGTACACTAATGGGGACAACTGTGGTGGGGAGTTGATGGTTGCGGCCAAGCTGCTCTAGAATAGGACCCAAAAAACTTGGTTATCTTCCACGTGTTACGCTTCCTTAGAGTCCCATAAGTGGGCGAAGCGAGCCCCTTCACACAATTCTGGAGTGAGCTCGGGGAGGACCAATTCTTCAAGGGCCTCCCGTACAACCAGTGCTATGAGGAGCAGTAACCAAGAATAGAAAAATGCCTTTCCTTGTTCCTGATATTGGCGGACATTGGTCAGGAATTCATCACACAAATATTGAGCCCAATTAAGGCAAGCCCCCTTCGTACACTGGCCTGCTAATCAAATGACATAGGCAGGGACAGTTGTGACCTGGTACTTCCGCATTAGCTTGCACGCTAATAGTATGGTACCCATCTGCGTAGCACAGTCACTGATGGATTGGACGATAAAGCCCCGAGTATTTCACTCCACCTTGTACTTTTGCCGCACATATTCAGCGGTCCCGCCTTCATATTTCTTGCCCACCCATTCCAGAGGGTGCGGCCCCTGCATGGGAAGGCTTGTAATCCAGTGAATTAGCGTGGACTCAATGCGGACTTGGTCCCAAATCCATAAGCATCCCTCATGAATCAAGGCGAGCAGCTGTCGGGCCAGTTGGTCCGTGACATTGTAATGGCGGAAATGGGGCATTCGTAGTAGATTCAAGAGCCCAGATTCGGCCAATCCACATACCCAGTGCTGCGGAATGATAGTGACCCCATCATTCGTGTGAGCTGTGTCAAAGTATAGTGTGGGGGCCATTTCTGGGAAGGCTTCATAATTCTCCAAGTCGTGGTCATCGAATTTAACTTCGTGGAGCCCTCCGCAAGGGTCACTGAGGACAGGGACTTCGTCTAGGGTTAACGGTGTTTGCAGGTAGGTGATAAAACCATCCAAGTTTTTGGGCATGCGCGTGGAAACCTGGCGCAACCGGATAAAGGCGGGCAACCAATTGATCGGACTGGTGGGTAGGGCTTCCTCTTGTGCATCCTAATCCGAAAGTGGTGTTCGTGGGGATTTGGTATTCCTTAGGGACGTCCTGGGTCTTCCTGCAGCCCACTTTGCAGCTTTCGGGGGCTTCCTCGAGGCCTGTAATTTTATTTTCCCTTCTTGGTGACTCGTGTAGAGAGAAATTCCTCATCCTCAGCCCCAAGCTCCACTATGTTCTCACTTTCCAACTCTGTCGATACTAAAGGTTCAGTAGGGTTCGTGGTCATCATCCTAGCACGGAATAGGAATCCCAGCTTGGGATGGCTACCGTCAGAAGGAATCGGCTGATCAAACATTAAAGGGATAGGGCAGACCAGGAGAATTGCAGAGCTCGGGGTTGCGCGCAACAAGGGTGAGATGTATAGTCTATGCAAGGGAGGTAGATTTCTTATCTGTGCTACCCCATCCTTCTTATAGTGCTTGTGGTCACTCAATGGTATGGAATACTTCATCTTGAACTTACCATCAGATAAACAGTCAAAATTCCCCAATTGTCACCTCATTAATTGCTAGGGGGTCGTGCCCTTCAAAGGTAACTTATGCTCCCTATCAGTTGTTAGGGTGCCAACGGCTAGTTTCCGCATCGCCGATGTGCCCAACATTCCTACTACGCTTGGGTCAACTACTTAGCTCTTCTAAGCATCCTCCCCCAACACAGACTGGTTCCTAAAGTACTTCTCAACCAAATATATGTTCTTCTTACTTGTGTCCTTCCAGGCCACCAGACGTGTACGGGGATCTCTTGATCCAAGGAATGTCTTGATTCGAACATTGGTTGGGGCTTCAAATGGCAGGATCATCATATCTCGGCATTCCTCCCAAGCCTGGAATGCCTCCCTCTGTGTCTCCCACTAGCGCGCCTGTATTCCATGCATGGCTAGCTTAAGGGCCCATAGCCTTTGTCCCTGGGAAACCTCTACTTGGAAGGCTTGCAAAAATTCCTTAATTCTGTCAGAACCATCAAAGTAGGGTAGGTCTCTTACCTTTGAAGAAATGCAGCGGAAGTCCCTTGTGAGTCGAAGACACCATAGTGCTGAGACATCATGCAACCGGTTCTGCCAATTTTCCATCTCCTTGTTAGAGTCAGAGAAGCATTCACTGTCCTTTTCCAGCAGAGTACTCCTTCCGCTATAAGGTTGATCCAATCTTCGTCCCACGCAGTCAACTTGTAAATGTGATCCACCTCCTATTCATCGTGTACCGGCTCTGTATATCGTTCACCTTCCGCAGGATCTAATTGTACTATCACCCTTGTGCCGTTATTCTCAAACACCATGCTTATTTTCTTTAGGTTGATGATACCACCCATATCTATGGCCCAGTCCAATCCCAAGAGCGCAGGGTAAGGGTCCACATCTTCTACAATTTCTATTACTTCAAAATCAGTGCCAGCCTTTACTCCTGCGATGTCCACCGTTACTTTGGGAAACCTTCCTAGCGGGATGATTTTCTGCTGATTTGCCATGCGCAACTGGATAGTGGACCATTCCAACTTAAATTCTCCCATTCATTTCAAAGTCTAATTAGGTAACACGTTCGCATCTGAACCTAGGCCCAAAATAACCTAGCTTATTTCGTAGTCACCAATCTGAGCAGACAACCACATTTCTCTTCTGGTGCATTTCTTATACCTGTATAGTTTGTGCACATCCTTGAGTTCTGGGGTTATATTGGGTCATTCTGTGCAGCTATCTATTAATGCATGAAGGTTCTCCACAACCTTTGGGTTGCGCAGCAGTTTCATACATGCCTACAAAAAGGGCTCGACCTCCTCATCTGCCTTGAGGTTCGTAGGTGGCCGAACAGTAGTTTCCTTTGTCACAGCAAAGTCTTTGCATGCTACGATAAATGTTTATTTCCCCCTTTTTAGGTCCACGCATTATTTTTTGATAGCGGCTTGGTGGATCAGAGGTTCCATCATAGCCTCCTCCTCAGGTCCCCTGGTGGCTATCCCGCTGCACATCACCACATTCACACTCGGATCCTTGCTTCGACACTCAACCTTAACTCTCTACACATTTTGCGTAGGTGTTGACTACTTTTCCTGCATTTTTCTATCAAGATCGGGAAATCTTCAATCGCATAGTCTAGCTGTATGCAATATCAGCAAGATTTCGTAGTGGGGTTCGAGTAGTCCCTTGCAAAGTTTCCTGCTTCTCCACAGTTATAGTAGATTAGCTGACCTCGGCCCTGTCTTGTACTTCCATTGTGTCCTCCTCCCCTACCCCTTGATGGGGATTTTCCTATACATACGAGGGTCCTTGGTGATGCAGGGTCTGACTGTACCGTGTTTAAGTTTCCTCGATCAATCATCAAATCATATGTCTGGTAGTTTTGTTCATCATGTCCCACCGATCTGTAGAACCGACACCATTTTTGCTTTACCTCTGGACCGTATGCAGCAAGGCAGGGACAGTGGTTAGTATCATACAGTCCTGCGACGCGACAATCATTACACCAAAGCATTGGCCCACTAGGTCCCGCAGCCTCCCTAGGGCGCAATGGGCTCAGTCCCCCGGCCTGCACATAATCTATTAATAGGGTACAATTATCCTTCGTGTGGCCATTCACCCAGCATCATATGCACCATCGTTCAAGACTGGCTTCTTCCCCTCGTTCCTTTCGCAAGTTCTGGATCTCTACATGCATCGCTTCCAGTTGTCCTTGGATCTGTTGGAAACCCAGCTGAGTCTCGTCTCGAGGTGTAGCTTCTAGTTTCATGGCACCTTTTAAGGCCTTCTCCTACAATTCAAAAGTGTGGTGCCCCATAGGTACGCGCAGGTGAGGCAACAACATGGGAATAAACCATTCTGTGTGCTATATTTCATCATATTGGATTCCTCCTTCTCTGATCACCTTCTTTATTCGTTGATCAGCCTCCCACATAGATTCAGAATGTCCTTGCTTGAAATCCTTTAGATCAACCATGATTTAGGAGTAGGACTTAGGTTTCTTGAACTGATGTTTCAGGGCGTTTTTAATTTCTTCAATGGTTTCATTTGCGTTTTGGCCGATGTATCCCATGTACCAGTCCAACGCTCTTCCTTCAAAGGCAGGAGAAAACTATGCCCTTTTCACCACATCACTAGCCACATTCTGCGCAGTCCGTACCGACCCTGCGACAAACCAGAAATAATCCATATCTTCATCCCCTACACCCTTAAATGTTGGTAATTTCATGTCGCAACCATGTCGTCTTCTGGTGGCGGAGGGGTCGGTGATTTCTTACCTCTAGGCTGATTTGAAATTGGTGTGGTTGGAGGACTCTGCGCAGCTGCCTCCCTTACTGGACTGTAGGCCAATCGATCTCCTTCTATGTTGGCCCTATAGTACTTGCCACTCTGCGTTGTACTCCCATCTAGATCAAAGGTCATTCACTTGGTATGGCTACACAGAATACTCTTTTCGCACAATAATATCTTGATCAATAATGGCAAAGTCTTCAAGAACTTACCTCGAAATCCCGTGAAGAATATTCACTCTGCTTTAGAGTAGGAGACAAACTGATCAATGGAAAATTCTATTACAAATCCTCCTAACACATTATCTACCCAATGGTCCACTGTGTGAGTGATGGTGTTATTAGTTTTTTCTAGTTGCTAGTTAGTTCGAGGGTCCAATATGTGGTTCGCTCATACTTCCAACACTTCTGAAACTTGACCAGCCTAGTGAGCCACTCCTGGAGCTCGAATGTGATTGTTACAAAGAATATCTCATATATCTCTATGAAAATTTACTTATTCTTCCACTCTTTTGTGGTCAACCTCTTACTGCGGTTTTATTTTATGGAAAATTCCAGAACTCTTTGTTCAAACCATTCATCAATTTCCTTCCTCTCCAGCTTCCAGTACGGCCTTGGCATTACCCGATCCCTCTCTCAAAATGCTCCAGGTCCCGGCAATGGAACCATTTGTTGGCTCGAGGGGTACTGACCCAGGTTCGTATGTTCAAGGTTTGCCAACAAACCCCTATACTATTGGCCCTTTCGGCAACGACCTGCTTGCGCAGGCCAAAGTCTCACCCGAAGTAGTATGGGTGGGTGCTGGAACCAGGTTTCCGCACCCTGGGAGAGGGTAGGTAAGTCAAGTAGAGTTGTGTTCACCCTGATTGTGACCTGAGCTGGCATCACTGAACCTAGATTCCCTTCACATCCATGTGCGCAACTGCGATATTACTCACAGATTTTAACAGATCGAAAATTCATATAAAAATACACAGCTATTTTAGATATTCTTGTATGAAGCAAGTAAAACAAACCCAGATCGCAGCATAAACAAGTACACAAGTATGTTCACAAATTAAACCAATAAAATAGTAGCATATACTAAGTAATCAAGACGTCACAGAATCATATCACAGCAATTCCAGAGGATTCAGATAGGCAACAATACTTCCGCATTCATTAATCTTTCAGATCTATGTACAAAACCCCAAAAACCCAACCTGCGCACACAACAGCAAGGTCTACACATAGTAGGACAGAGGCCCTCCGTGCACACATCAACATGAGTCCTTTCTTGAAAACCCTGACCAGATCTATCGATTTTCACTTAGCAGCAATCTCTTATCATTCTTAGCCTATCCTACAACTCAAAAAGGTTCAACTACTTATACTATTCTAGCTTATGCATCCAATGGTCTGCAAACCGTGGTTTGTGGACTCTTGGTCTACCCTTGACCCAATTACAATTCTTTAGGGGCTTTGAACCACCCCAAAAACCCTGTGCTATACTAAATATAATTATAAATATACAAAATGGACCAATTTCGCAGCTTTGTCGAAACCCTGTTCCCACAACAGCTAAAAATTGAAAATATGTCTTCTATGGCTAAAGACACCAGAATCATAAATTTAGAAGAATTGGTTTTCAAACTAGGATATGATCCTAGTGATGTCAAGGCAGCGGAGGAGGTACTTAAAAGTAAGAATTCAAACATTCAGGCCCTCAAAAATAAACTTAAACTCCCAACTACAGAACATCCTAAAACTCAAGAGCCTGCTAGTTTGGAGATGGAAGAAAAGAATTTATTTACATTAGTAGAATAAAATGCTCAAATACAAAAAATGGAGAGAGAAATGGAAACACTACTAAAAGAAAAGGAAAAATGGGAAGGAGGTGGAGCATCATCAGCAACATGAAATTCAGCACAACCTACAGTATCAAAGTCATATTATTTAGATAAACTAACTCAAGCCTTGGGAAACTTTTCATTGGCAAATAAGGAAGTTGAAAAACTATCAGCAGCCCTCACCAAAATGGAAGAAAATAAGAAAAAACAAGATAATTCTTATTTAGCCGAAGTACAAAAAAACTTCAAACTCATGCAGCAGATTCAAAAATATGAAGATCGATCCATCATCATTCAAATGTTGGTAGAATAAAAACTTCGCATTTGGCATAATAATAATTCCAATATAACATACTTATGGCCTTCCATTCATATCATTTTTTAGCAGGAGAAATTGGTGCAAAGATTCAAGACAACAGTAGAGCACACTAAAGAAGATATTTATTATAGGCCACAAGAAGAACATAATATTATTAGAATGTTAAATTATAAAAATAAAGAAGAGCTTGAAGATCTTAATATACAGGACATAACTGCAATAGTAATGGAATTCAAAAGAGTTTTGACTATCAGTAATTTAATGGTGCAATTGGATAACAACAACAAAGATTTGGAAATGCAAGTTAAAATATTCAACAAGCAATTTTCCTTGTTACAGGAAAAAGGTCTTCCCACTCTCACAAAATCTAAAGGAAAATTGGTTCCATTAGAAAATTATAAGGAACAAGTATTGAACATAGTTGCAGATGCATCAAAGTTTTCCAAGGCCAAAGGATTTATCAGTGGAGAAGATTTTCTAGATGGTGCGAAGTTTGACTTGAATATTCAGCACGAAATTCATCATTTGTTTGTAAATAAGCCCACTTTCCAAACTTATACTAAAGTAGATGAAAATTTGAGAAACATGGTGAACTTTTCTATCCCAAGTAAAGAAAGATGGGACAAAATACTTGAGTTAATATAATAATAATAAAACAGAAAGGCTACCTTTTGGGCACAAAGACAAAAATCAGCAGCTGGAAAAGGGGCGCAGTCAACAATGGATTCCTTTCAAATTTCCAACAAACATCTGAATTCTTCCAAAATCTCTATTTTTCAATTATGTTTCAGAAAATTATGTAAATTTGTTAAGATATCATTTTGTAATGAATCCTATTTTTTAATCCAATATTATTTTAACATCAAATCTATAAGTTTATTGTAATGAGACTTAATAAGGGTTGAACCCTTCTGATAAACTAGTAAGAAGAATTGTAATCTTCTAAAGTTTTATGTGATTAATAGAAGGATTATAGATTCATCTTGATACAACTTATGTTTCTCGACTGAGTAATTCTTTGTTAATTTATATTTTCATTTTGTTTATTTCTATATATATTTGATATTAATGAGAAATATGTGTAAGATTAGATTGAATATCAATCTATATAAACCACTGTTAAGTTATCATCAATTACAGAGATTAGTTAATTGGAACTGTTTGTTTTAATTAAATCCTCTAAATCTTTAAATTATCACTTCTTTTTAAGAATAAAATATATTTTGTTTGGATGTAAATGTATTTTTCAAGCATCAACTCTATATGGTTAGTAAAGACTTTTGTTTGAATATTTAATCAATCATGTATTTTCTTAAGTTCAACCTTACACATCACTTATAAGATTAAATTATGTTTAAAGGTGGAGAGTCAGCCCTTCTAATAAATCATAAGCAATTAAGAGTCTGCACATGTTTAACATTTTAAAGCATTGGTCATCGAGAAACACAAAATCAAAACAAAACATTTTAGATGCTCTGGCACAATTCCTTAACCTATAATTGTCTACATGGGTACAACATAGACTGTGGGTTGCAGTAAATCCTAAGAGACTAGGAGATAGTAAAATTCCTCATGGTTTAGGCAAAGAGAATATGTTGATATCCATGTTTGTGTTGGCCTAGTGATCGAGTGTAGATCCCGGTAAATCCGATTATGTCATGCTTATTATATTGACCTAGTGATCCGGGATGGATAACGGTAAATCCTTATTTCTATTGATGAGGGTGAGGTGGTTTACCCTCGGGATGCCTTGGTTGGTTTTTCGGTTTGAGTCCCACATTCATGCTTGGAATATGGCACGAGAGTAATTGGCTAAAGAGATATTTGGTTCAACCAATATATAGTCAGGTGGAATGTGGAAGTCCCATCTCCGGATGGTTTTACATTCAGTAATGAAGAGCTCATTCCTTTGGTTTTTGGTATAAAAATTCACTGGTTATTATGTGGATTCTATTGTTGTTGTATCCATGGTATTTCTATTGTTATTAAGTTGGTTATAAGCATGTATTTTATCAATCATGATGTCCATGTTTTTACTTGTAAATGAATGCACAATATATTTGTGGTAAAATAGATTGTATTGCAGCTTATGATGTAAGGTATCAATTCTTATTAGCGATTCTCAGATAAGTATGAGACCACTATGTTTAAATATGTTGTTTACACCTGTAGATGCAATGTTTGTGACATGTTTGACAAAATTCATGTCATGGCTAGGAGGGGTATAGATGATTTATTGATGATGTGATTTCTTCCGTACATTTTTTTAATGTTATTTATCATCTCCTAAAGTTTCATGAGGTTTTGGGCAGTGACCTGGGCTCTGGGGCTGAAAATTTGGCACAAATCCCAGAGTTGTAGGCACAAAACTGACCAATTGGGGCCCTAGAGGCATGTTTTTTGTTTTTTTCCTATGGCTATAGGCTCCCAACCACTACCTTTCCTTGGCATGCCTACAACTATGGTCCAAAAGCGTCAAAACTTTAGTCTCCCTCAGGGGTCAGGGTTCTGGAAGATTGGGTTACCTCATAGGGATGTTTTTGATGTTGTGTAAGGTGTGTTTCTCATGTTTCCATTGGTTCTGCTTCCTCAAGGTCATCTAGGAGGTTGAATATCGTATTAGTAGCCTCTCGTCACATTTTTACCCCTATTG
Source organism: Pinus albicaulis (assembly GCA_034641835.2). NCBI lineage: Eukaryota > Viridiplantae > Streptophyta > Pinopsida > Pinales > Pinaceae > Pinus > Pinus albicaulis. The sequence goes on along the minus strand of CM076580.1, from coordinate 1,383,678,602 downwards.
GCCAGTTACTTGGGTAGATGTGGGAAGATGGTGTTACAGAGTGGTATTAGAGAATGGTTCAACCCTTGGACTGGATGGGCAGTGTGTTGATCATGCATTTATGTTGGTTGTATATGTGTTTAGTATGCTTTTGGTCTATACCTGATTGTCGCATCTGTATTGTGTTGGCCATGGTGGAAGTGGTGTCGCCATGGAAGTGTTGATGGTGTTGTTGTCAAAATGTTGCCATGAGTGTATGATTGGTTTTTTTTGTTCATTCTTGTGTATTGATCGTGCACGCTTGCTTACATATTGTTACATATTGTACATGCATTGTTTGGTTATGCTAGGTCACATATTTTTCATGCTTGTGTGTTGTTTGTGTATGATTTCTTATGTGATGCTATATGTTGAACATGCATTGGTCATTCATGATTCGTTATACATGTCAAGTGGGTGCATATGGTCAAGTTTGCATTGGTTTGGTGAAGTTTTTTGTGCATAATGCCATTGTATGGAATTAGTTCATCATGATGATATCTTTATTTTATGATGCTAATGTGTTGGCTAAGATAAAGCAGGAGATGCAGACCATCAAAGTGAAGTTGCAGCATTAGACCTCGGGGCAAGATCATGTCGTCATATAGGTTTGTATTTTGGGCATGTAGGTATATAGGTTAATTATTATTATATGCACTATGGTTATGAGTATTACTTTCATTCTATTGATGTTATCATTGCATACATTATAGATTCTAGTTGATTAGTGTGGCTATATGCACATGTGTCGGATAGTAATGAATAATAGCAACATGCGGTGATATGCATTGCTATTGTTGTTTTATGTTATTTATGTTATATGTTGTTGATAATTATGATATAGGTTAACTTGTTGTTTTTTTATGATAGTTAGCTTGATGATTAGGTTACATGTTGTTGATGATCATGATATATAGCTTGTTGTTGTTATATACTAGTAACTTGATGATTAGGCATTAGGGGAATTTTGAGTTCTAAAATGGGCCTCTTAAGTAAAATGTACAACAAAAATAAACTTTATAAGAACTAGTAGGATTCAAGATGATGATGTCAACCATGGGGGATGATTCACCATTCAATGGAGTAAAATAGTAAAAATAATAAAATAATAAAACTTTTTTTAAACTTGTATTTTCAACTTATCTCCCTAATATTTTACTCAAATTTCGAGTCGGAGTACTCATTGGATGAAAAATTTAATTCCTCATCCAAGGATTACCTATGTTGCATACTTTCGATGGACCCTGCTACACGAAAAATGAGAAATACATGAAAACGTGATTGCAATCACGTTTTTTCATGTATTTCTCATTTTTCATGTAGCAGGGTCCATCCAAAGTATGAAACATGGGTACTCCTTAGATGAGGAATCAAATTATGCATCAAATGAGTGCTTCCACTTTAAATTTGAGTAAACACATAGGAGATAAGTTGAAAATACGAGTAGAAAAAATAGTTTTTTTAATTTTTTCCCTCTAAAATTTGATGATGTAATCTAACCTTGTTTTATTATTTCCACTATTATTTTATAAATTCCTTAGGAGGCCCTTTTTGGACCTCAAAATTTCCCTAATGGTTATGTCATTAAGATCTTGATGTTATATGTATCATATTTCTTTGGATTGGCTTATGCAGATGGTTAGGCTTATTACGTTCATGTATGAGTCGATATATTTTTGATATTGTATTGTAATAATCTAGGTTGACTGTGCATATGTGATTGCTATGCATGAATGAAAATTGTTTATGAGTTTATAGCGTGAACATGTTAATCAGTTACTTTTATGGATATCTTGATCTTATTTATGTTGAGCTGAGGTGTTTTGAAGTTATATTGTTCTAATATAGATTGATTGTGCACACAAGATAGCCTCCCCTGAGATACATTAAGGTATGAGTTTTATTACGTCATATGCTTTGTACTTGACTATTTTCAGTGTTTGATTGTGTCAAATAGTTGATCTATTTAGCATGGCATGTTTGCAAGTTGTTTGAATGTTTGATTAATTGCATGATATGAGTATGTGTTTGTAACATTTCATGAAGGAATGATATTTTTTTTAAGATGGTTGTACTAACACATATGTGCTAAGATAGCATGTGTATACTTGAGTGTAAGGAGGTGATATTTGTAGAATTATGTATTACGATCAATGAATGAGATTTTATTGTTGATTATGAGATGGCTTTTAGCCTTGGTAAATTTTGATTTCGAATTAATAGATATGTTTTCTTGGTATTTGGAACATGTGACTAACATGTGTGTGTTTAGTTACAAGGAAACGTGATTGGAACAACAAGGTATGGTAACTAGCTTGTTGTTATGTTTATTTATGCACTAACAATTATGTGTTTATGGTAGTATGATACAGAGGTTTGCATGGCAAAAGAGGTTACCATGAAATCTTTGAAAAGGATTAGGTTGAGCTTTCCATTGGAAGCTTTAGGAACTCGTGGGGGATTGAGTCATGATGTATGTTGCTAGTCTTGTGCTTTTGGTCCTTTTGATTTGTTTGCACTTTATTTGCGGTCTTATTTATGTCTAGTGTATAGATATGCCACATTGGTTGCGATGTCATTTTTTTATTGGTTTTCATGGTTTTCTTCTTGGTGTTTCTTGTTCTTGTCCTTGAATTTTATCCTTTGAGTCTTGGGAATTGGTTGGGAAAGAGGAAATTTTATGGAGTTCAGGGAGATATTTGTGGTACCCAACAGGCAATGAAATACTTGGATGAAGTTGGTGCATGTATAAGGGTAGATAAAGGTAAGAATATGACAAGCGGTTGGATTGGTTGGATCCATTGAGGTAAATGAATGGTGGCAGAACAGTCGAGAGAAAGGTAACATGAAAGGTAAAGTAAATGGATTGAGGCAGAAGATGCCTTGGCTATATTGGGAACTATTATTCTCAACATTGTGCATGTTGTGCATGAATAAAGGAAATACTCTTAACCTAGACCTTATGATATCTAGTAATTGTGTTGTGATCATGATTATGTTGATGTTTATATATGTATGCATGTATGTATGTATGTATGTATGTATGTCGTGTGTGACAAGGTCATAATGGATTTGATTGTTTAATGTTAATGTTTATATGTATATATGTATGTCATTGTATGACAGGATTATGATTGTTCTATGCTAATGATTATATATATGTATTTATGTCTGACAAGGTTTTTAGGGATTAGTCTTGTGGAGGAATGATTGCTTATGCAGGTGAATGGCCTGAAGAGGTTCTTGACCTTATCAAGAATTAAGTGGGAAGAGTAAACATGACATATCTATGAGGTAAGCATCATGTGGACATGAATTGATAGTATATGTTGGTACTATGCCTATGTTTATGTTATGGATAGGTAATTTTGAGGGGTACATCACTAGTACATTTGGTAAAAATTCTGACACTTTTGACGTATTGTCAGAAATTTCCCCAATTTTTATCAATTTTTCAAACCTCGCCAAAAACCATCGCTATCTCGAGATTTAGGGACATCATCGCTATTTCGAAATTTATGAACGTCGTCGGAATACCGACGTTTTGGGACACAACGTCCGAAATGCGACGTTCCTAAAATATGAGTCGATATTGCGATGGTTTGTGGAAAATGTCGCTAATGCAACATTTGGGGACACTTGTAGATATTGCAATGTAATTGGGAACAAACGTCGGTATTGCGACGGTTTGAGGACAACCGTCAGTATTGTGACACGTGGAGGGTAACCGTCGGTGTTGCGACGTGTTCACCAAAGTTCGGTATTGCGACGATTTTAGGACAACCGTCAGTATTCGACGAGTGGAGGGTAACCGTCGGTGTTGCGACGTGTTCACCTAACGTCATAAGAGCGACGACGCACTAGTTTTATATTTTAAATAGAGAGTTTAAATTATGTGATGAAATAAAATTTTATTTATTTATTATTATTTTTTTAACTGTGAAATGTTGATAGTTTTTTAAATGAAAATGTTTAATAATAAACCATTATATTTTTATTTAGATATTTTCCCAATATTATGAATGGTGTTAATGATTTTTTTTCATATTTTAAATATTTTGAAGTAGGTACATTAAAGAGATGTTATGGTTTCCATGGACGATGACTCCAAATGCTTCATGTAATGAAATGCGGATTTATTGAGTGTTTAACACTTTAGTTGTCTTTTTCTTTTGGATCATTAACAGGCAGGGAGATTGAGATTATGCAGATCAGGCGCGCTAGGTTTATTTTGTAATGTTGTTTTTTATTTTATTTTTATTTTATTAATTTTCATAGGATTATAATAATATATTTGTTATTTGTTTACTAGGGTGATTTAATTGACAATTATTATGTTAGCTATTACTATGTTAGCTAGGTCAAACTAACAAAAATAATAATATATTATTTATATTTAATTGTTATTAATTTCTCTTGAACTTATAACATGTTTAATCTTAAAAATGAATATAAAAAATATTATCTTTAAATTTAATGAATGAATAAATTAGAAGTTTTATTATAACTTTTTCAAAATATAATGTCCTGCATATTGAAGAATATTTACCATTTTTTCATTACAATATTTGTATTGTGATTACCCCACAAATCGTAGCCCCTGCTTTGACATGGTCACAAATCACACTTTCAAGAGTTTTGATTCATGAATGTCACTCGCGTAGTACTAATAGACGTGCGCATCACCTTGGCAATTCACTTCAACATGACATTTTTCCTTCAACGCTACTTAATTTTTGTACCATGCGGCCAGTATAACCTCGCACATAACCACGTCATCGTTGATGGTGAAGACTTTGTATCATAATGGTAATATGATGGATCTCATTCATTTTCATGAAAACACCCCTAATAACTTCACCGAGGAAGCAGCCACCATGGAAATCTTATGCAACAAGAGAATTGGCACGTAGCACAATATACATCACAACTCCAAGTAGAGTGAAACACCCTTAAATCATGCATAGTGTGCCCAAATAATGGAAATGTGATCTCCCTTAGTCTCGCAATATTATGCATTCCAATACTTTCATGTGCTTTAATTACGGCCATGACCATGTAATACCATTTAAGATCAACATCATTTTTATAAGCTAGATCAGCATATCATAATTTGGAAACACGTTTAGGCGGGTTGGGTAGGGTTTGATCGGGTCGTGTCATGTGAGGCTGCACAAGGAAATGCGTTCAGGTGGGTCAGGTCAGGTCGTGTCGTGTGAGGGTGCCCAAGGAAACACATTCGAGCAGGTCAGGTTGGGTGGGGTCGACTCGTGTGAGGGCGCTCAGGAAAATGCATTCGGGCGAGTTTTCTCGGGTCGTGTCATGTGAGGGCGCCCAAGGAAACGCGTTCAGGCGGGTTGGGTCAAGTCAGGTCATGTGAGGGCACCCAAGGAAAAGCATTTGATCGGGTCGGGTCGGTTTGGGTTAGGTCGTGTGAGGGTGCACAAGGAAATGCATTTGCTGCGGGTCAGGGAGGGTCGAGATGGGTGGTGTGAGGGCGCCCAGGGAAATGCGTTCGGGCGGGTCAGGTCACATCGGGTCGTTTGAGGGCGCCTAGGGAAATGTGTTCGAGTGTGTTGGGTCATGTGAGGGTGGTAGTATCAAAAATGCTAAGTTGTGATCACCTGTGTGCCTTGTACTACACGTTTATGCGATCTATTTTCTGTTTCGATCTCTGTCCTACCTTCATTCGGGCGGGTTGGGTCATGCCTTGTTAGGGCGCGATAGGAAACACATTCGGGTCGGATCGTGTGAGGGAGGTCGTATCAAAAATGGCAATTTATTACAACAAAAATCGAAATATGATAGACTCAAGGGTTTCCTTGGGCACCCTCACAGGGCATGACCCTACCCGACCTAACCCACCCAAACTCGTTTCCCTCAGTGCCCTCACATGACCCGACTCACCCGTAGCACAATATACATCGCAACTCCAAGTAGAGTGAAACACCCTTAAATCATGCATAGTGTGCCCAAATAATGGTAACGTGATCTCCCTTAGTCTTAGCAATATTATGCATTCCAATACTTTCATGTGCTTTAATTACAGCCATGACCATGCAAAGTTATTTAAGATCAACATCCCTTTTATAAGCTATATTAGCATATCATAATTCGGAAACACATTCGGGTGGGTCAGGTAGGGTTCGATCGGGTCGTGTCATGTGAGGCCACACAAGGAAACACGTTCAGGTGGGTCGGGTCAGGTCGTGTCGTGTGAGGGCACCTAAGGAAACACGTTCAAGCGGGTCGGGTTGGGTCGGGTCGATTCATGTGAGGGTGCTTAGGAAAACGCATTCAGGCGGTTTTGCTCAGGTTGTGTCATGTGATTGCGCTTGAGAAAACGCGTTCAGACGGGTCGGGTCGGGTCAGGTCGTGTGAAGGCACCCAAGGAAACGCGTTCGATCAGGCTGGGTAGGTTCGGGTCAGCTCGTGTGAGGGCGCACAAGGAAACACATTTGCCATGGGTCGAGGAGGGTCGAGTTGGGTTATGTGAGGGTGCCCAGGGAAATGCGTTCTGGTGGGTCGCGTCGCGTCGGGTCGTTTGAGGGCACCTAGGGAAATGCGTTCGGGTGGTTTGGGTCATGTGACGATGGTTGTATCAAAAATTCTAAGTTGTGATCGCATGTGTGCCTTGTAATACACGTTTATGCAATCTATTTTCCATTTTTATCTTTGTTGTCCCATCGTTCGGGCGGGTCGGGTCATGCCCTGTGAGGGCGCAATAGGAAACACATTTGGGTCGAATAATGTGAGGGAGGTTGTATAAAAAATGGCAATTTATTACAACAAAAATAAAAATATGACAGACTCAAGGGTTTCCTTGGGCGCCCTCACACGGCACGACCCGACCTGACCCGACCTGCCCAAACTCATCTCCCTCGGCACCCTCACATGACCCGACCCGCCCGAACACGTTTCCTAGGGCGCCCTAACACGTTCATCAAGACCGTTTACAAAATTTCGGAATAACGACATGGATAGAAAATGTCAGAAGCACGACATAGGCTATTGAGATCATCGGAATAGCCACGATATGAAAAGACCATTTACAAAATGTAAAAATGGTGACAATATGAGGCTTGTTACAGATTTAATATATTATTTCATATATTAGTGTAGTAATTTTGTTAATATATATATATATATATATATATATATATATATATATATATATATATATATATATATTATCACAATTAATTAAATAAATAAATAAAACTAGCCATTATTATTCGATTTTAATTTTCAAAATCAAACTAGTCGTTATCCTAATGACTAGTTTAGCCATTTCTATATATATATATATATATATATATATATGATCACAATTAATTAAATAATTAATTAATTACTTAATTAAATAAAACTAATTGTTATTATTCGATTTTAATTTTCAAAGTCAAACTAGTCGTTATCCTAACGGCTAGTTTAGCCATAAAATATTCCAAGCTATTAGATCTAGATCTTGGTTAGTAATATTTTACTATGCACCATTATCAAGGATAACTCAATGTTTTGTTATAAATAAGATCAGGGTTTTCCATTCATTATTTGCCTTCACTTTTATTTTCTTTTTGCTTATTGAGCTCCCATTGAGATCAACACGTCTTGGGTTTTCTACACCATTGAGAGAGATAATTGCTAAATATGATTAAATTATTTTTCTTTATATATAGGATAATTTGCATCAATGGAAGAAAACATTAGAGGTGGAAAAAAAATTCAAAAGGGTGAAAGGGGTGACGGTAGAGTTTATTTCCCTTGCAAAAAATGTTGTATGAGAAATAATGTTAGAGTTTTAATAGCAACAGCAACAATGCATTGTAGGAAATATGGGCACAATGATGGTGGATAGAATGACTATCATCCTGTGGTAATTAATTATCTATATTCATTTTGATTATATCGTAAAATTTTATATTATTTTAATATTTTTTATACGTACTAATGTTTAATGATTGTTTGTAATTTTCATAAAGGCAAAGTTTCCCCCCCCAAATTTTTGCAAAACTAGCTTCCACAACTATATAGTAGTAGATTAGATGATGTTGCACCAGTACAAGAGAATATTTCAACAAATATTAGTATTGGAAATGATGTTGTACAAGGTGAAGAACATGAAGTGAATGATGAAGATGATTTTAATGATCCCATGGAGGTAGATCATGATGACAATAATGAGACAGTTCACATTAATGATGGGACAAATCAAATGTTCCAATACTTGTATGGTGAGTCAGATGATGATGGTGGAGATAGTGATAGTATTTATGATGTACCTCTGATTGAAATGTCAAATGAACGACTTTTTGAACACTCAAATGCAACTCTTCTCTCTGCTACATTGTTGCTAGTGAACTTAAAGGTTATGAATAATTTGTCGAACAAATGTATGACACAGATCCTAAGGTATGAAATATGTATATATGATCACATATATGTAAGCTTTGATTATTTTCCCTTTTTTTAGTTGTAATAAATGTGTAAAATAATAATTCAATACTTATATATGATTAATAATCTTTACATTAACTAGTTTTTGTTTATGTTGTACAGATTGTTGGGTGAATTTTTGTTACCATCGCCAAATACTTTACCTCGAACTTATCGAGATCTACGTGCTATTATGAAAGACTTTGGAATGGAATATAACACTATATATTCATGTCCTAAAGATGATATTATATATTATGGAGAACATGCGTCGAAAACAAAATGTCCGAAATGTGGTATCAATAGATATCGAATAGATCAACTAACAAAAAAGGTGCCTCAAAAGGTTCTTCATCATATTCCCATAATTCCACATTTCCAGCGAATGTTCAGGTGTAAGAGCATAGCATTGTTTATGGATTACCATTCAAAGAATAGAAGTGGAGATGGTGTTCTTCGAATGCCTGCAGATGATTCTGCATTTAAGGAAATTGAGGAAAAATGTGTATATTTTAAAAATGAACCTCGTAATGTCAGGCTTTCATTGGCAGCGGATGGTGTTAATCCATTCGGAGAGCTTAGATCTACTTACTCAGTGTGGCCTATTTTCATTATCAAAAATAGCATTCCTCCTTGGATGTCAACAAAGAGGGAGCACATAATGTTGACTATGATTATTACAGGTATTTGATACATTATTTTTTTGAATGTAACATTTTCATTTCTCTCATTTGCATAATATATTTTATTTATTTACTTACTTATATATACATATATCATGGTAGTAATTATTATGTACTGTAATTTTGAACAATTAGGTAAGTACCAAGTCAAAGATATGAATGTATATATTGAGCCTCTTATCGATGAGCTAATAAAGTTATGGCATGGCATCACTATTTATGACATCACTAAACCAATCAAGCAGAAGAGATTTCAATGTCGTCGAATGCTTGTATGGACAATTCATGATGCCCCAGGACTAACACATTTTTGTGGTATGTAATATTTCGTTGCACTTTAATATAATATATAATTATCTAAATTAGATATACCATATTCAATGTTTTACAAATGATCTCATAGCATAATTGTTATTGATCCATCTATTGCAGGTCTTCAAACAAAGGATAGATTTGCATGTCCAGTTTGTGGCCCTAAGATGAAGTATCATCATTCGCCAGACTTAGGAAAGATGGTGTTTGATGAGTTTAGGCACTTCTCTCTAGGAACCATAAGTATCATACTACGGAAAAACATCTTTTCAATGATAAAGAATAAACTGGATTAAAACCACGAAGAATGACACCTCAGTTGTGGAAGTTGGAATATAATAGAATTAATAATTGTCAAGCAGCTGGTACGTAATTTTTCTATATATATATATATATATCTATATTGTTTATGTAATGTTTGGAAAAAAAAATTTAACTAATGAATTTATTTTATTGTATTTTATAATTATTGTTCTGATTTATTTTATTCTTTGATATCAAGGTCATCTTCGCGGTGAAGGTACTAATATTGTACTTCCACCTGGAATGAAATGTTATCCTTCTCAATTTGTGAGTTTTCCCTACTATGAGGACCTAAAAATAGCTCATTTGTTTGATACAATGCATATGGGGAAGAATGTGACAGAAACGTTATGGCGAATCATAGATGGTGCACATGATAGAGATAAAATTGACAAAATTTGTGCTGACATTGAGAAATGGAATCATACAATGAAAAGTGTGATCGACAGATCAAATAACAATGGAGGTCGAAATTACAATAATATTCCATGGTTATTAACAAAACAAAAAAGCAATGATGTAAAAGAGGTCGTTAGAAGAATTAAATTTCCAACAGGTTTTGCTTCAAACATAAATAATATCTTAACGAAGAAAGGTGACTTCAGTGGGGTGAAAACACATGATTGGCATACCTTTATTAAGGTAATTTTTTTGGTATACATTTTTGTATGTTATCGCTTGAATACATCTTTTAAATTTTCCTATTTTCTGTTTAATTTGGAAACCAATAACAATTCATTTTTTATTGTTATAGTATGTTCTACTTGTATCTCTCCCAAACGACTTCAACAACAATGTCAAACAAGTTATATATGGTCTTATTAAATACATGAGGTAAGTATTTTTTATTTATACGCAAAATCTTGCTATAATTTATTTTTGTACTTAATGACATGATGTGTTAATTTACTTGTAATGAAATATATATTATGTTTCATCGAAATAACCTTGCGTAATGATTTGAATATGGTTTTCATTGAAAGAAATCCATCAAGATGAAATAAAGTATTGGAAGAGAGAAATTCCTCGGCTAATATGTGAAATGCAAAAGTATCTACCTCCAACATTTTTCAATGCACAAGAACACGACTTGATACACCAATTTCAGGAGATTGAAATGTATGGACCAGTACACACAAGGTCAATGTGGATGGTGGAGAGGCACCTAAAATCCTTAAAGGCTTTGGTTAGACAAAGAGCACTACCTGAGGGTTCTATGGTGGAGGGATATGTAGTATATGAATCCATGGTGTATTTTAGTTATTATCTTCCAATATTAGCTGCGCCAGCTATGAATGCGGTGGATTGCATTTGGGATGTGAACTCCATCAAAAAATTTGAAGTGGAGCACCTGTTGGGAAAAGGTAGAATGAAGAAAGTGAGAGGTAAAATATTTATTATGTATAATACATATAATGTTTCATTTTTTTACATCATGTATATGATCATTTTCATTTAAGTCTTATTCTTTCATCGTTTATTAATTAATATAATTTACCATGGTTATAAGTTATATTTAATATTGGTGAATTATTGTTTTTTTATTCAGGTGCTCAAGATTATGAGGCACTACTTTTATACATTGCAACAATCTTGAGTGTATGGGTGAATGGATTGAAAGATGTAAAGCATGTAACGATGATAGGTTATCATGGAAACTAATATCTAAATTGGTTATAGAAGCATATCGTAGTGGAGATGGAAACGTTACGGACAGGGAAATTGATTTAGCATATGGTTTGAAAGATAGAAAGGTGAGAAATTAATTCACCTATTTTTTTCATTACTTATTTTATATTATATTTATAATGTGACAACAAGTTTGATTTTTCAGATAATTTTCAAGCTGTGTAAATTATATGATTAATTATTAATTGAGAATGCATCTTTTTCATGTTTTACATATTGCAGTTAAAACACCACAAGGCTATGTGGTGCAATGGTTGTAAATTTCGCATTAAACAGCTGGATGATAACAGGAAAACTTCTGATAGTGGGATAACTGCAGTATTCCAGGTCACTAATGTTTCCTCCAGGAGTGACAAACATCCTCGAGAATCTGAAAATAGGTATTATGGGTTTTTAGATGATATAGTTGAGTGTGACTTTAATTCCTTCAAATTAGTTTTGTTCGACGTCAGATGGTATATGCTATGAATGAATGTACGTGATGATGATAGAACTCTTATTCAACATGAAAATGGATTTCCAATGTTAAAACATCGCAATTTGAAGCAGGAAAATATCGTTATGTTTTTCCAAGCCAATGTGAACAAGTCTTTTACTCAGAGGTTCCAGGTGAGAACTGATGGTCATTTTCTACTAGATATGATCCAAGAGGAAGGCTAGTAGAGTATATTGTAGAGGAAGAAGATGATATTGATCAAGAAGAAGATGATGCAGTGGTAGATGAGCAGAAAGATGCATTGGCAGACGAAGAAGATATAGAAGATGAACCAGGCGTAGGAGACGAGGCAACAATTATTGATGATGATGTTGATGAGGATAGTATTGAAAATGAAATAATTAATGATGATGATGACATGGTCTATCATTTCAACACCATTTCTGAATCAGATGTTGGTATAGATGTCGATCAGTTGGATGAAGATCAAGACGATACAGAAGAAGAATATTTATACAGATGTTTTGTTCGAGTATGAGCTAGTATGTTATAACTTTATATTTTAATATGTAGGAATTATTGTCTTTAAATAATTTACTAATTATGTGGGTTTATTGCATGTTTTTTATTATTTAAAACCAATAAATAATGGCCTTACTATTGTACAAGCTAAACTAAAATTATGTATTTATACAAACACATATTGAAAAAAAAAATTATGACCTTAATTAATTTTTGGTTTGTTCGTATTCTGTTTCATAGAAAGGGTATTGGGAAAATGAGAGTGTTGTGAGGGGCATGGGAGGGGCCATATGAGCTTCCACCTTCACGTGGTTGGCCCTGTTCAGTAGAGAATAAATTATTCTTGAAACCAAGAGAATCTCGTTCATCTTTTTTTGCATTATCGTAAACGTCATCACTGTAGTCTGATTATTGCAGCGCCAAAATTGCTGAAATTGTTAGAAAACATTAAAAGTGCATTTCTTTTAGGAATTGTCCAACAAGGCCATAATTTTGTCTGGATGACCATTTTCTTGCTATAATATGACAATAAATTCTTCAAAAAATCCCACTATGGTAGTGTTTAAATTTTTCTTTTGATGATGAAAATGGATTCAACACCATCAAGGACCCTTGGGTCACCCAAAATCTTGAAGATTGACAACTATAACCTAGATTTTCAATAACTTCCACCTGACTTTTGCAAAATCATGCTAGAATTTCTATTGTTTTATGGATGAAATTTTTGCTTCATTAGACTATGCGTTTATTTTATATGAGGATTAAGAATCTTCCCTGTATCTTGTGTTGTTGGAATGACATGATAACATTTAGCCATAACGTAAACACATGATTTCATGGTTTTATTCCCAGTTGTCCTCCTACTTTTTTGCATTTTATGTTTATAATTTAGTGGAGATTATATGAGCTTGAGGTTGTGGCCTTTCACGCTTATCACAAGGATGCATGGGTTTAATTAAATGACCATCCATTCACATGTATCTATCATTCTAGAAATTACACAAGGAGATATTGACCGAGGAGTTTAAAAAAAATTCCTCCCAAGGACCCATGGAATAGTATGCCAAAGGCAATACACAAGGTAATTGTGAAATCCCTCGTAAACTAGTCATGTTGATATTCAGGATATCAAGTTGATATTCATGTTGATAATAGAAAAAACAACAATGTTAGGGAATGTTATGGTATTTGGTGTATCATAGCCCACTAAATTTTCTCCCAAATCCTAAGCCATAGAGACCTTAGAACCCCATGGAATATTGAGTTGCATGGCTTATATTCATTTCCTAACTACATTTTTTTTTCATTTACATTTTTGGATTGAAAATAATTGTCATGAAGTATATCTGATAGCCTATGGATGTCTCAAAACACTATGGTTGTTTTTTTGCAAAAAGTCCAAATGAATTTTTTTTAAATTGAGAAGGTTCTAAAATTTATTTAACGAGCTAGGTGGAATTCCCTTACACTTTTGACCCTTTATAGAATGATTTTTTCCACAGTGGGAAAATTAAATATATGTAATGAATCAGTTCATATCTTTAACCAATTCATATCTTTAACCCATTCCCTATAATATTTTCTACTACACTAATAACTAATATTTGCTACAAATGACAGAGAGCACCACCATCCCTTGATGTTCTTACCAAGAGTGCATTTGGACCACATCTTCATAAGGCATTTTTATTGATTTCTCCATACATTCACTAGTGCATCAAAGAGTGCAATAAATAACCCATCTATCTTAAGGGATTGACCACTTTGTTCCTCATAGAAATTTTATAACACGCATCTCTTGATGACATTATGAGAAATATTTATGACAACCTATATGTTAGCTTCCTTTTACAATGTCATTTTTATTATATATTTTTTTAATTTATAAGGGTGGTGGTCACCTTATTGAATATAGACCTCTATTAAGAAAACCAATCAAATCCAACTAGAATAAAAGACAAGGGAGTGGGAACAATTTTTGAATGGTGACTCCAATAAAAATCAAGGAGATTGGAAATATTTTGTCTAGAAATGAACACGGTTGATTTCTTTTCCATCCTTGACCAAGAGTAATATTGTGGGGGATATTCATGATATGCTTGAAACAAAGTAAAAACTCTAGCTAACCTATTGACCCATATATAGCTCACTTGTGTTAAAGGTTGAAAGTTTGATATCCTTGTACTTTTCTTAAGCTAAAGTAGGTGAGATCCAATTATTTGAAGTACTATGAATGATTGAATGGATTTTTATAGTTTACATTATTATTTGACACATAAACCTTTTTTTTTTCAAAGATGCATACTTGAAATATTGTTATCATGATGTAAAGATTGTTTGGATGTTGTTACATAGTTTCAAGTTCCAAGATGTGAGGCTATAATTGAAAACCTTAGAGGATTGGGGATCAATAGTTGATTTCAGGTTCAATATCTTCTCAAGGGAGGGGATAAGGATTTACAAAAGGCTTGTATTCAATGTAATGGGCCCTTCCAACCCTTCTAAAGGAATAAGAGAAGAGGGATAGTGGTTAAATATCCTTGAAATACTGGATATATCTCTTTGGTCAATGGAACTAAAGTGTCGGTGTTGCGACATGTTCACCAAACATCGGTATTGCCACGGTTTGAGGACAACCGTCGATATTGCAATGGTTGGAGGGAAACCGTCAGTGTTGCAATGTGTTCACCAAACCTCGTAACCACACTATATAATATTAACATATAGATACCACACTATTTACCAAATAAAAAATAAAAAATCATTGTAATACTCATTAAAATGTTCTTTGTGCCATTTCTAAGCCATAGTAAGGCTTTCCCTGAGACTTGTATATTTTGCGGTTAAATTTAACTCTTGGTTAATTTTGGAAGGATTACTAAGTAATATAATATTAACTCGCGTTGTAACTTTTCAATCATAATCTAATATTAAATTTTTTTATTACTTTTCAAACACTCCTTAACCTCTTGTCCACATCAAAATGGCATAGGTAAGAAAAAGGTCTAAAATAAATTAGACTCGACATAATAAAAACAATATGCAAAAACTATAGTTATAGCTTACATACCCTTTCCCAGGCCAACATTATATAACTCTACTTCACTAGGATGAACATTAATTAAGGCTTCAGGTATGCATCCACCAAATCTGTCACGTCAATGTAGTCCCTAAGACATGTACCTTCAAGAGTATTGTAATACGTTCCTTTAAACCACATTGATATGTTCCTTTCACCCACTTTGGTAAAAGGAATAAAGCAACACTACAAAGTTTATAATAATCTATATGTTCACAATTGAGTTGATCTATTAAAGTTAAGAATTTTAATCATCCTCCAGCATAAATTCTAACGCGTTTAATGTCTAATTTAATCCAAACTAAGGAAAAACTAACTTTGGGGGTAGATATGTTTATTCTTTAATAAATTGAATTTTAAAATTTAAATGTAGAGAAATCACATAACTATATGGTAAATAGTAATTTGACTAAATTTTTTACTACACAAGGTTCCCCGTCGGTCTTCCCAATGATCATTACACTTCACTACATTTCACAATTTTGTTTCTTTCCCGCGCGCTCTACTCTCCTTCCCCTACAACCAGACCTGCATCTATCTACGATTTGAATCAAACCAGACCCCGCTCTATTCTCCTTCCTCGTAGCCAGACCATATATATTCTGCGATTTGAATCATCTATATTCTGCAATTTGAATCAAACCATATATCTGTGATTTGAATCACCAGAGTCATATATCTGCGATTTGAATCACCACAAATTCATCGACAGAATTCCCATACAGCTCTTTGTAACATAAACCCCACTAATTCAAGTGTTGAGACATTGATTTGCTAGGGTTGCATCAGAGGAGACATTAATCGAATAGGGTCATGTCAAAGGAAACATTAATCTGCTAAGGCCACATTGAAAGGCTAAGCGGAAAAATGGTAATGTGGTTTCTTCATTCTTTAAAATTTTTCAGTATGGCTTCAAAACTCCTGTGCATGTACTCTTGGGCTTCATGTCTATTTTATTTTTTATGGGTTGATGTATAATTCCTTCATTTTCTACTACTATTTATTTGATATAATTTTATTGCATGAAAAATGTTTGAAGAAACTCTTGACTTAATTGCTACACATGTAGTAGTGTTCACTTATATTAGTTAAATGGTCATAAACCAGATTCATCTTATATTAGTTAAATGGGCATAAACAATCAGTGAAACCTAATTGATGTGTATGTTCTAATTGCATCAGATCATACCTTAAATATTTTTGTTTATTATACTTTATAATGGCACACAAGCAAGTTGTTGGTATCTTCTAGAAGATAGAAATCCTTCTGATCAACAACACATGATTCCAATTCCAGTCTTGTGTGTTTGGGATTCCTAATCCCAACAACATGAGAGGCAGTTAACTTTAAATTTCTGATTAGTGGAGGATAAAATCCATTGACCACCATATTGGGGTCCAATAAGATGGCTCACATCCAACTGCTAACATGGTCTGGAAGAAGCATGAGAAGCCATAGAAGAATGCTCCTCATGACCCTAACTCTCCTCAAAGCCAATGAGGCTATTGTTATAACAGTAACTATTAGAGCATTCATCCAAGGATTCAATGAAATACGTAGTCCATCCAAACATAGAAATTCCTTAACTCTCATCATGAGTCCCTTTTTCCATTGAAGAGCATTTATTATCCGTTGTGTGCCTACATTTTGGTCCACTGGAAGAAAAATCAATATGATGTTTCTTTTTTTGCTGAAATATGTTTATAATCATAGTGGAACAGTTGTGGTCTGCAGAGTTGAGCTAAAGCACAAATTTATAAAATGATGGTGTTGAGTATTGATCATTTAAGGACAAATCTAGCTCTCAATATTGCACATTCCAAATTCACATGGATGCCAAACATAAACAGGTCCTATATCACTAAAGGGGAAATTCATGGTCAAGGACACATGGCATAAACCATTCCAATAAATCTCCTAATGGAGAAATTATTGAAAATGCATTCCTTGTTGACAGACCAATAACTCTTCAATGCAATCAAATCCCATGAACTAGTAAAACAACTTAAATGAAAAGAAATTAGTTACTGTTGAATGAAAATATTGTAGAAAGGCCTTGATTGCCTTCATTGTTGAATTTTATTACCATTGTAAAGTAAAGGATTTTATTTCCTTTGTACTAGTTGAATTAAATTCATTATTGTTGAATTGGTAAATTTTAACCTTCTTTCTCTACCTACCCTTGTAAATGGTCATATGCTTTCTCATCAATTTAGAACCTTTTTCTACTAACTTCCAACTCAAATCAAATGGAATCCAAGATTTGGTCAAACATTTTAATCCACTTTCACTACCTATCCTTGTAAATGGCCTTATGTTTTAACTTTTCTCATCAATGTCGAACCTTGTTCTACTAACGTTCGTACATGATGATATATTTTTTCATCTAAAATTAGTTCCTTATTTAGAAAAATAAAACTTAAGAAAATTTTGGTGTTTCCATCCTTGTGAATCCTCTAATAAGATTAATAAAATATGGTAATTAACGACAGCCATGAAAATCAAATTGAAGGTGGAAAATGTATTTTTCCTAGGTTGTCGATGAAGCTCATCAACTACAAGGTCTTTTCCCCATGTTTCACCAAAAAATACCTAAGAGTAGGCCTTAGGATAGTAGTTCTTAAAGTACTAGAAGAAGCAAGAACACTGAAAGATGCAATACTCTGAAAATACCCACCAATTCTTTAACACCAAAGCAGGGGTAAAAGTTTTAATAGTAAAATGAAGAGACGTCCCTAGCCTTAGGTAGATTTGATTCCAGACACATGTGTCCAACTAAGAGGTGGATGCCATAGATAGAGAAAAATTTACCGTAGCTTTGATAGATGGAGAAATTCTCAAATTCCCTTATGATTCTAATTTAATTGTCCAACTAGCCTCAGAATCTTGTGTTGCTTGTTTTCATAATGTAAAAATACACAATTTTGCTTCAATTCAAAAACACTACACATCGTGCCCCCAATCAGGGTGTGAAGGGATAAATGATGAAGGTGTTACACTATCACAGTGATGTAATCATGTACAGACAGTTGAACTGGTGCACTTACTTCCATATTCTGGTGCTTCTTATACCCTAAAGCCCAGCAAATGGGACATCCCATGCAAGAATGGAAAAATAACTGGTGTAAAGACCCCAAAACTCTTAAGCTTCACACATTAAATTATCCAGAGTAATGCAGATATGTTGGTATTTACAATGCCTTGGAGATGGTTGTATGCTTCCTTGTAGCTGCATACAATGCTTCCTTGTTCAGTCTGTTTGCATCAAGAGGAACTCTTTTACTTCTTCTCTATGTTGGTTATTTCTCCACACAGGAAACAATTCACTTTTTGCTGGTAATATACTAGAAAATGAGACTCAACACCTGTGCCAATAACATGATGTGAGAAATTTTTTTGGTTCCCACCTCTGCTTTTTACTGAAATGTAACAATTTATTAATTCTTGCGTTCAAGTGGAGAATGTCTAAATCTAGAAAGGTGCAAAAGGCTGAACTCATTATGACAATGAAGGAAGAGATGAATCAAGACCAAACAATTGGTTAATAATTTTCATTTTAAACTTGATCAATGACTACTTGTGCATAAATAGTGAGGCATTATATAATGACAGCCATAAAATTAATATTTTCTTGGGCTGTTGCATTATTGACAATGGTGGAATAAAAATTTCAACTTATAGGACCTTAGTTGTCCTACCAAATCCTTTTCTCAATGCTTGGATTTTTAGCTTTCATCTACTTTTGCATAACACAACACTTATTTTCTTATTAAGGATAGGTTGTCATGCAAGGAAGATAGTGTTTCTTGGCTATAGGATTTTCTCCTATTCATCAAATTTTTCCATCCAATTTTTTCCAACTCTTGTATTTTTCTCTCTGTTAGGGTGCTCATAAACCACATCCAAAGGTGAAGGTAGTAAATATCCAAAGTAAGCTTTGGAAGGTGACTTATTTTTGGAAGTGTGAATTACCATATTGTACGAATTTAGTAAAGATGAATCTAGATTAGGTTCTCATTCTGGGGTCTTAGATGGTTTTCATAAGATGTAAAGCAATTAGGTGAAGAGACAAGAAGTATTGAGTCTCCTGCAACACTCTAAAGTGTTAGATCTTCCTTGGAGAAAAAATTGGGAGCTATTTTCAAAACAATGAAAGGCTTCCACTACTTAATCAACCGTACAAATGAAGTAAACAATAATATTTGGTATGGAATATGAAGTGTGCATTATGAGGTCCTCTCCTTGTAGTTATTGTGTTGTTAACCACTTTTCAGTTGGTAATCACACTTTAGGTGTGGTTGAGGATAAACCAAGGAAAAATTAGTGATGGACCTAAGACAATTTATCCAATGAGAGATGAAAACCCAAAAAAAATGAGAGCGTATGCTTGTGAGGGGAAACATCTAGCTATTGGAGGAGATATATGGTCCAAGTAGCACAAGAGTTTGAGAAGTAGATTAGATTTTTTTGTGATGCAAATTTGATAGAGTCTCAATGCTCTAGAAATGTTTAAGAGAGGCCTAAAATGAACCTATAGGAAGATGAATAAAATATTAGAGCACCGAGAACACCAAATTGAGGACAGCCGCATGAGATGAGGTATGTTTGAAGGCTCGTTTAAGGTGAAACAACACTCAAAATAGGTTGCCGCAATCTGATTGAAGGGATGTTAGGGAGCTGCAGCTATCTGAGGTAAGCCATAGGCCTAACCTCACCAAAACAGACCAGCGTAGGCTACCACTTGCCCAGAATAGAAGATGATGATGGAGGCCATCCTACCTTGCCTTAGCTGCAGCCCTAACTGAGAGCAGTGGGTTTGTAGATGTCAAAAGTTGGGTACGCTGGTAAAATGGCAGCATATGTTGCTGTAGAAGGGAGCCGTTGTCACATCAAGAAGGATAGTCCATGTCTTGACAACCATACAGGAAGGTCGAGGTATGTATGACTGTGTGAAGTGGTCATCTTCATTTTTCTATGAATTGATCGAATACCTACTATCTCTGTGGAAAGGGTTACCTCTATCTAGGCCGCAGCAAGGAAGGCTATAACAGTGAGAAGAAAATAGATTTGTAGGGAATTTTTTAGGATTGTTATAAGGCCTAGTTGCAGGGATAGAAGGCCGAAGCATAGGATCTCATTCAGAATTGTTTTAGGGGTTGTTTGATGGGTAGATAGCCCTGATAAGAGGCTATTACAGGTCTACTTGTATACCTTTAGTGTGCCGCTATCTTATAGGAGGGAAAATCTGTGTATAAAGCTTTGTAACTTCCCTCAAGGAGTAGTGTGAAGGGACAACCTCCCATTGAAGAGAATTCGCAACTCAGGGAAGCAATTATGGGCTAGATTTGAGCAAATAATGTATGTCTTCTATGGTAATTTTGTATGAAAATTATCTGTAACAAAAAGGCTGCTATAGCAGCAGCATGGGATGCCAGTTTAAAGACGTATGGGTACCATAGTCCCTTCATTTACATAGTTGGTTGTGACACGTTTCTACAATGAAATAACACAATGTCAATACAAACTTCTTTGAGATGAGATTACTAACAGTGACTTATACAAGTGAATTGAACTATGTAAATATAAGAGGAAGCAAGATGCAAGATGCACAAGACACCAAAAATTACAAGAGCAACCCATTATCACTTGCATATGAGGACAAAATGAAATATAGGAAACCCTTAAGGTATGAGAATGACCTATTATGAATTTTAAATGCTTATTAAGATATTTCCTTACTGTTGCGACACATATATCAGACTCAGAAAATTACACATCGAACCTTGAAAATCACTTAGAACGCCTTAAGAGCAATGACACAAGTATTTCTAGTTACTTGAGATTAAGTGTGAAATAAGTATAGACTTATGCCAATGTATTTTAGAGCTTACTAAGGTGTTTGGATCAGATTTATGCTACTGAAAATGAGAAGCTTCAGATCTGATTATAAAAACAGTGAGGAGAGTATGAGGAAAGAGAGCAAACCCTTAGGCTTAGAGGCCTATTTTGATGGCTAGTTGATCTTCCAATGGACGATGACTCTATCAAACACCTGCAACATAATTATTAGCCTTCAAGTTAAACATATCATCCCTTTAATTACTTTGTTCTTCATTTCAGCAAAAAATTATGTAATAAACAAGGCGAAATTAATGGCACAATTGCAATAGGATTAAAACACACCAAGAGACTCAAAATGTAACCTTGGAAAAGCTTGCAAGAATGATGTTAAATTGATACAAAACTTGTTCCTTAGTTGGTCACGTAATGATACAATTATATAGGATTAAATCACTACAGAACTTCAAAGTACTATTGTTGGGACTTCAAACTTATACAAAAGACCCCTTACTTCCTCTATTTTGTGTCTATTTCTTTGGTGATATTTTATTGGTTATGGAAGTTGTGTCCCCTTATTGGTTAAATGGTCATAATAAGGAAGTCTTGATTGGTTGGGGATTACACAGTTGCACCCCTGATATCATATGTATGCCCTCAATGAGAATAAGAACCCCCACCTTGCAAATTGAGTTAACATCACAAGTGAATGTATGATTGCTAGTATTTTTCGTCATACTTGTCCCCTTTTTTGGAATAGTCATCGTCTTTGGAGGATTTTTTGATTCAATGTTTTTTATAGGGACATCATATCCACTTCACTTCAAGATTTTCTTGAGATGCAAGCAAAGTTACATGCAGGAGTTGGATTGATATGCAAGCAAGGTGATAAGATCATATGTTGTGGTTGGGTGAGGATTATACCACCTATATTTATTTTGTTCTAGGGGTTATCTTATCATGATGAGGTGATTTTACATAATACATATTTTTTCCATTTTGTCTATTGTTATTTTTGGCAAGAGCAAAGTTATAATTTGATTATTCACTCTTCTTCAACTTCTAAGCTTTCTTGTTTTTCTCCTACTAGTTTTCTGAGTTTGTAGCAGCAGTTTGATAGCTTGAGAGGCTAACAAGATCTTGAGTAGTCACTGTAACCTATGCCCCTGCCAACTACTTGGGGCAGATTTGTCTTGTTTTCTGCTAGAAATGTCCAGTGGCATCTCTAAGATGTTTTATTTTCAAGAATTCCAGATTTTCTCTTTGCTGGTGAAATTTGTTTTTAGGGCTTCTAATTAGCAATACATAAACTTGTATTACCTTTCTAATTTTATTCTCTTCCCTTTTCTCCATTCAATTGGACCTTCCTTAGAGGATTACATCTTTCTTCCCAATGTTCCTAGTGGATTGGAAAATATTTGGAGAATCAAAGATACTTGTGACACTGGTTTGAATTAAGTCCACCTCCTAAGATCATAAATGTTTTCCTTTATACATATGTGAGGCATTACAACAGACAATTGACCTTACAAGATTTATGTAGATCTTGTTTCACCAAATTGATATCCTCCTTCTAGCCTATCTCGGTAATTGGAGGTGTTAAACACTATATATATGCCCTAGCCAAAAACATAGATGATATTAGGCTAGTGATATATCTGCATTCCCCCCTTCTATTGGTATGCAACTACATTCACGAGGCCACAAAAATGTATCTGCTTTTAGTGCAGAGTTGTACCCATATCAAGCAACCAAATTTCCATCACTAGATTTTTCTCTCTGGCCTCAAATGTTAGGAGGGGTTCAGTTGATCACCACCACATTTCTCTTCCCATGATGCCCTGGCTAAATCTTCAGCGTCAGGCATTCTATATAGGACATTATTGTTGGTATTTTCATTGATACCTTGGTGATGGATATAAGGATGGCTTTTCTCCCTCCTCTACATCTTACCTCTATATCTGGTATGGAGTATTGATTTCTACAATTTAAATTTTTCCTTTTAGATTCACCTTTTCTTTCAATATCACTTGTATCTCTTTATCTTTTAGCTTTCAAGAATCAAGAGTAGTCTGGGCACTTCCACAGTATTTATATGTCTCATTGTATTTTCTAGTCCCATTGGCTTACTGTTTACTATATCTTATCTTCCCCCTACTAATGTTTTTAACAAAAGAATTATGGTTCAGGTTTGATATGATGTTCATAGTGTTCTTAGTCACTGCATTTGTTTTTTTTTTTAGAGGAGTGGGGGGGATGGATTAAAAAAATTAAATTCATTGAATCTCATGCACTAGTGAATTTATTGGCAAATTAAATCAGCCAAGTAGGTTTTTATATAAAATTTGTGAAAAAAATCATCAAGATTAATTTTTATTTGTTTTAAAAAATATATAATAATATATGTATATATTTATGTGTGTGCGCACATTTATGTATGTATCTATGAGCATGTTTTTGAACAATATATGATGGTTAACATGTTTTAGTCTTGAGACATTTTTGGATCAAAGTTGAAGTTATAAAAAATATTTGTGTCTTTTGTTTGAATATATGGAGTTTGTCAAAATCTGCTTAATTCATTTTCCAAATGTAATGGGAAATGCTATCATATTTTTTTTCCCTAGTTCCTCGTCTAACACTTCCTTGGCCCTCACACAACTTGAGAAGCCTGATATCTGAAGGTTGAATAGTCTCTTTTAAAATGAACAACACATGTTTGCAAATGATTCTTCCTCCTTTCTTCCTTGAGAGACCTTCCTTAAATAGATTCATGGAGGAAGCTAGAGGATGGTTGTAGATCTCTCGAACTTAAGGAACTTGAGTCTAATAAGTTCAAAATCTCCTAGTGCAAGAGAACTGATTCATTTAGTGTTTATTTCCTCAACTCATTCAATGTTGGTCTATGCAATGGGTCGTTAGTGAGATTCAAGGGTGGAAAATAGATTTGTAACAACACCCCCTAATGTGTGAGGTAAGAAGAGGAACCAATGGTCGAAACACATTCTAATAAACATAAGCTATGAGGAATTCCAAGGAAAGAGCTAAATATCAAGGAATTGGTGAGTACTTGCAATCGAATGTCAACAAATAGATAGGCATACTTATGCTTGGAATAGAAACAAAGCATGGCTTCCAACATAATACACTATGAATCCATGTAATAATATGCAAGACTATGGCCATGAAAAAAGTACACAGTGATTCCATGTCATGAAAATGATCATAGCCATGAGCAAATGCAATGTGGATATGTCATAATATACATCAAGAAGACAACTAATACCAATGGGAAGACATAGTAACCGTAAGATAGTGATATACTCCATCACAACTTGGGGGGGTACCATGAGTGACGTGCCTCCAAAGCCCAAGGTCTTTGTTCCAACCCCGATGGTATGATTCTACATCATTTGAATAGATAAAAGATTGGCATACAACAATGTATCAAGTATCAACACTTATTTCTATTCTTGCCTCTCCAAAATGGGAACTAAACATTTGTTGATCCAAACTTAGAAGCTGAGAAATCTTAGCTTGAGATCCTAAATATTGGGGATAAAAAACATGAATGTAATCCCCATCAAAATCTGCATCAAGTGGCCACCATATTAGAGGGTTAATAATCATTGTACAACCCAGATGTACGTATGATTATAATCCATGTAATGAATGTTTATGGACACTTGGAGGACCATTAATCAAAACAAAATACTTATCATGCAAATCTATTTAAGCTAATCTCTAGGAAAAAATTTCCTCCCTTGAAACTAAAGTGTCGGAATTTTGACCAAGGGAGGAAAAATTACAGATGCAACAGTTACACATGCCAATACCAGCAAACTGCCACAACTATCATAAATACCAATCATCATTCTCTTAATTTCTATAATGTTTAAACTCTGCAAGGTCAAATCATACAATGTTTCTAAGAACAAGTGTACATAGACCAATTCAACTCGATCACTAGGACCAATCCACATACCAAACCTGGCCTAAAACATTATAACAATCATATAACAAAAGTGATAGGAGAATATGACTTCGTTACTACATTGATCCACCTTGGGTGTTATCAATATGCCACATGGATAAGTGAAATATTTCATATTAATTTATTACCAATTAAAATCCTACTGACCACTAGGAAAAAATAATACTTCACCTTGTGTATTTATAGATATTTGCTACTAATTGCAATTCCAAAAGCCTTGGGATTTGCAAAGAAGATTTGAGTTTTATCAATCTAGACAACAAAGGATCAGTTTTCCAACTGCCTACTCACCCTTGGAGGGTATAGAATCCTGCACAAAAGCACATATAACTTGCAAGAATATAACAAGAAATAAAATCGATTACCTTCAGACTGATCTTTTACACCTGAACAATCAATTCAATTATATATATATATATTTTGAAGGTGATGCTGCCCCTACAAGCCATATTGGAAGAATTGCATGTGGCACTACTATTGTCGGGCAAACCAGCCAACAAACAGTAAGCCACAACTCGGCCTACTTTCGCATGTGGGTGGCCAATTGAGGGCAACGAGATGCACATCCTCTTGGGGCTCATAACTCTAGTGGGTCACCTTAAATGGCAACACCCTCACCATTGAACCACAACTCCATTATAATTTATATATTTTTTTAAATGAGTCATAGTAATATATAAGAGCAATTGTTTCCTCCTAAGAGGTCGCAGTTTTAAAATCAGAAGGGCTAGAGTATGTATGCCTTCATAAACTTAGCAGTCAAATTGCCACCTAGAAATGGATCCCTCGTCCCAAAATTATATTCATAAGCAGATACCATGATTTAGTGGTATTGGTTAAATCATATTCAATTCCCTCTAATATCAGCCCTGGCCAATTTTCATTAACATATGGGTTGATAACACCCAAGGTGGATCAATGTAGTAACCAAGTCATATTCTCCTATCACTTCTATTATCTTATTGTTATAATGTTTTAGACCAGGTTTGGTATGTGGATTGGTCCTAGTGATCGAGTTTAATTGGTCTATGTATACTTATTCTTAGAAACATTGTATGAATTGACCTTGCATATTTTAAACACTGTAGCAGTTAAGAGAATGATGATTGGTCTTTATGATAGTTGTGGCAGTTGGCTGGTATTGGCATGTGTAACTGTTGCATCTGTCCTTAGTGAGATTCAAGGGTGGAAAATAGAGTTGTAACAACACCCCCTAATGTGTGAGGTAAGAAGAGGACCCAATGGTCGAAACACATTCAAATAAACATAAGTTATGAGGAATTCAAAGGAAAGAGCTAAAGATCAAGGAAATAGTGAGTACTTGCAATCGATTGTCAACAAATAGATAGGCATATCGATGCTTAGAAGAGAAAAAAATCATGGCTGCCAACATAATACACTGTGGATCCATGTAATAATATGAAAGACCATGGCCATGAAAAAAGTACACATCAGATCCATGTCATGAAAATGATCATAGCCATGAGCAAATGCAATGTGGATATGTCATAATATACATCAAGCAGACAACTAATACCAATGGGAAGACGTAGTAATAGTAAGATAGTCATATACTCCATCACAACTTAGGAAGGGTAGCATGAGTGACATGCCTCCAAAGCCCAAGGTCTTTGTTCCAACCCCAATGATATGATTCTACATCATGTGAATGGATAAAAGATTGGCATACAACAATGTATCAAGTATCAACACTTAGTGCTATTCTTGCCTCTCCAAAATGGGAACTAAACATTTGTTGATCCACACTTAGAAGCTGAGAAAGCTCATCTTGAGATCCTAAATATTGGGAATAGAAAACATGAATGGAATCCCCATCAAAATCTGCACCAAGTGGCCACCATATTAGAGGGTTAATAATCATTGTAGAGCCTAGATGTACGTATGATTATAATCCATGTAATGAATGTTTATGGACACTCGGAGGACCATTAATCAAAACAAAATCGTTATCATGCAAATCTATTTAAGCTAGTCTCTAGGAAAAATTTTCCTCCCTTGAAACATTTCAAGCCCTAAGAAGGCAAGTTGTTGAACCACTTTCTTAGAAGATATTTCATTTCCACTATCATTTCCTAGCTCATTCATAAATATATTTCTTTGATAATCACAACGAGCAAGAACCAAATCATTCAAAAATGCACTAAAATCATCTAAGGATAAAAATTCAATCAAAAAAATTTCAACTGAATTCAAGCACTTCACTGCCACTCCTGAACCTTTGAACTTAACAATTGCATTACAAATTTGAGTAAGAAAACTCAACAATTGTGTTTTATCACCATTGAATAATATAATTTCACTATTTCTTATGAGAATCCCATTCTCCTCACAGTTCAAATCAAGAGGTAAGCCCATCTGAAGAAGTTTCCTAGCTATCCAAAATGGCCCTCCATCGTGCACTTTAGTCACTACTAGTTCATGCAAGTTTCCATAAGTCCACATTGATAGCTGATTCAGTGTAGTTTTATCCAACATAGATTTGATATATTATGATGTAATCAAATTTTGGAGGCCCAGGTGTAACCATAGTTTTAAAAACACACAACCCAAGATCACCTTGAGCCGACTACTGAATGGGAAAGTTAATTGTCCCACAAGTAATGTGACCACTCGTTATAAGGATCTGGCAAGGGCACCACAGATAAGAAAGTGGTGTCTTCATATATAATTCATAGCCCTTGTCTGCCATTTTATCATGCAAATTCAAAGCCTCTAAGATCTTGTTCTCTTTTATTAGCCCATAAATTATGGTATTGTATGTAATTATGTCAGGCATGCAGTCATTCTCATTCATTTCTTCGAGGAGAAGGAAATCTTCATCCAATTTCCCTCCCTTGCAATATCCATTGACCAATGCATTATAGGTCACTACAGTTAGCTTTATTCTGCTCATTAAAGCTTCACTGAAAATCTCTTTAGCCTCATATAATCTACCTACTTTGCAGAAATTGTCTACTAGCAAGGTGTAAGTATAAAAATTTGGCTTACAGCCCTTACTTTTAATTATACTCAACCACTATAGGGCCTCTTTAATGCACAAATTTTATGTATTATAAAGGTAAATTTAGAAATTATTCCAGTTTTCATTTTGTGTTTTCAAGTTAGATATTTTTTTCAAGTTTTCACATTTCTAATTTTATTGCAATGTGGAAGACTGATCTTGGCAGTACAGGAACAACCCCGAGACAGGATGATCGCAAAAAGGGCCCAGCTGAAGAACATGTAAATTTCCAACCTTGCTCTATCTTCAGGTACTTTAGTTATTTACATAATTGAAATAATATTAATTTTGTTCAAATATGTAGATGCCTGGCCATGGTGCGCCTGATGATTCCCTCAACGAGGAAGAGTTTTCTTCATCCCCATGTCCATTGTTGTTGCTGCAGAAAAAAGGCGTGAAAATAAAAGTTGGAACTTGAGCGTTTGGTAGATGTTACACCTCAAACACATGAATTAGCAATGAGGATAAGACAAATTATGACCGAGCTAGAAACATATAAGGTAATAATAAAAAATCAAAAGCATATTTTTTTTGTTCTGCATGAGATCAATTGTGATAGTTTGATTTTTAATTTTTACATTAACTAAACTAACAAAAAAAATCTTTTGTATGTAGCATTATCTGACACCTGTTGCCCCCAGTGTTGGTGGTAGTGGGACATAAAGGCAAAATATTTCCAAGGAACCCTCTCATACACCTTCTACGCCTTTAGGTGGCAACCAAGAAATGCACCCTGCCGAAGAAGACCCCCAGCCAACCGTTGAACGTATTGGCAGTGATGAGGCTGGTATGGCCAACTATATTATTGTGTTTCTTGGAGCTACACGTGTCACTTCCATAGGGACCATTGATGGCATGTTTTTGGGGAACGATGAAGGTGTTCCTATAAAGCACGTACAACTCCCGTGTAAGTTTTAATATTTTAACTATTTCATGTACTCTATCTAAAACATATTTTATCATGATTTTTATTTTTAAATTAATGATAATATATTTTTTCTGTGTAGGAAAAAATGAGTTCTACAGGTTTTTGGAGAGCAAGGCGTTGGTAATTTTTGGCCCAACCATACGCACAAGGTGGAATTCCTAGAATTCCAACCTGAAAAAAGAACTTCTAGATTATCTAGAAGCCCTTTTTGGGGTGGGCACATTTGATAGCACATCGGTCGCTCGGGTAGTTGGAAAATATCTGAAATATACCAGGGACACCTATAGGATGAAATTGAAAATTAACTCTAGATACGAGCGTCCTCACAGTTCCAGAGAGGGAGTGAAGAGAACTCATCGATGACAGAAAAGAGAAAAAGGCCAAGAAAGAAGGAAAAATGCTAACTAGACCCGCAAGGTAAATTACAACTTTAATTCAATAGCTTTAATTTTCTCTATGTCTAAAATAAAAGTGTGCTTTGATGATAGGTTTCATGACACCTCGAAGGCAACCAAAGCTAGGATTGAAAAAAAGGCCATCACAAGCTAGGCCAGGGCAGCTACTTGAAATTAGCCGCAAGAATTGTAAGTAGCTAAACATCTTATAATTAATTATATTGCCTTCCAACATTTTTGTAATGCCATTAAATAACATTAAAAATACACAATCATATGTAATGTAGGGTGATAAATTTGGAATGGAAACCACAGAGGAAGACAGAGAGATCGCTTTCCGTTCTGGCTATCAAGCCGTAGTTGAACATCGTAGAAGCTTGGGATAGGTCCCAAGATCCAGAATGTCTGATAAGGTAAAATGTTAACCTTTCAATATGTTTGTTTTAGTCCATAAATTTAATGTCTAACAAATTTGTTTAAATCAAGGGAGCAACACTTTCAACGAGCCAAATAACCCAATTGTAGAGCAATGCGTTGAGAGTGAAATATTTCCAGAAGTACATGTTCCTCACGTGCAACCTGATCATTGTAGTGGGGACCAGGCTAGAAATGCTACTATCAGTGAGGGCCATGACGGTAATTAATTTCCACTTATAATTTTTTCTAATTATACTTTGATGGTTGTGTCCTTATAACGTTTTTTGTTTAAATGACAAAGAAATTTGTACTTGAGCATCCTACCACCAGAGAGGAACACAGGGCAACGGTTCCAACGGTGACAACTGGTACACTAGGTAAATAATCTCATTGAATTTTTTTTATTAATATTACTGGACTAGTTCAATGATATTTAAAAACTAAAAATTAAAATTTAATATTACCTGTTTTTTTAGGCGATGCCTCATCACTGCATGAGACCAAACATCGTGAGTACGCAACTAGTTCTGCTATGCGGGAAAGGCACGAAACAGAAGTAGAGCACAATGATGTTGATGATGTAGTTAGGAGCTTTAGAAGTAGGAATAAGAAAAATAAAATTTGATAATGTAAAATATTGTATTATTATAAGACAAATGTTACCATACTTGGAGCCTTTTTTGCGTTATATAAAAACTCATTTATCATACTATTTTTATGTCAATCACTTTCAATGTTTTCTTGCGTACTTTTGTTGCATTGATTTTTTATTAGTTATTGAATATTTTTTTTTTTCTAATCATGAAAGTAAAAAATGAAATATAGATTGGCTATTGGGGAATTGAGAGTGATGTGAGGGAGGGGCCATAAGAGCTTCCACCTTCACGTGGTTGGCCCTGTTTAGTAGAGAATAATTTATTGGACAATTTAATCTTGGAGCAAACCTCCCTCAATCCAACGTAGCAACAAAAAAGTCATTGTTGACTTAGTTGCTACTCTTTTAGATCGTGGGAGGCTTGTTCCAAGTTCAGGCGACTCCAATAAATTTTTCTTGAAATGAAGAGGAGCTTATTCAGGTATGTTTTGACATTTTCAACATATGTTCTAACATTATCATAAGAATGCATCTTAGAGTAAAAAATACTACATCAATTACTTGTATTTATTGTATAGATAATTATGGATTTTGAATGACTTGGCAGCGCAGGTACAAATCCTCTTGCATCATGAGCAATACAACTTGTCAACCAGGGTCATGTCCAAGATATTTTTGCTTGTGTGCTTGACCAAGTTCATAGTGTCACATTTTGTAAGTTCCTTTACAGTTCATAATTCAATATGAATTTTGTTCATGATTATTATCTGGTTTTTTGTATATGTTTTTTCATCTATTTGATTGTAAGTTTGAACATGCTTTTAAACATTGAAATTTTTTTTTTATATACTATTTTTATACTTACTTGTTCTAGTTATGGTGATATAACCACCATTGTATCGTATCCATCTTATCGCATTCCCTTGGGTTGTATTTAGGTACAAAGGAACTCCAACTAGTTCCAATTCCCTCACATTCCTCTTGGCCAACAACATAAATTTAATATATGTGGGTTCCCCTGCTCAATGACCCATTTTGTAGCAGAATGAGCGCCCCTATTCTAGTAATTGTATATCTGTTATATTAGCCTAGGAGTGGACCTAGAGTATTTGTAGCCACAATTGCTCCCTACCACCATTTTCTGGAAGTCTATTATGTTAGGTCATAAACTCCCTTGGGTCATTTATTTCCAAAAACATGCCAATTATTTGGAGTTGAAATCTTATATCTCATATGGAAAAAAAAGAAAGATTAAATACAATTTTATTTAAAAATGCTTAAAATTGCAGCAAATTTACTTAGTATGGTGGTGTTATAATATGTGTCAAGTTTCCAACCTTCATTTGTAGTTCCAAATGTAGGTTATAAATTTGGACCTAGATCTAAAAAATTACATTGATTCCTTGAGTTTTTTTTTAGGGGTTACTCCATGTACGTAAAATGATTTCCACCTAGGATTCAAATCTCCCCACTCAGCCCAGTCTTGCAAGGTTGAAGGGTTCACCCAACACATGGTTTATCGTACTAATTGAACATAATAAGATCTACAGATAACCTCCTCCTCATTCAGATGATGATAAATTTTCTTGAAGATCACAATCTCAATTTTAGCTAGGTTGACCCAGTTTTGTGGTCACTTAGACACTAATAAAATTATCTTATTGCATCTTATATTATCTCCTCGCACTCATCATCCTAGAAGGGGATAAGCCACCGACCAATAGAATGATGGATAGGACACTTTTCACCCCCAACTAGGGGGGCTGACAATGAAGGCTAGGGGAAAAACCCCAAAAATAAGGATGGCTTTATGATGGAAAATTGGCCTGGACACTTCCTACAAACATCAATCTATCATAACTAACTATTTATTCTACGCAAGATATCTAAAGTCGCTCTACCAATTCATTTTATTGCCAATAATTCACTACACGAAACAAAATAATTGTTATTTTTTTTCGAGTTAGGATATAGAGTATAACGTTAAAAAGTTGGTATTGGTTATAGGTCCATAGTGTTGCATATTTTCTATTTGAATTACATCAATATTTATAATAATTACGTTTATGTCTGTGTGTGTAATCTCTGTGTGTGTATGTGTGTTGGCCCACACATAGACACAACGTTGAGCCGTCAAAGATGAATCTCAAAGGTGTTTTTCAAAATATAAGCGCACATGGGAATTATTGAGCCAACAATGTCTACATATTTCCTTCTCATGAACAAGTCTCAATGTGGAAAATCCATGAAATATAATTATGTCAACTTTTTCACGTAATTCTTCCAAATATTACCAAAAAAATTCATTGCCATGTGCTCTTGTTTTCACGTAATACTAATAGAACCTAAACTTTTTCAGTTATATTAATTGTAGTACAAATCCAAAAGAAACCTAAGACAGTATGAAATACTTGTAGATTCCTAATTATGTAGCCTTCGTGTGATATTGTTATGCATTACCTTGTTAGAAGAATTTATACAAACTGATAATAAATGAAAATAGGCTATCCCAGTTGGGCATGATATCAAGGTGTTTCCATGGTGTATTCATGTTTGGACATGATTTCAAGTATTGTTCTAAATTTAACATTAAACATGGTGTATTTTTTAATGGACATAAATATTGGGTGGATACACTAGATTCTTCTTGAATGAGAGGAATTACAACCCAAAAAATTAATCCTGATCTCTTCTTCTTGATATGATGAAGGAGCGAGGTTCCCAAGAATGCTTCAAGTGTAGAATGATTCAAGAGAGATTCTCAAGGTGACTAACTGTAGCTTGTTTTGAATATGAATTTATATGCCACTACAATGTTTCAAGCTATTAGCTTCAAAATTTCCTTCTTCTGAAATCAACAGGTCTGGAGCCTATTTCTTTAGATATATGAAGCCCTCTTAGAGATTTCATACTCTGTAGGACTTCTTCTTCCATTTGTTAACTTCTGAAGTAGATCCAGCTCAACCTTGAACCTTTGAATAGGGTTTAACGTAGTCACTATAGACAAGGACTTGAACGCTTCGAATATGAACTTCTGGAATAGGCATATTTGAGATATCTGCCCTCAAACTAGTCCTTCACATTATTCATTGTATAAGCCTTCACATTATTCAAACTAGGATATTTTTTTTTCCCTCCTTTTTTTCACCTGTTCCATTCATCACAAATAACAGACATTTGGACGAAGAGAGTAGCATGCCAATTTATAGTTCACTAGGTTTTTCCCTTCTTGTCATTTGTTCTTTTTGTACATAATTCTCCCAATGGTTCCTTGTGCTCACAATCCCACAGGTGTACATCCAACAAAGGATAAATGGAAGGAAATTTCTTATCAATTTAAGGTATAGATGGGTGCCACTTTATTTTTTTTTCTTAGAACTGACCATATTCCACTTCTTTGGATTTCTTATCAATGTATCTATGTTAAATGTGGACAGGTGAAAAATCACTATCCCTTATTTGACATGTCTTATCAAGGTTTTTCATGTGGTGACACTGTATTTTCTGCTGATTATTTCAAGTATATTATTGCCACCAACCTTGGATTGATTTCCTTATAGCTTCACAGGTCCTTATGCAAAACTGATAGCTATAAGCATGTCACTATTTCTTTCTAGATTCAACATTTGATTGATGATTATATTGCTTCAGGTTTTTTTTCCTTGGATCTTTCAAACTTCATGACGGTGATCAAATATATATGAGATTGGTGACTACCACATGTACTCGGTCACCACAGGATTTTAACTTTGTAAGAAGAGTACAGTACTAGTGTCACAAGGACACATATTTGAAGAAGAGATGTATTCTATCACAAAGATAGAAATATCTATGCTTCAGAATTTTGACAAGTTTAGGATTCTTGACAAGGATCAACTGTATGCCTAGAAGAGGACCTTAATTAATTTGGATTGTTGCTTCTTTTTGGAGTTTCCCTTTATTTTGATTTTAGTCATGTTTTATTTTCGGGAAGTTTGTATTGCTACAATAGAAAGCAAATAGAGTCATGTTTTAATGACTCTACAGTTTTCCTTGTTACAACAGCAAAGAAATGTGGTTGTGTTTTGATTATTGGGCAGTGTGTCTTGCTATAGTAGCAAGGAAATGGAGCCATGTTTTAATTACTGGGAAGTATATCTTGCTACAGTAACAAGGAAATGGCCATCGTTAAATTTCACATCTAGTGGCTCAACACTATTACCATCACTAAATTATTTCCCATTGACCACCAAACTAGAGGACTTATCCAAATTTGGTGTTTGTGTTAACCAACTGAAATTAGTTGTGCACTTTTCCTTTAAAATTTTGCAAAAGATAGTTGAGTCATGGAGTCTTTTACACTATAATGGTAGCATAAGACTAATTGGTATAATTTGTGTGATTATCATATATAGTTGGTCTTTATATGAGATATTTCCATCACTTGAGTGTGTAACCATGCTAAGAACTAGTACAAAGACATTCCATTCTTGATATGGTAAGATTCTTGGACATGTTAATTCCTTTGTGACTTGGCATTTCCATGGTTCTTTTGATGTTTATTTCACAAGGAAAGCTTCATGGATGGTAGATCATAATAGGAATTTCAATTATGTGTACACTCGGATATGAGATTAAGATTTTCATGTTATTGTTTTTGTTCTATCATAATACCTCTCTTGTATGTACTAAAATAATAATCACCCTATTTAATGGTTTATAATTGGGTATACACTTGATGACCCTCCCCACATGCACCATGTATTAAATGCATGCAAGTATAGCAACGTATAGAGGCCTCAAAGACAACGTATAGAGGCCTCCCTTTGAGGCAAAAAATAGGACTTATTTAGAGGTAGCAGTATGAAATGATAGTTGTAGGTTTCATTTCCCCCTTTACAATCCTCTTGTGTTGACTCCCTTGGATGAATTTCAAGCATAGCCTTCCAGTCTTGTAAATGCAACCAATGGGTTTCAAACCTATAGAACACATCTTATAAAACAATGTTGTGGTCCTTTTCATTGGGTTGAAAAATAAGTATAAGGATTGGTCTTATTCATGCATGCATAAATCCTGGATCCTTATGTTATCGGTGAGTAGGGTGCCATTGTAGGTATATAAAACTTGAGGTGATAAAATAAGTTCTTTGACATATGAAAAAGTATCTAGCACCCATCAAGCACAACTGAATATCACAACCATCAAGTACTACCAAGTGACATATCACTGATGTCTGATACTCTGTTGAGTATCAGTTATTACCCTGGAGAAATGCCTCATCGGACTATAGAAGGATTGCATTTATCCAACATTATTTAGTCCAATATCCTTTCCATAACCATCTATCAGATTTCCAAAGTCTTCTTTAGCACTATGATCTATATCAATAGAGAAAGGTACATCATATCACTATGATTTAACTTATAGGCTCAACCTAACTGGTAAATAATTTCTTTGGCATAAATGATTCTCTGAAATTACTACTCTCGACCTTGTGGTGGAATATTAAATCAAACGAGATATATTTTAGAATGATTTACATATGTTTTAGCTCGTTAATCTTTCTTTTGTTAATCTTTCTTCTATCCAAAACACTCTTCAACCTCTTTGGTGAATGATATTCCTTTATTTGCAAACTGTGTGGCAAGGTATGCCACCTTCTTTGGCATGCTTGCAGGCTCTCATCTCCCAACAATCTAAAGGTATCTTCAAAATGAAGTTTTCCTACTCCTATTTTTTTCTAGACAGTTATCATCAGTCGATCTTATATTATAATTATTTGGTTAATAGTGATAATGCGAGGGCCTTGTAGTTATTCCATGATCCAAAAAGGTTATTAATCTCTTTTTCCATGATTCTTTTGATTTATTTTGCCATGGTCTCTTCACGGGTCATCCAGGAGGCTAAAGAAATAAATTTCACATCACCTAGCTAAGAGTTGGGGTCCCACACATTCATAACATGTAGTATTAAATTATCCATATAAAAGCTACCATCTTATCCCTATCTTGAATGTTACACCTAAGGAAAAAATCAATGAATGTTTTGATGTTTTGGAAAGGAGGGGATCATTGTTGGGCTAATACTCTAGTCTAAAATTGGCACCATTAGTATTTGACGAATAGAGAGTGTGTTTTTAATGGATGTCTAGAGTGTGTCTACTAATTTGTCCAACCTTGATTTTGATCATCCAAATACATTTCTTGAAAATTTGTTAGTTGCCTTATTGATGCCTGTGAAGCTGCCCCCAACAAGCCAATTTGTGAAGCAGGTAATGATCCCATATTTTTTGATCTAAACCTCAGAAACTTGATGGAAAGTGTCCATCCTCACAGGATGAGCATTGATATGTAAATTCGCTAGGTTGCATCATAGTCTGATTGCAGTAGATATATGGATCTCAGATTGTTGGGCTCCAAATATGTAGGGACAACTCTCTGTTTTTTCACTTTGAAGAGGTGTATTTTTCTTTCTTGTTCATATCTGAAGAAGATTAGGATTTAATCTTTTGACCTTCAGAGATTTTTCATGACTTTAATTTCTTCGAGGATTGTGACTATCCTCCTTATGTAAGGAATCTTGGTAACCCAACCAGCTAATAGATCTCCCTGCAAAACAAATTCATGTTACCAAATTGATTATAGAATAAAATATACTTACTTGACAAGTGAAGAGTCTTCAGCTTGATTTCTTTAATGGTGGTTGAGAAAAGATGTATCAGTGCTCTCCTTTTGGATGATCGTCTTTAGGGATAAATAAGTGGTTCTTGTTTTAATGAGAGGAAACTTGTCTTATAATCTTTGAAGATAATGATAGTACCTTTAGTTGTAATAGCACTGAGAGTGAATGGATTTTTACCGAAATGTGGTCTTCATCATATCATTGAATTGTATCTTGATGTATCTTTTGTTCGAACTGTGTGTGCACTTAAAAACAATAGAGATACCATCGAGATATAGAGACTTTTGTTTCAAAGCTTTAGTTACTGCAATTGCACCGAATCTGAAATAATATTTGAGTTGTATGTAAGTGATCCAAGTATGTATCCCCGAGAATGCAATTTCTGAAATGTGTTCTTAGGACTATAATTGATCTCTGAAAATTTTAGGGAATTCGATCTGTATTAACCCATCCGAACTATACCAAGAAAACTTCACTGTGTTATAATGCTGAAACAGTGAGGATATTTCACTTTGATGTCGAAACTTTGCCCAGGTTATAAGCTTCAATTGGCACTGAGATCTAGAGTAGAGAATGGCACCATACATTCTCTTTGAAGATATCTGAATTGTAGTCGAACTCAGTGATCAGAAAATTTGATGCTTTTTTCTTTGACACCCTTTAAATTTCGTAAATGCCATTCTTGAAAACTGATCCTTGAGTTTCTGTTTGATTAGATGCCCTTCTTTAGCACCATAGCTCCGAAACCATGTTGAGAATTTGAAGGGGTTATAAATTATCTTCTTGATAATTACTTGTGAACTTGCTTATGTCTTCTTAGTTAATTCTTCATTCAGTCAATTATCAAAGCGCTTATACAAATGTAGAAAGAGAGTTGATTATACTTATAACTGAATATTTTGTGATGAAGTTAGGAAGGTAAATCTTTGATTTACCTTCCTTTCTTTCTATTACCTTTATATCACATACTTGACCTTGACAAATTCTTACAATAGAGACTTTAGAACTCAATGATATCTGCACTTGTATCCTCCTACAACCATCCGCAAACTATTCTTTGCTAATCTACAAATATGTTCTCTTGTTGTACCTATCCTTCCTATTTCTTCTGCAATGTTGTGCCCTTCAATCTGTATTAGCCCCTATCCTTATATCCGCACTTTATATGCTACCAAAAACCTTAGATGGATCTGCAATAATTGCTCCCTGTTCCACGTTGTC
The DNA here is from genome assembly GCA_034641835.2 of Pinus albicaulis. Taxonomy (NCBI): domain Eukaryota; kingdom Viridiplantae; phylum Streptophyta; class Pinopsida; order Pinales; family Pinaceae; genus Pinus; species Pinus albicaulis. The sequence goes on along the minus strand of CM076580.1, from coordinate 1,383,640,052 downwards.
TAACCTCATCTTGTCACAAACACTTGTATGTATACCGCAGCATATGTTGGGGTATTTATAGTTGTTCCAGCCATATATTAAGCCGGAATCTCATAAATCATGTAGGTCGACCTTAATATTGTTTGTAGGCCAACTTCATAACAACAAATAGGCTTATCTTCAATGATGAATAAGGGCAATCTTGAAGGCCATTCTTCTGCAATGTCTTGGAGGATATTCTTCACACCATTTACATGACTCTTAATTACACTTATGTTCCTAATAGACATCAAGAAGAAGTCTATAGACCTGTAATAAGAATCTTGCTCATGAAACCCATGAAGAAAGTAAACCAAAATTACATTTTATTACTTTTGACTGCTTCTTTACATAAGTACATAATTACATGGTCATCATGAAGACCGATCTAGTTACACTTTTCATAATTGATCCCTTCAATTTCTATCCAAGATCCCCTTAATGTTATCTACCTCTCTGTTATCAACGATCTGGAACCTACTTGCAATGGAAAATGATTGATTTACCCTAGGGTTAAAACCCAGAAATTTATTTCGACAATAAAATATACTTTATAATAGTTGAAAAATGTCTATTTTTACCCCAGAAAACTGATGATAAAGATTCCTGAAGCTGCTTATAAAATATCACGACTAATTTTTGGCATGATTTTTCCTATTATAAATGCCAAAAATGTTTATGTTTCTACATATTCAAATTATTTTATCTTTAGCTGCAATATGATTGTTTATTCTTTGCTACTCTTGTGCATATTATTGTGTGTGTAATATAGACAGAATATTCTTAAAAATAAATGTGGCATAAATTTGTCTTGACCTTGGCATGCAGGAACATCAAGATGCAGGAAATCCAGTCCTAGAAGTTGAATGCAATGGTGTGACCTTCAAAATACCCAAGGATAGTAGAGTCTCAAAAAAATTGAAAGCTGTTGAGGTGTGATATTTTCTAATATTGCAGTTAGTATGAGGTCTGAAAATTCATTGGATTTGTAGATAAGTGAATGTAGCATTTTTCTTAATTTTCGACCTTGAAAGCCGCAGGATTCTTGCAATTTTGTGAGTCCAGAGTTCTCTTTCGGTGGTAATAACAAGTATTTCCAGAAACAGAATCAGATTAAAGTTACAAATAATCCAAAGATGAAGGTGAGTTACATGTTCCAGTGATGGAGACATCGTTTATGTATCTTTGTTTGTTGAGCAAGTATTGAAGCATATATTAACACGTAAGTATGTTGGACAAATGTGATCGAATCCTACTCAACAATGGCAGGGACCTTCACATGCAGCTAGTCCCTTCCCATCATTAGCAGATAACTATGAGACTTTTGACAAAAAAAGAAGGGGTGAAACTTCAAAATTATCGAAGACTGCCAAAGTAACATACACTTCGAAGTAAATATGTTCAACAATGAATATGCATAAAAATATTTCAGTTGTAATACTCAGTGAAGGTTTCCCCTAATAGAGGATATTAAAAGTAGAGGAAGGTTCTTAACTTGGCATTACAAAGTGATTGCATCCATCTAGAAATCAAATAATTAAATTTTTTTCTTGTCACTGCATTACATAGTGTTTACATCCATCTAGAATTTGAAAAATCATAAATCTTTCCTTGTCACTTCTTTCCCCAGTTTCCATGGTGCTCTTGATGTTTATTTCACAAGGAAAGCTTGATGGATGGTAGATCGTAATAGGAATGTCAATTATGTGTACACTCGGATATGAGATTAAGATTGTCATGTTATTGGTTTTGTTCTATCATAATACCTCTCTTGTATGTACTACAAGAGTAATCACCCTATTTAATGGTTTATAATTAGGTATACACTTGATGACCCTTCCCACTTGTACCATGTATTAAATCAATGCAGGTATAGCAATGTATAGAGGTCTCCCTTTGAGGAAAAAAATAGGACTTCTTTAGAGGTAGCAGTATGAAATGATAGTTGTAGGTTTCATTTCCCTCTTTACAATCCTCTTGTGTTGACTCCCTTGGAGGAATTTCAAGCATAGCCTTCTCAATGCTCATAGTTAAGAGTCTTTAAAATTTAGACCAAAAATATTAATTGCATCATAGGCTGATAGAATATGTTTCCCTTAAGAGGCATTAAGGAAAATCAGACAAATACCACCATCTACCTACAATTCTCTCTGCCTTTTTTCTACTCTTTTGCCTTCCAACATGAATCTAAGGTGCTTTGTGCACCAACTGGTGGAGGGGTAAAATCATAGACTAGTTTTTCTATTACGTGAGATGTTTACATTAGAATGTCATTTTGATAGAGGGATATCTGATAGGATTGGTAGAATTGGGTTCATCCGGCCCATTGAGGATAAATATCCTTGTCTTGTAGTTCAGTTTATGTTTCAGCTTATTGTATAATAATAGTGTCTAGTATTTTTCCTTATGCTTCAAACTTGAGTATTGACAGATAAATAGGATGGGCCAATGGGATTTCACCCTTCTCAATATGATGACAATATTAAGAAAATAAATAATTTTGTCTCCCTCTTCCACAAGTGATGAAATACTTTTTCACACGTAAATTTAACCTTAGGATCTGAGATCTTTCTCACAAATTTTTGTTCTACTTTCTCAAAGATAATCCACAGGGCCTTGGCCCCTTAGAGATACCTTTACCTCCATGCAAAAATTGTTTCGCTTAATTTTCACATAAATGACTTCATACTTTTGGTCTTATGCCTCATAGATGAATGACAAATACTTCGGTCTTTTTAGCACAGAGATGGATCACAGATAATTTCGATCCTTTAGGAGATATGCCACAAAATAATATTGTTTCTAATCTTAGTCCTTATTCATGGTTTTCTTTTCACTTTATTTTCTTATCTTCTACTTAATTTTTGGACGAGTGAAGGCTGAAATGGAGGAAATTTCAACCTCTATTTATACTCATTCGAACCTATTGAACTATCATGTCTTTTTGAGGAGGTGAATATATATTTAGTGGAGGATCCAAACTATCTATGTTGGAGCTAACCTATACAGGTCTAAAATAGGCTTCAAATTTGGTTCTTTGATCTGGATTATTCCATCCTTAACAAATTGTAAGAGAAAGTAAACCATTAGGTGGAAAAAAGTACCCAATGAATTCATTTTCCATCACATTCCACATTTTTTATTTGTTGACATATGTGAGCTCCAAGCAATGTGTTGGTATTTATAAAAAACACTTTGATAAAATATGGTTATAGTGCATCCAAAATATACTTTTATGTTTCAACAACGTCTCTTTAAGTCTTTGTACAAATTTTCAATTCAAAACAAGTTACAAATTTCCTTAATTTTTCTTGATAATCCTTTTCTTTGGCATGTTAGGGGTGTTATGGTTCCATGCATAATGTTGGATCCAGGTGGAAAACTCACTGCAAGTAAGCTTTACTTCAACAAATTCTTCTATAGGTGGTATATATTGCCTCCAAGATACTTCAAATAAGCTTCAATGGATTTATTCAGAAGTATTCAATGGTATGTTTGACATATCTTCTAATGTAACCCTGGTTCTAGTAGAAGCAAGGAGGAGACAAAATAACATTGGAAGAATATCTGATCCAAGAATATATTTTGATGTTGCAAGTAGCAATGAATATCGTCAAAAATCCTCAAGGCATAATAATTTCAGAGGTGCATCAAGATAATCCTCATATTCCAGGTATTAAACTATATTTTCTAATCTTTGTTACTCTTGTACAAATTTTGGGCATGTCATGGAAAAATATTGTAGATCATATGGCATAGACATATGTAAGGGTCCCTATTAGTTCCCTAGAAGTAAAGTTACAGAAAGATACTCCAATTTGTTCATCAACAAAAGCATGCTCCCTTATTCAAGTCTAGAATTGAATTATGCTTTAAATGCCATAATGTTGGGCATATAGCTCGAGATTGTAGCTTCAATTGGGTTCATAAAAAATCCAAAAAAATTTCAACTAGGCATGGACAAAGAATCACAAAACTTTGGAGAAGGAAGCATGTTGAACGAGAAAAGGAACATTTTGAGTGCGCCTTGAACGTTCAAGGCATTAATCCTTGCTTCTGATAAAATATGGGCATCATTGGTAGAAATGATGTTCCTCTAATTTTTTGATGTTGAAGTTCTACCTATTAGAGAGAGGGAGATCATTGACAGGGGCAACACAGGTCAAGGAATATTTTTTTAAATATTGTGTCACAAAATTACTAGACTGTGAAAAAAGTTTAGAAGCAAGAAAAAATCCTGTGAGGATCACTGAAGTATAAATTAAACTACAAGAAAGAATATGATCTGACTCTCAAAGATAATCATTATATTATCTCCAACCTCATCCCTAATTTTATTATTCTCAAGGGAATTTGTGTCATCAAATGTGATAATTGGAGGATTTGGGCACAGAAGGAAATTTGATGAGGCTTTGAGGCTCCTTCACTAATTACAAGTTACAGGTGTGTAACTGGATCTAGACACTCTTTCCATATTTTTTCTAGCATGTGCTAATTAGGTAGCTCTAGCACAGGGAAAATAGATCCATATAGATGTAGTTAATAAGAATATTTATTTGGATTTTTTTGTGGGAAGTGCATTGGTAGATATTTATGCCAAATGTGGAGAAAGTAAGGATACACACTGGGTCTTTGATGAAATGTGTAATCTAGATGTGGTCTCCTGGAATACGAAGAGCGTAGATGCATGGGTGTGGCAAGAAGGCCATCAAACTCTTCAAACCAATACGACTCTCCCACACAAAACTAGACAAGATCACCTTCATTGGTTTTCTTTATTCTTGTTGTAATGCAGGCCTAGTGGATGATGGTGGCATTAATTTGATTAAATAAGTAAATATTATGGTATGAAACATGTAGTGGAGCACTATTGTTCCATTATTGATCTTCTTGGCCATGTTGGGCGCTTGGACGAGGCACGATATTTTATTGATAAAATTCCTATAAAATATGATATTGTTATGTGAGGATCCTTGTTGGGTTCCTGTAGAATGCATGAAAAAAGAGAAGACTGCACTCATTTTTTTTTTCATATACATTTTTTTTCATCAGTATTCTGACGCTTGTTATCCAATTACAACCATCGGACTTGCAACAATGTCTTTCAGACGTCGAACTTCTGACTACGTCTATAAGACGTTGGTAGAGTGACGAAAAATCACAAACGTCGAAATAGCGATGGCTGTTGGATGAATTCTGAACGTCGGAATAGCGACGGCTGTTGGAAAAATTCTGAACCGTTGGACTTGCGACAAAGTCTAAAATAATTCAGTAGAGCGACTAAAAGTCGCAAACGTCGAACTTACGACATTATTTTCAAAACCTGAGAAACGTCGGACTAGCGACAGTTATGGCACGTCGTACTAGCGACGATTATGGCACGTCGGAATAGTGATAGTGATGGAACGTCAGAATAGTGACGGTTATGGAACGTCAGAATAGCGAAAGTTATGAAACGTCAAAATAGCGACGGTAATGGAACGTCGGACTAGCGACGATCTGGCTGGCATCGGAAGAGCGACAACCTTCTAGAAACGTCAGAAAAGATGTCGCTCTTCCAACACTTAACTGAAGTGTCAAAATTGCGACTCTAAGGCAAACCACGTTTTTCCCTGACTCAAACTATCACTCTTGGGACACCTATGGGTCGCACGAGCGACATTTTGGCCATCAGAAATTGGGCCAAATGTACTAGTGCATCAGCAAAGTGAAATAAGTGTGGTATGTGGCATGCTAGGATAAGCATGGATAGTGGAAAGACACTAGAAGCAAGGCTGCTTGTGGGGTTAGTGTGTGGCCTGTGGATGTGTAGTACTACTATTTTTTATATGTTGCTCATGTTTTATATTCATTGAATGTACCAATGGTTATGTGTACATGTAACATATGTAGTATTGTGTACGTATGATGTTGTATGCATGTTTTATATATTTTGTTGTGTGTATATTGCATATGCAGTGCTAGGGATAGATGGTGTTATGTACATATTGTATATGTAGTGCTATGTACATATGGTGTTGTGACCATGTTGTATATATTGTCTTATGTACATATGGTTTTGTGTGCATGTGGTGTTGTGTACATGTTATACATGTGGTGTTCTATGCAGGTGGTGTTATGTACACGTCGTACATGTGATTTTGTGTACATGTGTTGTTGTGTACATCTTGTGCATGTGGTGTTGTACATGTGGTGTCGTGTACATGTCATGCATGTGGTGTTGTGTACATGTGGTATTTTGTACACATTGTACAGGTGGTGTGGTGTACATTTGGAACTATGTACACATTGTGCAAGTGGTGTCATGTAGATGTGATGTTCTGCACATGTTTTTCAGGTAGTGTTGTGTACAGGTGGTAATGTGTACGTGTTGTTCATATGGTACGGGTATACATGTGGTATTGTGTGAATATTGTACATGTGGTGTTGTACTGGGCATGTGGAACTATGTATGTGTATGGTGTAGTCATGGTATCATTACATGTGTATTTGTGGTGTTGTAGTTTGTATATGTATGTGTATTGTGTTGTATTGTACATTGGGTGTAGGTGTATGCATTGTATGTCAGTATAGGCATATGTGCTGTGTTATTTTGTACATTGGATGTATGTGTAGGTACGTGTATTGTGTTTTACATTGGGTATAGGTGTATCTATTGTGTTGTGTTGTACACTGTGTGTGGGTGTATGTATTGTGTGGTGTTGTATGCCTTGAGTGAATGTACGTGTTGTACACTGCGTGTATGTGCACATGGTTGAGGAGAATACACTGGGTGGTTGTCGAGTGTGGCAAACAATTTGATATGTTTACAAAAAGAAAAAAGGCAGAAGTAAGGACCAATGAAGGGCAAGTATCAGTATTTTATTTCATTTTTATTATGCATGTGATATGTGATTTTGACTTTTGATGGTTACATGTGATTTATGATTATGGTTTATGGTGATTTCATGTGATTCATGTTTTAATTTATGATGGTTGCATTTTGAGCTAACTAGATGTGATATGTTTATACTTGATGAATTGATCAATCAACTAGGTTAACTTGTTGTGACAAGAAGTGAACAGAATTGCAAGTGTACCTTATTAACGAGCTACCAATGAGGTATGATTTGAATTTATTTCAATTCATTTTGATTTTAATGGAAAATTATGTGCTCGGTATAGGAAAGCATGAATTTCTCGGTTGGGTGGTTGAAACAATTAGTAGTAACTGCAAAAGGAATTGAAATAGGAAACAATATGTTGGTAAAGCACTTCAGGAGCAGGGCCATTATGGGACACTAGTACCCAATAGTGTCCACTAATTTCTATGAGTGTGGTATGACTGGTATGATGGTTTGAGACAGGTATATGACTTGGGTTTTGTATCTTCTGATGTGAGGAATCCTTAACAAGGAATGGATCGCTTGGGATAGGGAATGTCAGGGAACTTGGAAGATGAGTGACTTCCCGAAAAGGAATTACTTGACTGCCCGAGGGACTATGTAGCAGAGAAGGGAAGGTCAGGGTGGATTTTTTTTGTCACTAGCATTTCCCGATATAAATATATGCACATTGGGAGTGTGCCATGGTACAATGAGCCGATAATTGTTCACTGAGAGGAAAATTGGCGTAATATTGTACCATTGGACATTAGATGTAGCTTTGGCTCTCACAGTGGATTCTAGACTTCCTGGGAAGGAAGTGAATCTTGGTACTACTTTGAGGGTGGAGGTGTGAGCCTCTGGATTCCCTTTTTATTGATACAAACATCGTATTATTTTATTTGTTGGTTTAGAAAATGTGCATATGTGTATATTATCGTAAATACCGCAATGAGTTTTTTTATAAAGCTCCAATACACAGTATGATTGTCATGATGATTTTTTATTTTGAGTAGGTTATTCATTGTAAATAATACAACGAGTGTGTTATAAAGCTCCATAGGAAGTATGTTCTACTTTTAGTAGTTTGTTGATTTCGAGGTGTCACTGACCACTAAGGACAGTGTTCCCCCAAACGAGAGGGTTCTGTAACAGCCCTGGTGAAAATTCCATGTAATAAAAGTTAATAAAAGAAAAAATAATAACCACGGTCAATGAGACACGTATTCCAAGCTAAATGGTGGGAAAAACATCCTAGCAGGTGTTCACTTTGGTTTATTATGGCTAAAGGAAATTGCTAAAGGAAATGGGAAAGGTTTTGGAGAGCAAAAAGTACTTTTGGCACATTTATTTATGAAATTAATGGAAATCGGGAGAAAGGGAAGGTGAAAGGTCACATGTGCGTGTGAGGAGGAAAATTAAGGAAAATTGTGTAAAATGAAGAAAATAGAGGCTTCATTGATAAAAAGGCCTATGAGGATCGATTGGAAATTTTTTGGCGATTTTTCTCACACTTATGGCTCTCATTCTATTCTATTCTCTCTCTCTCTCTCTCTCTCTCTCTCTCTCTCTCTCTCTCTCTCTCTCTCTCTCTCGGACACATAGTTTTATTGGAGCATTTTTGCATTGGACCAAGAAAGGCAAGAAAGCAAGAAAAAGGAAGAAGCAAGTAACGAGGAGCAAGAATCAAGCAACTACGACAGGATTCTTGGAAGGTATCAATTTGCATGTGTTTTCCTTGCTAGATATGACATGCATGGTATTGCATGTGCTTCTTTTATGTTAAGACATCCCCTGAAGATTCAAAGAAAACTCCCTTAGAAGATTACTGAAGAAACTTGGTCAAAATCCTAATTTCCTGGGTCAGCATGTTTCCTCGTTTCATGCTCCCGTAGATGTCAGATTGATAGTTCTCGCTTAGCGTTTCTGGTGCCCTTATTTCTTGGAAAATTGCGTTGATCCATTTCTCATAGTGTTTCCTCAAATGGCGGAGAAGCTTCGACCTCTATAAGTTCCAAGGTGGCGAGTTGGTTTTTAAAAGGTGGTGATAGATTTGAGTTCTCTGATTTTAGAGCTTTGATCTCATCCATGGGGGTTTATCCCTTAGAAATTGGACCTTCCTCCTCCTTTCATGGGCTCCCAACCTCTTCTCCCTTCCTATAAATTGGTCCCCATCCTTCCACTACTGGTTGGTCATTGTTAGGCTAGTCTAAACTCTCGTTCCCTTTACATCTTGCACTGTGATAACGCCTAAGTGTTCGGGAGAAGGAATGCTTTAGATCTTCGATGTAGGACTCGGATTTTCACCAAAGGGAGGCCTCCAACATCAAGGCCTGGGTTGTAAGTTCTTACTTTCATATTTATCAATAAAACATCTAATGTTTGCTTTCTATATTTGTCTAATATTTTATGAAAATATTCTGGTAATCCTTGATCTGCTAGATAGCTAATGTTTATGATTATTATGTATTGGATTACGTTTTTTGTTGCCTCTTGATCATCCGTGGGAATTCGTGTGCCACTAGTAGCAAGGAGCGAGCCTAAAGGGATCGTGGATCACGGTCATCATTAACGGATTCTAACATAGAGTTGGGAAAAAGGTACCTCTATCTCTTTTCTTGTCGCATTTTGAATATTAGTTAAGAAAGCTTTGCATTACAAAGTATCTCAAGTTGCAAGACCTACTCTAGGGCTAGAGAGGTCGCCTATGTCTGCAGGGGGGATTTATCTTGACAACAGAATTAGCGACTCTGTTGGGGAGCTTAGCCTCTTAGCCTTCCTTTCATGAACTGATCTTGGATTAGTTTGACCGATCACTTAAATCTAAGCTTGTTTAGGTTTGTTATTTTGCATATGGTTTGATAGTCATTTCAGTGTGTCAGGTCTGGTTTTTGTGTGAAATTCCTTTTTATTTCCTTGTTTTCAGCAACCAACATGTTTTGTAATATTCCTTTTCATGAAAATGCTACAACAATGAGAATATCTCAAGATATTCTAATGATGAATACCTAGCAATATGAAAACACAAATTATGGAGCAGCAGCAACATTCACCCATAAAATGTGAGAGAAATCCATAGCTATGTTATTATGAAATAGCAACAACAAGGAGTACAAGATCTTGAGGAAAATGATACTCAAGTTAAGCAATGCTCAACCTCAAGAAACTGATACATGAATCATGACAAAACCATTGTTACACAATGCATACCAAGCTATGACAGCGCAGTTTTATAGAGAAACTGCATGCTACATATGTCAAATACATAGATAAATCAATACATGGCCCAATAAAACATTGGGAGAGATGATCTCAACTCCCAAAGGCTACCTCAAGTCAATCCTGGAAGGATTGGCTATGAAACACAAAATCTGTAAAATGTCGGAGTTGTTGGGTAGCAGTTGCAACTCAGAAATAGAACTGGATGGAGAAGACTTAATATGCTGCAAAAAATAACAAGATCTCCTCCAATGGATCTCTAGAATGAAATGCCTAAAATCTCTAGAAGATCACCTAAGATCTCGCCCTCCAAAGATATATTCAAAGCCCCACTGCAAATACTCCACTAAAATAACGAAGTCACTGGATGAAACTGTGTTGTAGGGCTAGGGAATGAGTTGGCCTTGATGAAAAAGTATGCAATAAGCTCTGGAATGCCTCCAAACTGATCTCCCAAAGAGAAAAGAGACTCCTCCTCTGAAAAATAGCTGAAGGAGATGGTGTAGTGAACCCTCACTGCAACACCCAGCAACACAGTGTTAATCTGCTGCAGAAATAACGCTATCTTGATGGAGTATGCTTGGCCTCAAGCCTGGATGTGAGGAAAATGAAGAAAAATCCTTCAAGAGACCTCTCAATAAGGAGAAGGAAACTTAAACAGGAATTCCTATGGAAATTCTTGCTAAACAACAAAGAATGCTCTCTTGTCTGAATAGACAATGAGATGAATAATAAAAGCATGAGAAACAATGGTTGCCTTGCCCTCCTTTTAAACAAGTGAAATCTCTTTCTCCATGGGCCCCATCCATTATGGTTTCCTCCACCAAATATCCATTTCCTCATTCATACTGCGTTTTCTTCTAAAGTAAGCCACTCCTCCTATGGCAGCGCTGTTGACTTGGTCAAACCTGACCTTGTCCACTTGCAAATAACCCTGTTCACACATGAGGGTGTGCAAACCAGCTCAAAAGATGATCCCCTTTCATACTGTGAGGGATTTTATTGATAATTTCATAATTCATGGGTCTCCTTACCCATTTATTCTCCTCTTAGGTGAAATTAGCAAAAATTAATATTCCAAATTATTACCAGAAAATTTTGGAATATTACAGTTCTCCCCTCCCAAATGTTTCTTGTCCTCAAGAAACTACAGGGACAGAATTGGAAAGCCTCCTCTCAAGGCATGGAGTCTATGGTGTGTTGAGGAACATCTTCCTCATGTGGATCCTCCATCCCCCAAGCAATCATCCATGCAAAATGAGTTACCCCCCAACTAGGCAACTCCTGGAAACTGTCCTCCACCTTTGGCTCCGGCAAAGTAGGTGAGATAAAAATATGCTCATCGTAGAAAATGTAGCCTACCCCACATTGTCCTTCTCTCCACTCATGATAAGTGTAGAGAGAGTGCTGATCCTGGGCTGTAAAATACTTTCCCTCAAGTGGCAAGGTGAAGACTAGATCCCCAAGGACCTCTCCTCCAACGCTACAAATTATGTTGGCCCAAGTCTCTCCATATATGATGAGTTGGAATTCATCATCATATGGCATCTCATTCTTCATATGGCTCACCTCATAATGAAACAAATGAGCTGCTGTAGTGGCCATACCATCTCCCATGCTCTCTTTAGAACATGTAGTGCAAAGTGTGTGGGAGTTTTCTCCCTCCAAGGACACATCCACCCAATGTGTCTCTCCCCCAATCATGCTCCCAAGAAAAGCTTCAGCAATGTCAACCAAGGGGACCATAAGGAGAATCATGCTAGCTTCCATGTGAAGTAAAGGAAAAGGAAAATGGTCCCTCAAATGTAGCCAGTGTAGTTTGACTCTCCATTGCCACAGAAAATAAAATGATGGGTGGCCTCCACACCATTTTCTTACTACCCCAATCTCCTGGAGAATGTGAATGATGTCATGTGCAATGTGAGTATGTTCTCCACAAGAAATCTCCTCCCCATATTCACTTAGAGAGTGATCATCCATAATGGCCTTACGTAGACCATCAAATCTAGAAGGAAGAATATCCCTCCTTTGAGCAAAGCCCTACACATATATGGTTAAGAGATGCATATATAAAGAAAAATCATCATGCAAACCCACAATACTCTCACCATATCTTTTTCTCATATAAATGGAGTGGCTCATAGATGAGTCTCCCCTCGTCCTCAAAGGGAAAAGAGTTGACTATGCTAACTCTTCCATCTCCTCATGATCCATGGAGTGCCTTCTCAAGTTCTTCAAGTGGTCCCTCCCACAAGAAGAAAGGAAATGTAATGTGGCCCTCATGGTTGGCCCATGGCTCCTCCTGAAATGTACAACATGTATAGTAAGGAGAATCATGCTCCCAATGGGCATCCTTAATCTCAAGCCCACTCTCCCATAAAAGCTCCTCATGAACATAAACATATCAGCAATACATGGAAGCATAGTACAATAAGAAAAAGTTTCCAAATGACAACCAGAAATTGGATCAAAGTCCCACACAAGGAACCAGCGCAGTGCATCCCTTCCCTGCATCAAACCAAATAAAAACAAGTGTTCTTCTAGCCACTTGTTTGCTGCCACAATCATTTTACAAGATAAAAATATGAAAGTACAATTTGGTGTCAATGGTGCACACCAAGAATCATGTGGCTTTCCCCACAAACCACCAATGATATAGCCAATCTCAATGCTACAAATGGCTTCAATTACATCAATATACAATATGCAAGAAGGAATAATCCTACTTGGTACAATATGTTGCTCATAAAAAGACAAGAATTACAAAACATAAGGTGAAATTGTACATTCTCCATCATGTACTCGAAGACTTGAGCTGAAATGGCTCAACTGAAAATGCTTCCTTACTCCCACTGAGTAGGAAGGTGGTTGTGACATCCTCACCATCATCATCAGGGCTATGCATCTCTCCATATGCTGATGTATGTCCTGCTGTATGCCCTCCCAAATGAACTCCTCTGCCAAGGCAAGATATGCATCAAAATTCATGGAAAATAAGTCCTCATACGCTGCATGCAATAGCTTCCCCTTGAGACTAGAATCTCTAGTAAAGAAGACTCTTCCATGTGAATAGATGATCATATCATCCACTATGTATCTATCATCTCTCCCCGGGTCATCTAGAATCATGCATGCACCAAGATCCTTGGAGTACTCAACTAATAGTTGAGATCTCCAGTAAGGATCAATCCTCCCAAGAGACAGTGTTGGTGATCTGACATGTGTAGCTCTTCTCCTGCTACTGTCTGCTACCTTGACATCCCTCATGCCAAATTTCTCCTCCGAACTATTTACCTCTCCAAAATCCAAGCGTGGTGAGTCCAAAGAAAAAATGTCTCTCATCAATGATAGATCAGGCCTCTCTGGTGGAATGCCTCTATGCAGTGAGACATCTATGTCAAGAGTGGACTGCACATATGGTTGGGAAATCTTTCCCTTGCTCTCACAGCGCAATATAGTCTACCTCCTCTTTGCACCAGCTCTCTGAAATAGAGAAGGGTGTGTGCCTCTCATCACATGATGCTTCTCTTCCTCGCTTCATCCTTCTTCCAGCTGCAGTGCTGCACAATCATGCTGCTCATTGATTGTGCTTGGACCTCCATGTATGAGATCCTGGGGACTTCCTTGCAAAGCTGCAAGAATCCCTCTAGTTGGAGCAAGAGCTCCTCCTTCCTCTGCATGAGGTACTAGATCATCTCTAGAAATGACAGCGTTGTTGCCCTCAGCTTCCACAATATGAGTGGGCAACCCTCCAATGATTGGATCCTCTTTTGGAAAAAGGATCTCTTTGCCTCCTTATGCCAAAAATGAAGATCTTGCCTCCAACAAGGCATCATGCAAGATATCAGCCTCCTTCATAGCTTTCTGCAGTGATTCTGAGTCTATGGTTTTCTTCATTACATGCAAGGGTTTTGTTTGTCTGAATGTGTTTGTTTCCTCTACATGCATTTCAGAACTCCTCCTACCAAATCTCTTCATCAAATTTCTAATGAACATGGCATATGAAGAGGTATTTGCATTTTTCAAATTAAATGACTCAAATAACCACCATGCATAGACCTTACCTCCCAAGTGCAGCGCTGCTACTCTAATGGCTTTATCTTCAGAAATCTGATGCTGCTGCAAAAAGGTGTCTAGATCTTCTATCCAAGCCCTGGATGAACAAGTAGGGGAACCATCAAATATAGATAGAAGAAATATATCCTCATCATGCTGCTTGCTCCTCCTCACCATGATCTTGCAAAACTCTGGAAAAGTAATATGATCTCTAAACCTCTGGGTTTGAGATTCATATTCATGCAAGAAACCTCTAAGAGTTCCTTCCTTCAACATTCCTCCTTCTTCTTCTCTTCTCATTGCAAAGCTGGCCATGTGACTACACTGTACCTTATAGGGTGTAGCTACATGCTCACATTCCCTACAATAAAATCTAGAGTTTGGCTCAGTTTCAAACCCTCTTGGAGATCCTGTACCAATCTCCCTCATTAGCTTCTCAAATTCTTCATGAATGCTCTGAACAGATTTTGGAAGAAGCTTTGTAAGCTCTTCTTCCCTCTTTTCTCCATAAAATTGAGTCTTCATCTTCTCTCTCCTTGATATCATGATGGATGAGATCCACTGGCTGGGCCAGTGATCATGCTTTTATACCACTGTAATATTCATTTTCAGAAAAATGCTACAACAATGATAATATCTCAAGATATTCTAATGTTGGAGACCCAGCAATATGAAAACACAAATAATGGAGTAGCAACAACATTCACCCATAAAAATGTGAGAGAAATCCATAGCTATGTTATTATGAAATAGCAACAACAAGGAGTACAAGATCTTGAGGAAAATGATATTCAAGATAAGCAATGCTCAACCTCAGGAAACTGATACATGAATCATGACAAAACCACTACTACACAATGCATACCAAGCTATGACAGTGCAGTTTTATAGAAAAAATGCATGCTACATATGTCAAATACATAGATAAATCAATACATGGCCCAATAAAACATTGGGAGAGATGATCTCAACTCCCAAAGGCTACCTCAAGTCAATCCTGGAAGGATTGGCTATGAAACACAAAATCTGCAAAATGTCGGAGTTGCTGGGTAGCAACTGCAACTCAGAAATAGAACTGGATGGAGAATACTGAAGATGCTACAAAAAATAACAACATCTCCTCTAATGGATCTCTAGAATGAAATGCTGACCCTCTCACCTAAGATCTCACCCTACAAATATATCTGCAAAGCCCCACTGCAAATACTCCACTAAAATAACACAGTCACTAGATGAAACTGCGTTTTAAGGCTAGGGAATGAGTTGGCCTTGATGCCAAAGTCTTCAATAAGCTCTAGAATGCCTCCAAACTGATCTCCCAAAGAGAAGAGAGACTCATCCTCTGAAAAATAGCTGAAGGAGATGGTGTAGTGAACCCTCACTGCAACACCCAGCAACATAGTGTTAATGGAGGATGCTTGGCCTCAAGCCTGGATGTGAGGAAAATGAAGAACAATACTTCAAGAGACCTCTCAAGAAGGAGAAGGAATCCTAAACAGGAATTCCTCTGGAAATTCTTGCTAAACAACAAAGAATTCTCTCTTGTCTGAATAGACAATGAGATGAATAATACAAGGATGAGAAACAATGGTTGCTTTTCCCTCCTTTTAAACAAGTGAAAGCTCTTTCTCCATGGGCCCCATCCATTAGGGTTTCCCTTTCCTCATTCATACTGCGTTGTCTTCTAAAGTAAGCCACTCCTATGGCAGCGTTGTTGACTTGTTCAAACCTAACCTTGTCCACTTGCAAATAACCCTGTTCACACATGAGGGTGTGAAAACCAGCTCCAAAGATGATCCTCTTTCATACTATGAGGGATTTTATTGAGAATTTCATAATGCATGGGTCTCCTTACCCATTTATTCTTCTCCTAGGTGAAATCAGCAAAAATTAATATTCCAAATTATTGTCGGAAAATTTTGGAATATTACATATTTTATGTTTACACAGTAGCGCTGCCAACGTTGTTCTGTATAGCACAACCTCGATGATTTTTCTTTTAGCACCCTTCTTATTATAACAGAAGCGTTGATCTGAAACCTAGAAAAACTTAGGGTTTTCCCTCGATTTTCTAGTGTGTCCTGGCCCCTGAAGAATGTTTGTAGAGTCTCAGTGACCTCCTTCTTAGGTGTTTGACTTAATTGTCTTATTTGAGTGAGTGTTTTCGTCTCTTTGATTTGTTTGTGAGTTGGGAGATTTTTCACCATTTCAAACAGCTTTTGTTGCATTGCTTCTGACTTAGTTTGAAGTGATCTGTCATATGCACTGTTCATCATTGCATTTCTGATCTTACCTTCAACTTAGCGTCAAACATAGGATCACAAAATTGTTTGATTCATGAGTCTAGAAGAGTGTGTCTTTTTCCAAATTAAAAATAATTTGAAAGTGATTTTCATTTTAGCTTTTGATTTGGCTTGTCTTTATCGTTTTGAAAAAAGGAGTGAAAATCATTTCATTCATGTATTTTTTAAAGCGATTTTGATTTTCGTTCGATTGAAGGAACAGTGAAAAAGGATTTTTATTTCATTTCTTCATTCATTTCGTTCATTTTTACTTTTGATTGCATTTCAAAGTAAAAAAAGAAATATATCATTTTTTGCATCTTAGCGGAAAAGAGAAATTTTTTCATTTTTCAATAAGTTGCATTTTTTTTGGGAAAGTGAATTTTATTAGAAAGAATTTCATTTCATAGTTTTGAACTAGTTTCGGGGGCATCATTGTTTGCTACATTGATTGCATCTCTTCCCTAAATAGTTTATACTTCATCAAAATGGAAATATTTTATTTTTTCATTTAGCTAGCATTATAGGATTTAGGTGACATCGATTCTGAGCTAAAATTGAAACTTAACTCAAGAGCAACACTAAAATTTACCCAATTTACCTTAAGTATAATTTTGGAACTAACGAGAGCATTTACTGGTCTAGGCTAGAGACGTGTTCCGGCATCGTAAAACATAGGAGATGTCGCTAACGGTCTGTGTTACAACCTGGGGGTGATATACCATCCCACGTATGGAAGTATATTGATGTATGATAAGTATATTTGGGGTGCTCTCATCGAAAGGTTGCGCATTAGAAAACACTAGTACGGACTGGACTCCCGCGTACCATAGCGTATATTTCGGGAGACACCATTAGGTTGCAATCCGACCATAGGTAACCGAGTCAGCCACCTTGTAAACGTGATACATAGAACATAGCATTCGGGGATATCGGTTGTCGTAAGTTAAGTCCTTGGTAATTTTTTTATCATTTATCACCAAGGTGTATATTATAGTTCACGAATACTTGGTAAACCTTTATGCCTAGTACACCCTTTTTTTTTATTTTTTCTTAATTCTAAAAGTAACTTCCTGTTACACCATTTTTTGGTCATCTAACCTATTATCATTAGATGGACCCAAGTACACCATGTAAGACCAATTTTACCCTAAGTAAAATTGCTTTCACTATGTAAAATAACTTAATAAACCACATTTATTAGGTTGTTTATGGTCAAAACAGGAAACCCCAAAAGGAAATATTAAACAAACCTATTTTGTTTAATTTTCCTCATGGAATAATTAATTAAACCATAATTTAATTATTATTCCTAGTCATGTTTAACTCAAAAACAAAGAAATTAATTAGATAAACCTTTATTTATCTTATTATTTTCTAGGAATAATTATTTAAATCTTATTTAGATAATATTCCTTGTTAAATATGACCAAATCACTCACAAATAATTAAATAAATCATTATTTATTTGATTATCCTTCAACCACTTCCTTAAAAAGATAAATAAATCATTTATTTATTTATTATTGACAAATAAAGGGATTTGACCCAAGTCAAATACTTTTTTCCCTCCAACAAATATAATAAAATATTCCATAAAAGGTGGATATAGATTTGGTTAACATTATTTTAATCATGCACCAAGATCTAGAATGACCCAATATTTTGTTATAAATAGGAGGGTTTTTCCTACCATTCTTCACCTTTTGTTTCCTATTAGATCACTCTAGATCTATACACTTGGTCACATTTTTCCATCATTTGCTATGTGAGCTCCCATTGAGCTCTATTCTTTGCATTGGGTTTTCTACACCAACAAGAGAGAGAAATCTTAGATCTGAAGTGCTGAGGACTTCCAAGAACCCATCCCACTGAGGAGAATTTGATACGCCTTCTTGTTTTCCTCCCAGGTGCCCAATTAATATAAAAATTCTTTCAAAAATTGTTCTTGTCTTGTCTATTGGTATATGGAGCAAACCCTTGTTTTTTCTGCTTAATGTCTTTCCATGCATAGATCTGGTTTTTGCAGCTCTTTTTTGTTCAACCAACTGCAGATCTGAAGATATTGGCAGCCACTTTTGTTGTTAGGGCTATTATTTATGCGTAGCTAAAGTGGTCCTTTTTCGTACACTTCGACAAAGGATTCATACTAACACTTCCCACGAAAAAATATTACCTATGAATTTCTCTAGCCTCATTATTTCTTGGTAAATTGTGGATTTTTTCACATCTTCCTTCTTTGATATTGTTTTGAAAGGTCATCGTGACTAAATCGTCGAATTCGCCTCGTCCCTCCTCTGACGGATCTCAAGGACCTCCTCCTGAGGTCCCTCAGTTTCCAGTTGGATCCCTTGAAGCACAAGGTTCTGAACTCGGGATTTTCATCAGTGTACAACCCATTTCATCTCAACCACCGCCTGACGATTCTCCTTGGAAGAAATCGAAAGACTCTGAGTCGGAAAGCCCGGAACCATCTTCATAGTTTACGGTCTTTCTTGAAAATCAGATCTTTGATCCAATTGTGGTCTCGCATCAATACGCTTATAGTCCTTTTGATCAACTCGGAGTTCCCCTTCCTGCTTCTCGAGTAGCATCTCGCTCTACTGTCTGTTAGTTATTTCCTGGCGAAATTTCATCTAATGCTAATGATGTTCCATTCGTGAGTTCTTCTCAGGGTACTTTACATGAAACCACTAGCACCTATATCCCGAAAGCCTCCTCATCCATGTTTCCCTCTAAAGGAGAATTTTTGGGCTCCACGCCCCATGATTCAGACAGTACGACCGAAATATCCTTTAGTCAACATTAGAGGAAATTTCAGGCTAAAAGTGCCCATCAAAATTTCGTGTAATTTCCATGTTATGATATGTAAACCAATCAAAATCCTTTAAATTTAAAAAGAGGTACATGTAAATATTTTGGAGGGAAAAGAAGAAAAACTACTATTTTTAATTGTATTTTTGGCTAATAGCTTATCTCGTTATATGTTTACTCAAATTTCAAGTGTAGACACTCGTTGGATGCAGAATAAAATTCCTCATCCAACGAGTACCCATCATGAATACTTTTGCAAAGATCCACATTGATAAAAATTAAAGATATATTTAAAAAAGAATGTGTTGAACACGCTTTTTTAATGTATCTTAAATTTCTATCAATGTGGGTCTTCTCAAAAGTATGCACAATGGATACTCGTTGGATGTGGAATTTAATTCTGCATTCAACGAGTGTCTACACTTGAAATTTTAGTAAACCTATAAGGAGATAAACCGAAAATAAAAGTAAAAATTAGTTCTCTTCTTTTCCCTCCAAAATTCATAACTCTTTTTTATTATTTTAGCTATTATTTTATCATTTTTCCTTAAGAGGCCACTTTTAGGCTGAAATTTCCTCTAATGTTACATTTCCACTTCCACAAGGATATACCTCTTTGGGAAATCTTATTTCTAGAGCGTCTAGCACCACATCTTTATTTCCGGATCTTGTTTGGTCAACGAGTATTCCTCCATCTTCCGACTTGTTCGTTTTGAATGTGTTTGCCGCGTCTCAACTTGTTTTTTGACCTGTAGTCATTATTGGTCAGATGATTGTTTCTATAGGATCCTCTACCCCATTTTCTCCATCTACGATTACTGCATTTCCACCATAGAGTGGAAAATATGTGGTTTCATACGATCCTAGGGAGCAGTCTAATCGTCTTTACGTACCTCCCCTCTCAAGTGGCGAGCCACTTTATTCTGGGCCCTTCCTAGGGTGAGACAACCTAGTGCTAGTCTAGGTGGGGCATGGTCTTCAAAAAATGTGGACACGGTCATAGGTGCCATTCCTTTGAGTGGTCAACCTACTTCAGTTGCATTAGTCTTTCACCAACCCCACACTCAATATTCTCAGGTTCAACAGCCCTTTTAGAAACTAAACGTGTTGTATTCATATGGTCAGTAACCTAAAATCATTCATCATTATGTTCAACAGTTCAACGTACAATAGTAGTATGTTCCTCGACCAAGTGCCTCTCAGTAGTATGTCCAACAGTCCAGCTTCCTATAGGTGTTATTGTGACTAACCCTCAGTTTGGTCCTTACACCCGAACTGGTTTGAATCTCTCTCTGGGTCAACCTGGTGCTTAGTACCAGCCACTTCCTCATGGTCAGTACCAGCAACCCCAGCCTGGGCCTCATTTTGGTGCTCAATAATAGCAGATTCCTCAATGCCAACAGACCCAATTGGGACCTCAGGCTAGATCTTATGTTCAGCAAGGACCATAGGTTGGATCCCATGTTTAGCAGGGACCATAGGCTGGACCTCATGTTCAGCAAGGACCCCACCCTAGACCCTATATCCAACAAGGTCTACAACCTCAAATCCAGCAGCGGCTTTACCAACAGCCCCAGCAAGGTCCATATGTTCAGCAACAACTGCTACAACAAGGTCCTTACCAGCAATGGGGGGAATATGTGTATTTATGATAGAATCTACCTTATTGGGGGCATAATCCGTATCAACCAGGTTAGAACCCCCGACCTTTTTCTCCTCATCATCCTCCCTTGCCTTTTTTTGCTATGTTGGAATTGTCGGATGTGTCAAATCTTACAAATGACCCCATCCAACATCAATTTCATTAGCCACCAATTCTGACTAAGATCCCGAGAGATTGTCGTAAATTTCAAGGAAATTCTAGGGAAGACCCCTAAACCCATGTCATGACATACCACTTATGGTGCTCTTCTAATTCTTGGGTCGATGATTCTATTCGTCTTTGTATTTTCTAGCATACTTTTACCAGTACTATGGCCAAGTGGTATATTGAGCTCTCTCGAAGAATTATCTTCAATTTCAACTCTTTTGATATGGCTTTCCTCACTCATTTTCAATTATGTATATGATATGAAACCGACACCCATCTCTTCACCTCATTGAAGTAGTCAACTGCTACTCACATTTTGGATCACATTCACGAATGGCAACATCGTCATCACCTCATAAAATTTGATATCCCCGATCAGCTGTTAACTGGATGATTTACAAAATCATTCAATCCCATGATTACTAAAGATATTTCCATGGGTGGATGTGTCATGGAAGAGGAATTCATTGCTAGAGCCCAATACCTCAATTTAGTTTATTCCCAATCTGGGACTCTATACGAGCTCTTGCCTGACGCGTTGTGACCTTTAACTGATCCTACATCATCTCAGCCTCATGCTACGCCTCTGTTGATGGAGTTATCAAGAGAGTGGCTCATACTGATAGCAGTGCCCCCAAAAATTATTCGAAGTCTAAGTCCACTACTGTCATTGATCCCTCCACTCCTTCCAATATCCAGAACAATCCTGGTAAAACCTTTGAGGTAAATGATTTCCAATCTACCATAGTAGATAAATCCTAGAAAGGTAAGAAAAAGGGTAAAGGTAAATCCAAATCCGACAAACCTAAACAGGATCCAAAAAATTCATATGTTGACGATTATTCTAAACGCAAGCCTAAATATCCTTGCCTAATATGTGATGATGATCATTACACCAAGGATTTTCCTCGGTGTGTTGAAGTTTCTCATCTTCTGAAGGGTGCACCTGGAACTCTAGTTGTCTTGAAAGAACCTTTCCCTTCTCATCAAACGCAAATGGTAGATCAATCTCAATCGTTTGGAAAATCTCAAGTTTTCATGGATGGAATGGAACCTATCGCTATTACCACAAGATCTAAAGACTACCCCAATGCATCCAAGGCTAATATGGAACCGGAAGTCACAAATAACCCTTCCTATTCAATTCCTCCTACTTCTAGTCCTCTCCAGATTGAGAGACTTGGTTGTGACTCCATCGTCTGACCACCCCCAAAAGGTTTTCTTCGGAAATCGTACTATAATCCAAATGTGAGAGCTGCACAACACTACAATATTGTAGAGGATCTAGCTCAAGTGCCTTCGGTGATGTCGAATTTGGAGGTCCTTCAGTCGTGTCCATCACAATGGAAGGCACTCCTTTCTGCTGTTGGAGGGATTGATCCGATAGATTATAATCTTATTACTTTCAATCTTGAGAAATTCGTTCCTCACCGCTCATCTCAGGTGGCTTTTTGGATTCAAGTTACTATGATGGGAAAAAACATTCATATAATTGTTGTTGATGAAGGCACTTCAACCTGCATCATGTCTATCGGGTGTTGGAAAGCCATCGGCTCTCCTCCGTTGAGTCAGTCCCCGAATACCTTGGAAGCTTTCGACGGTAGAGGTTCTTGGTCGTACGGTATTCTCAAATCATTTCCCATCCTGTTGCAGGGAAAAATGGTAACTTTAGAATTTGAAGTCGTAGATGCCAACTTGAATTATAATCTCCTTCTTGGACATAGTTGGACTCATGGCATAGTTTGTGTGGTCTCCACCCTTTTTCGTGTCCTCTGTTTTCCTCATTAGGGAAAAATCATGACTTTGAACCAGCTAGATTTCTTTTCCTTGGATTCTTCAAAAGGGAACATTCCATATGTTGCGAAGACCACTACCCCCTATGAGAGAATTAGGTTGGGTCTATTCAAAGACTTGTCCCTTATGGGAATTTTTCCACTCTTGCCTCTAAACATCGCCACTGTCAATATGATATCATCTATTCACGATCCATGGATTGTTCCCAATCCCGACTAGCTCGAAATTTTTGGTGACGTTATGCCTCTAATCCCTACTGAAAAAATGTATCAAAGTATTCTCATGGCATTTGAGGCTGCATCTAGAACCAATGACCGATTGGTTTCCTCTCTCAACACTTATGCGCAGTCTCCCTGGTTTGGTTCTTAGGAATCTGATGATCCCTTGAATGATATTTTCCCCACCGAAGAAAGTATCGTGGAGGTAATTTCTTTTGAGGAAACTCCATGGGATGATGGACATTCTCGTTCCTCATTTCTCCCAATCCCAAGTGACATCTACGCCTACTTGGAATCCCATGCCTCATCTATACTAGCTAACCCATTTCAGAATTCGATCTTGATTTATGAAGTGTTCTCTGAAGGGAACATGGGAAATATTACTCCAAACATTCTGATCAACATCTCTGTCAAACCAGGGATCGTCGAGAATGTTCACATCAGTGCATTTTTTTCTCCTGAAAAGATCAAGATCTATACTGAGCTTTTTCAGGAATTCTGTGATGTCTTCACATGGTCATACAAAGATATTACTGGCATTGATCCAAGTATCGTCATGCACAAAATTCCTACATATCCGAATTCGAAGCTCATTCGTCAATGGCTTCATCTTGTGCACTTGAGAAAGGTTGCTACCATAAAGGTTGAAGTTGAAAAACTTCTCAAAGCTGGTTTTATTTATCCTATACCATTGACAGATTGGGTCTCAAATATTGTTCCTCTTAATAAGAAAAAAGGGACCATCCGAGTTTGTGTTGATTACTATGATATAAATCAAGCGTGTCCTAAGGAAAATTACCCCACTCCTTTTATTTACCATATCATTGATGAATGTTTCGGGAGTGAGATTTTTTTCTTTATGGACGGTTTTTCTAGTTACAACCAGATTAATATTGCTCCACCTGATTAGCACAAAACTGCATTTATCTTCCCGTGGGGGACATTTGCCTATAAAAAGCTCCCTTTTTGTATGAATAATGTCGGGGCCACCTTCCAGCTAGCTATGTCGTATGTTTCATGACATCAGCACATATTTCAGCCATATCTCAACAATCTTCTGCTCATTCTACGAAACTTCGAGATCACCTAGAACACCTCAGAGCCATATTTTTCACTGTCGCCACTATAACATCAGGTTGAATCCTCATAAGTGTGTCTTTTGCGTCGAATCCAATTGGCACTTGGATTTCGTGGTGTCCAAAGAAGGCATCCACATCGAGCCTCTTAAATTCGAGGCGAACATCAATTTTCCTTCTCCCTCTTCAATTCGTCAACTGCAAATTTTGCAGTGGAAAGCCAATTTCTTTTGTCACTTCGTACTGAATTATACTGAGCTTTCCAAAGGCTTTACTCGCTTACTAAAAAATCAAATCCAGTTCATATGGGACTAAATTTCCCAAAGCTCTTTAGATGCATTGAAATGAACTCTCTTCAGTTCCCCTCTACTGCATCCTCCCAATTATCACTACAATTACTGCCTGTATTTGGCCGCCGCCAATACAAATATCGGTATGGTGCGAATTCAGGACGATGACGATGGTCAAGAGCATGTTGTGTACTACTTGAGCCACAATCTCTTTGATACTGAGACCCATTATGCTCATGTAGAGAATTTCTCTTTTTTGTTTTCCATGTTGTTCAATTTTTTCGTCACTACATTCTCCTGCGCAAAACTTTGGTGATTACTGATTGCAGCCCCATGAATTACATTCTCACGCATCAGTTTCTTGGGGGAAAGTACTCAAAATGGATTTTAATCCTTCAATATTTCAACTTAGAATTCGTTGCTACTGAGTCTAAGAAATCCCTGGTCTTTTCTAAGTTGATTTGTGATCTTCCTACCACAGTTGATCCCACTCCTCTCAGTGAGTCACTTCCAGAAGAATCTCTCTTTCTCATCGATACTCTTGATCCATGGTATGGATACATCATTTTCTATCTCCAAACCCAAACTTTTTGACCAGAGCTATCACACTCTGAGCGAAAATGGATTCGCTAACAGTCCCAACCTTACTGTATCGTTGGAGACACTCTATATCGCACTGGTATTAACTCTTTCCTTCGTCGATGTTTGACTCTCTAGGAAACTGAGAAAGTTCTAAAATGTTGCCACTCCAAGGCCTGTGGTGATCACATGTCTGATTATCCTACTACCCAAAATATCCTTCGCACAAGGTATTTTTGATCGTCTATCTTTAAATATTTTATTGCTATAGTACAAAAATTACATGACTTCCAAGTCTACTCTCAGAAAGAGAAAACCCCACCCTCACCCTTGCACCTAGTTGTGACCATTGGCCCTTTTTCAAAATGGGGCATATATTTCATGATCTATAACCCTCGCTCGGCTGTGGGGCATAGTTATATTATTGTTTCTATCGATTATTTCACTAAATGGGTCAAAGCGATGCCTACATACAATAATGAAGGTATAACTGTGGCGCAATTCCTGTTCAATCATGTCATAGCTCGGTTTGGTGTCCTGAAATAGATTGTCACTAATCATGGCTCTGATTTTCGCAATCATATGATGACAGAGCTCACTTCTTAGTTGGGGTTACACCACGATAGCTCCACCCCTTATTATCCATAGGCCAATGGCCAGGTTGAGGTTGTCAACAAAGTCTTGGTGACCATGCTTCAGCACACCATTGGGAAGCAAAAATGAGATTGGAATTGCATGCTCTTCTCAGATCTGTGGGCATACCGAACTTTTTTAAGACTTCCACTAGATTCACACCATTCCAATTGGTGTATGGTCTAGAGGCCACACTGCCGATTGAGTGTGAGATTCCTTCTCTAAATCTAGTTGTCGAACTACTTCCTGGTACTTCACTAGAAGAGGAACATCTGCTTTACCTCGAGCGTCTCGATGAGACCCAAAGACTTGTTGTTTTAGTTATTGAAGCACAGAAAAGACAAGTTAAAGCTCAATATGACAAAGCCATCAACCCTTGTGTTTTCTCTGAAGGTGACTTGGTCCTACTTTATGATCAAGCCCACAATAAATTGGGAGTAGGAAAACTCGAGCATATGCAACATGGGCCCTATATCATTTAAAAGTATTAGAATGAGGAGCCCATGAGCTACCAAATTATGAAAGAAATAAATTGGCTGAGCCCCGAAATGGGCTCTATCTCAAAAAAATATTACACTTAATCATGAGTGTGATACTTTGTACATTAGTGTTTTATTCATTAGTGTGCTTTAATTGGATTTTTGGTGTGATTTTTTGCTTTGCAGACATGTTTTCTCTGCTCATTTTGTCTTCCACTTGGTTTGCAAATGTCATCAAATCATTACGTCTGTTTTTTTATGGCGTTGTCGTAGCACGTGAAACCTATCTTCCGCAGGATGGGCACTCTTTTCCCTTGATGGCAAGTTGATTAATTTACAAGGTATTTTTTTGGGTCGGACAAATAAAAATATTTTTGAATATAGTGCAGTCATCGAGCTATTATCGTATCCTATTGATCTCCTAATTAGAGATTTTTTTGTTAAATTAGACTCACAACTCGCTATGTTACAGTTAAATGCCATTATTCTGTGCGAAATCCTCAAATTTTGCATATGTATTTGCGTGTTCGTTTATTAGAAAGGAATTTTGATTCTATCACATATCAAAATATTTCGAGACGTTTAAACACATTAACAGATACATTAGAAAATCATGTATTAGATAGACATTTGCACAATATGTAAAAAACTAACACATCATTATGATACACAAGTAGTCGTAGAAACATGCATATGTATATATATATATATATATATATATTGGGTATGTCAATTTTGTTACATCCAAAATATCAAAAATATGTGTTCTATGAAAAAAATGGCTCTTTGAGCCTACATCAATACAAAAAAGTAAAAACAGGGCTACTTTCCACCCACATGGTGCTCATGATAGCAGGTGACTGCTCGAATCACTCACTAGATTAGACGATGCAATCTACCTGGAACACCGACCGTATGCCTCTGAAAGCGAAGAGGAATTTCAACAAAGGTAGCATACTCTGGAATGCCTCTCGTAAGTCCTACCAAGTTCTGCTCTAACTTGGCTAATGGGTCTACTCCCTCCTCTTAAGGGACATCCTCCACTGGGCGGGCTACCCTCCTCAGGATCGATGACATACCTAGCAGTCTCTAAGGACCCATATCTATAAAAAAACATAATTTTATGTCTCATAATACATAACAAAAACATTCAAAAAGTAAAAAATGTTAAAAAACAATTTTTATTTGCATTAGTCGGTTGTGTGCCTAGTGGAATGGGTAGATCTGGATGTCCCCTGAAGTCTATGCCTGCATATGCAAAGTGCTCAACGACAATGATGACGCATCCAGTTGAAAAACATTGTTGGGAAATGAATTTGTTGGCCCCCACCCCGGTGGGCCATGATCTCACACCACCTCATCAGTCTCGGATCCCTCGAAACTGGATCATGGATCTCCAACCGCTGATACTGAAAAAATGGTACTCATCTCCAAGAAAAGTGTCACCAGAATGGACCCATGCCCAAATTTTTTCAATTTCCCTATCTTGCATTTGGTTAATTGGCTCTTCATATTGGCCAATAACCCCTTGTATCAGTGGAACATCATCGGGGCCAGACAGTCCACCACATATTGGAATTGGGATTTCATTGCCTCTTGCAAATCATAGACTCCGACCACTCGAGTTATGCAATGAAGGATTATGCACAAGGGAAGAACTCTAATAGAGGATATCTCTATCTTCCCACTCTCATTCTTTCGCGCCCTAGGACAGTATCTCTGGATGAGCATACTGGTATTCTCACCCCCTGTTATCACCCTAATTTTTTTTTTCTAAACTCTGAAAGTTTACCTTGTTTTAGTCATAGTTTCAAATAGGTGTTGAGTCATTGCATTCTTAATAAAGGTAAGTGATAAGTTTAGAAGTCTTTAAAGGTTAGTTTTCATTTCCAAATAAGGTCTTTAAGTCTCATCCCATGGTTGTGAAGTCCCATCATTCATTTAGAAATCATGTTTTAAACTTTTGAAAAAATCCTCTGCAATTAACCAAAAAAACGCAGTTTCGTAGCGTGGTCAGTTCAAAAACTCAGTTTTGCACTACAAAAGCACTGCTGCTTTCGTAGCGCATTTCACCAAAATTGCACTAGGTGCGCTACGAAAGCGCGAATTCTTAGAAATGTCTTGTCAAAACATAAAAATCATCAGAATCCGTTAGGTTATCATACAATGACATCATAGTGAGTCAATTAGGATCATTTCCAAAATGTTTAACCATTCATACTCATCATTACTACCGTAGAGGTGTCATTTATGAAAATGATGTTTCAAATTTGAAAGGGTTTATATGTGTTACTCGTTCCAGTTTTCATAACAAGCATTGAAACATATTTATTTCGAGTTTAAGCTTGTGGTCATCTTACACCAAATTTATTCTCATCTTATATCAAGTGAGGCTGATCCTACGTAATCAAGTGAGGCTGATCATTAAATTCTTAAAGAAGCAAACAGAAAAAGATGAAGACATCTAAGAAACTAGAGTTCAATGATGAAGTTGCAGCATTGTCTTCAAGGCTAGGAAGCCTGTAACCAGACAGTCCAAAAAGATGCAAGAGCTTAATGTTGAGCTAGAGAAAATAGAGGAAGCATCCATTGTTCATGAATAATTTGTAGATATTTCTTCACCTATACCAAAAATGGCCAAAAACAGAGTATTCTCCACTCAAACAGAAAAAATTAGTTATGAAGAGATGGAGGAAAGGTTGAAACCAGCTAATCATGAAATTGCCAGGTTAAGGAACAAAGCTAGAAAGCATGTTGTTGAAAAAAAACAAATTTTAAGAGGATGAAAGCCCTCTGGGAAGTTGAAAGGGTTTCTAAACCAGAAATAATTAGCAGTGAGGCACAATATTTCACTTGAACTATACCAGCAATAAAAGAAGCCATATTTGTGAGAGTAATGAATACTCGGTTGAAGGCTAGCAACAAGAAGCTAAGGAGATAGGTTGACGACTTAGAAATCCAGTTAAAAATATCTTAAGAGAAGCTAAAGCAACAGTGAAATAGAGTGATTTGGGCAACAAAACAAAGTGACAAATCCATAAGCCAAATCTGATCAAGATGAAGGAAAAAATTTTATGAAGATCATGTTTTTGAGGTCATGTTACTGTATTTCTTGATAAATATCAATTGTTATGGGCTTTAAAAATATTCAAGGTATGAATTTTGAATAAAATTTCAACAAATTTTATTGCACAGCGTTTTCGTAGCGCGCTACGAAACTGCTGAAACAGCCTTTCACCATGAAGAGAAAAACGTTGTTTTATGGTTTTAGTAGTAAATTTCCAAGGAGGGTTCTAAGCAACTGAAAACGAATTTTAGAAAAATGAAAGAGGTTTGTCTTCCTAACCTACCTAAATATAAAAACCTCTCTCATTTTCATCAAATTCATTATGAAATTGGATATTTAAGGCTTTATTTTAAGCCCTATGTTCAGAAAATAGAGTTTTCCCATTTTACACATGTTTTTCAAAGACAGATTATTGACAACAGGAGAAGTATTTCAAAAAACCAAGAGAGGTTTTTATTCAAGACATAATGGTATAAAACAACCTCCTTCATTTTCTCAAACTACATCATGGATGAGAAGATAAAGGCTCTGTCCCAAGACCTAATTTTCAGGGAAGAAACAGGATAATTTGCTGAAGCAGTCTTTTCATCATTTCTCATAGCAAATTTTGAAGGAATTTTTGTGAGTTTGGTTTTGAAAATTATTGTGGGAGTATTTAAAGTGAAAATAAAGGCTATCATGAAAGAAAAATATTTAAATATGTTTAAGAAATGAGTGAAAACACTGTGCTACGAAACTGTGCTACTTTCGTAGCGCAGATCTGTTTTCACTGTTTTGAGAAGTTAAAAGTGGATTTTGCACAGTTGGCATGAAGGGATGACTTGGGAAAAATGTAAATCATGTTCCTAAAATCAATTAGTCTCAAATTAATCAGTTATAAGTGGGCATAACATCTCAAGAAACTAAAAGGATCCTGAGCCTAAAAACAGGGAAACATGTTCCCTAATCTCTAGGACAGTTTTATCATCAGCAGCAGGGTGAATTTAAGTGAATGGTCAACATAAAAATTCGAATTCATGGGGTTGCAGGTGGAAAAGGATGAATTTAAGACCATATAAGTTTGTTATAAGCATATTTAGGAGTTTTAGTCCTATTATAATTAGGACTCTTCAAAGACATTTTAGCTTTCATTTTGTAATTAATAGCCTGTTTTATGGTTACAATAGGTGTCAACTATGGGAATTCAAATTCTCAAGAGGAGGATCATGGAATCCAATATTCTAAATGCTCTATATCAAGCATGAGTTCGAATTCATAGGGGTTGGAAAATGTTACGAGGAACAGACTACTTTTGTAATGGCTTTGGAGAGACTGATATATACAGAAGCAATACAACTTTCTGGACCTGAGATTCTTAGTGTACTTCAGTGAGTTTTATCTTTTATCTTTGATATGTTTTACTTCCATAGTCTTAACACTTATTACTCATAATTCATGGAGAAACATGCTCTGACTTCCTTTAAGTGTTTAAATATGGTGAATTGAGTTCTTAAGTCCTATCTCTAGATGGTTTTATTCAATGTTTTAATACTTATTACTCAGAATTTATGGAGTAACATGCTCTGACTTCATTTAAGTGTTAAGATTTGATGAATCACTTTAAATACTTTCCTTTTGAATACCTTGATGTATCATTACTCAAAATTCATGTACCACATGCTCTGACTTCCTATGAACCTCAAGTTATTGAGATCTTCCTGAATGTGTCACTCTTTCATTGAAGTGTATACAAGCCACAGTTTTATAAGAAGAGCTATTTGTTATCTTTATCCCTGTCACTGACTCCATAGCCTAATGGTAGAAAATATTCATCTTTCAACCTATAAACATAAAAAATCACAAACCACAGAGTTAGCCATCTATCGATAACTTATATCATTAACCTTGAGAGAGCCCTCTCAAGCTGAGGAGGCTAAGCCTCAGCTAAAAGATTGGTTTGAAATAGTTACACTGAGATTGACTGGTTGAGCAGCCTATCAGGGTCCTATTTTGGTGATAAAATTTTGGTGTGTCTACCGGAAGTCTGAATATATACATCTCCCGAAAATCATGAAGCTGAACTCTTGAAGGTAGCAGGAGCTCAGGAATATTTTCGAGGCTGCAAAACTACCTTGGCGACTCCATTGTTGAAGAATTCAAAATTCATAGATTCATGGTGATTCCACTGGACTTATGAAGAACTCAGATGCTGCCATTCTTGTTTCAAGGTATGCGTGTATCAATTTTTGAGGAATTCATGGTTTCCCAAATCATTTTCCCAAGGATACATATTTTTTAAGGAATGGTCCAAAATTTAAGGGAGAAGATTTGAGTTTGAATTTGAAGCATATATCAGATTTCTGTGATTTTACTGATCTTCTTAAAGTAAAACATGAAGATGTTTTCATTATGTTGTTCTATGATTCATTTGAAGGGAAATGTAAACAGTGGATTGAAAATTTTCCTGTCAGATCTATTAAGTCATTTGTAGACTTTTGGCTTATGTTTTTGGAGGAATGGATAGACAAAACATAGTTGGTGGCAAACTCTCCTTCAATTCAAGGTTTCAAACAATGGAATGATTATCATATTAATGAAGAAATAGATGAAAATTTTTCTTTGACCTTGTCTTTTTATCTAAAATCATTTGAGTGCAAGATAGAAGATAAGATTAAATTTTTGGATGAAGTTTTTAAGGACATTCAGAAAGAGATTGAAGGTTTACAAGGTAAAATTCAATCATATAGTCTTCATGATTATAATCGTTCTTTTCAAAAAAATTCTATGGAAGAACACAAAGAGAAGGTGTTGCTTCCTTTCTCTTTTGTGTTTAAGGAAGAATAAATTGTTTTTGAAAATCAATTTGAGGAGCAGTTTGAAAGCACACAACTGAAGTCTTATGTAGATGATCAAAGTATGGATGAGTTTTCCAAAGCTGTAGAATGTCAGAAAGAGCATCAAACTGATCATGTCTTTTTGAATCCCATAGCTGAATACATGGAAGAGCTTTGCACTCCAATGTTTCATTTTCATTTGCATCATGAAGATCAGATACATTATAAGTTTCTTTGGTCATCTCAATATCATGGTTACTTTGATTTTGAACGCAGTCAAGAGTTTCAAATATTAGATAAAACAAATGACTGGCTACATTGGAAATTTCATATTGATTGAGCTAAAATGGAGTTTGCAGCTGATATGGTAGGTAGGAATGTGAAAATAAGCTCAAGGTTGACTGAGCATTTTTTAGTAGGTACAGTTTGAGTGCTTTTTGCAGAAATCGTCAAGCTTAATCTCAAGGTGAAGGCCATTAAAGTTTGATGAGAAACTTGGCAAAATTTTAGAATTTTATTCTAAAGAAAATGGATATCAGCACTAGAGCTACCGGTTCTTAGTGTACCATAGGGGCACACTTTCCCAAGTGGAGCCACTGTTATCACCCTAAATTTTCTTTTTTCTAAACTCTAAAAGTTTACCTTGTTCTAGTCATAGTGTCAAATATTGCTTGAGTAATTTCATTCTTAATAAAGGTAAGTGATAGGTTTAGAAGTATTTAAAGGTCATTTTTCATTTCCAAATAAGGTCTTTAAGTCTCATCCCATGGTTGTGAAGTCCCATCATTCATTTAGAAATCATGTTTTAAACTTTTGAAAAAATTCTCTATAATTAGCCACAAAACCGCAGTTTCGTAGCGCGGTTAGTTCAAAAACTTATTTTTGCGCTATGAAAGCACTACTACTTTTGTAGCACATTTCACCAAAATTGCACTAGGTGCGCTACGAAAGCGCGGATTCTTAGAAATGTCTTGTCAAAACATAAAAATCATCAAAATTCGTTAGGTTATCATACAATGACATCATAGTGAGTTAGTTAGAGTCATTTCCAAAATGTTTAACCATTCATACTCATCATTACTACTGTAGAGGTGTCATTTATGAAAAGGTGTTTCAAATTTGAAAGGGCTAATATGTGTTACTCGTTCCAGTTTTCATAACAAGCATTGAAACATATTTATTTCGAGTTTAAGCTTGTGGTCATCTTACACCAAAGATATTCTCATCTTATATCAAGCGAGGTTGATCCTACATAATCAAGCGAGGCTGATCCTACTTAATCAAGCGAGGCTGATCATTAAATTCTTAAAGAAGTTGTTAGCTCCTGATCTGGACCTCAGGCCGAAAAGGCAAATCAAGGTAACATCTAAACCACGCTCAGCCTTGTACCTAGCCCTACAAGGTTAGGAGAGGGCTCTCTCCATGAAAATATATTCAACAAAGTACAAATTATAAACTGATTTTAGGCTAGGTATAATAATGGGAAAAGGTGTAATAAATAAATGAATTTTCAGGGATGTATGGGATAAAATGGGACAGTTTGAAACTGGGAAATTAAATCAGGATACAGGGTATTTCATGGGGCAAGGTAGGCAGGAAATTTAGCAATAAAGTTTAAATAATGATGGGATGGAAAGACTGGTGAGGAGCTGAAAAGGGCATGGGAGATGGATCCTTTTCAAACAGAACAAAAACACAGAGTATGAATGATTTCCCAAGGCAGAGCATAAAAAATGGATTCTACCTTTCTATCTTGAAAGCATTCAAAAGAGATTTTTATGAATGAATGATGAACATAACAATTTTACATATGAAACAAAGGAGAAAACAGATGCTAAAACTCATACCACATGGATCCCACAAATCAGAGTTGCATCTCTTTATTAATTCCCTGTCAAACTGTACAATGGAGCACAAAACGTTCTTTTCCACACTATTCCCCTACTTCTGAGTTACAGACTCCTTTACAAATGATTTACAATTACATTAAATAGACCAGATTTGTGGGAACACAGATCCTCATAAAGAGGAGCAGTTTTTACAGCTCAAGAACTGAAGTGAAATCATAGGAAATAAATCAAATAATCTGCCCCTGAAAATAAGGAACAGCTATACATTTGACTACTTGGCAGATTTCACTGTTACGTTGTTGAATAAAAAATAGGCCATTTAAAGAACATATCCTATTTTTTCTATTGCTATAGAAATTGTAGATCTCGACCCTTTGAATGTCTATTTCCATTATTTTCGCTGAAGAAAACTGACTTTAATGAAATGCTTTGAAAATAGAAATGAAATGAAATTATGCCTTTGGTGAAGGGAAAACCGATTTCGGATGGAGGGAGAGAAGGGAGGTGGGGTCCATATTATAATCGCAATCGGGACAGGGGGTTAGGAAATATATAATATATGACGTAATCGAAATCGGGATCGGGGGTTTCGGATATATTTGAAACCAGGCCAAAAGCCTCCGATGCGATTGGAAAGGCCTGATAGAGTAATACAATAATGGAGCAGAGATATCCCTTTTGAAAATACATAAAAATGGTTTTTCGCTTTTACAAAGGGAGGGAGGATTTTTATTTGAAAGGGAGGAGAGATTTTATGGTGGGACCGGGATATGAATAATTGCAATCGAAATCAGGGAATTACAGTGGGCATGTTGCACATTGAAAATTTGCCGATGCAATTGAGGAGAGTTCTTTGTATAAACGAATTAACAGAAAAATTTGGTTTATACAAAGGGAAAGGCCCTTTATAATGAATGGGAGGAGAATATTAAATGGTGGGACCCAAAGTCCATCGGCATCAGAGATCGGAGATAAAACGTATGGCGCAAAATAAAATCACCGATGGCAACACAATGATGGAATATGGGCCATCGAATTGGCGGGGGTGATCGACGGCGGAGGAGTAATCGGGGGTTTTCAATCAAGGGTTTGCCATCGGGAGGGACTCAATCGGAGGGGAGCGATCAAAGGCGCCGATGGTATGTGGGCCATCGGATCATGGATCAAATCGACGGTGGGGATGTATATCGGACGGGCCAATGCAATCGCATCGGAGTTTCATGATGGGCCAATCAGGGTGCACTTATAAAATGTTGCGATGCGATGGGAAAGGTAAGGGAATAGAATCGGTGGGGATCGTTTATAATAAAAACTTTTTATTATAAAGTTTCGAATCATGGAGGGGAAGTGGTTTATGTATTATCGAGATTTAAGGAAATGGGACTTTATAATAAGAAACGTTGTAATGTTTATTATAAAGTTTTAAGGAGTATGGAGAGGAAGTGGTTAGATCGCATCGGATTAAAAGATTAAATAATGCGATTTGGCCATAGAATGGGAAAAAAGGCGTTTTATAAGAGAAAATAATAAACTTTAATAAAACAAAGTTTAGGGAAAGGTGGGAAAAAGGATTGTTTAAGGGTATAGGGGACTTTTTACTTCACTTAGGCATAAATTTCAATCCAAAAGTCAGTTTTGAGAGTGCAATATACCGTTGGAAAGCTCTTTCCAGGCTCTTTCTGCTGGACCTAATTAGAACATGATTTGACACTGAACATGCTGTGGAAAACTTCTCTGAAGGTAGGGTGATGACTTTGTGGAGATAATAGCTTTTGAATTGTGACTTATTACATATGCTGACATAAAATTACATAATAAATGACAATAAAGGAAAAGTATCATGTTTTCACCTCAAAACATGGTTTTGAGGTGAAAATTACATCAAACTGAATAAAATATATCTTTGATCTTCCAAGTGCTGTGACTTTGAGTTTATTGACTTCCTCATGACCTTGTTGATATTTATTAACACTTGACTCATTATTTTTGACCATGGTGAGATCCTAGAACCTAATGAGACCAGCTCTATGACCTAATAGTATGATTTTGAGAATGAAAGTGACTCATGACTGAAGACCATAGAGAGGAGAATCAGCAAGTTTCACATGAGGGAAAACTAAGGAAAAATCACTACCATCAATGGATCCATGACCTAGTGGAATGGTGAAATTTATTGGTATGGGACTCCTAATATGCAAATGCAAAAGAGAAATTTTGATCATTGATGGCAGTGTGACTAGACTGACACTAACAGAAGCAAACAGAAAAAGATGAAGTCATCTAAGAAACTGGAGTTCAATGATGAAGTTGCAGCATTTGTCTTCAAGGCTAGGAAGCATGTAACCAGACAGTCCAAAAAGATGCAAGAGCTTAATGTTCAGCTAGAGAAAACAGAGGAAGAATCCACTGTTCATGAATAATTTGTAGATATTTATTCACCTATACTAGAAATGGCCAAAAACATAGTATTCTCCACTCAAACAGAAAAAATCAGTTATGAAGAGATGGAGGAAAGGTTGAAATCAGCTAATCATGAAATTGCCAAGTTAAACATATCTTTCAACATATAAACATACAAAATCACAAACCACAGAGTTAGCCATCTATCTATAACTTATATCATTAACCTTAAGAGAGCCCTCTCAAGCTGAGGAGGCTAAGCCTCAGCTAAAATATTGGTTTTAAATAGTTACACTGAGATTGACTGGTT
This sequence comes from Pinus albicaulis, assembly GCA_034641835.2. Taxonomy (NCBI): domain Eukaryota; kingdom Viridiplantae; phylum Streptophyta; class Pinopsida; order Pinales; family Pinaceae; genus Pinus; species Pinus albicaulis. The sequence goes on along the minus strand of CM076580.1, from coordinate 1,383,603,481 downwards.
GAGCATCCTATCAGGGTCCTATTTTGGTGATAACACCCCCTATGTGAGCTCCAGAGATTTGGATTCTCTCCCATCTCCTAGAAAATCCAGTGATGAAATAGATGTCCATGACATCAAATTTTATTTCCTGATCCCCAATGATGAATATCTGTCAATCCACATCCCACAGTCTAATCAAATACTGGAGCAGCTCCAGCTAAGCTCTCAGCCATGATGTCTGAAATAATTTCAATAATCCACAATTTCACAATTCATTTACACAATTTTAGTCTTGAAGTGCTTGGTGGTATTCCACCTCGTGGCCTTGTTATTTCCATTAAATGACCATCTCTATTGAAAACACCTACAAAACAGGTTAAAAAGACATTTTAGGAGCTTTCATCAGAGTAGTTTTGGAAATCATCAATGGAAATGGGTAGATTTATTATTTCAAAATATTCCCCGCAGCCAGCACGATTGCCTGAATGAATTCGGCACTGGCGTCATGCTACCCTAATGGGCTAAATGCGACCAACGCAGGTCCAATAGCTCGAACCCGCGCTGGCTGCAGGCGATTTTGAGGTTTGAAATCCTCCCCCCATATCTCTATTTCTAAAGCTAAATGCTAAAATAATGAAATTAAAAGGAAGAGGAGGCTTTGGGATCTTACCTGGTACAGACTAATCACTAAATGGTGTCCTGGATCAGCCGCACTGCTAATCTGAAGTTCAGAGGGAAAATGGGTAAAATGTGACTTCTCTAATTTACTCGAAATAGAAAGGTCACAATGAATTTACTTTTTGTCTATTTATAGATTTTTGAAATATTTTCGCCATTATTTTATTATTTTTCCTCGATATTAGTGATGTTTGTCATTTTTGTGTAGTAAAGGGACTTTTACACTGTTGGTGATTATTTCTGATGCAAACAAGTTGTATTTTATCTCTTTTTCTGACTCGGTAAACATTTACGAAAAAGGAAACCCCTTGGAGTCAACTTTCAGCTCTTTTCTAACTCTCAAAAAATGAAAGGATTGTCGAGTACTTGTCATTTAGAACTCGTTAAAGGGAATGAATTAACATGGTATCAGTATACGTTTACCCATTTTTCAGGCTGAGATTCACTATTTATGAAAAAGGAATACCTTGATCGAACATTGGCAAGAGGTTCTCTCGGATATTTTTTCTACCTTTTCAGACTTGAGAGACAATTTATGAAAAGGGACATGATGGAGTTTCAATTTTTTTTCTTTTCAAACTCCTTAAACATGAAAATTTACCGAGTTACCCTTTCATTGGACTCGTTAAATATTAAACGATGAAAGACTTGTCACCATGATGAGACCAAGTTCCTCCTTCCTAGGGCTCGTTAAACTTACTAGGATGGATTAATTCGAAAAATGAACTTACACGCTCAGCACATGTTATCCTCTTCACGTTGGCTATCAAAAATAAAGAGGTACTTATTATAAATAACGAGGGAAAATTGAAAGTGAACATCCTATGTGTATTTTGGGTAGCTTTTCGCTCTTGAACATGACACTCATCTGCAGTTCGTGTCGGGTTGGGGACATCTTACATTCGTCACTTTGCCTCCACGGGTTTGGGAAATCCATTTGCCTCTTATTCGACCACCATTTTTTTCATCATGACCTCTGATCCCATTTGATTCAAATGTTTTCACACTCTGGAGTCGTGTCACTAATATGTTCAAGAGAAGTCCTTTTTTATAAACATCCTTTGCTTATCTGACCTCCTCTATTACAATCCCGAATCACTCCTATCATCTTGAGATATCTATTGTTTCATGTCAATGATGTGGAAATCATTATGGCCCTCCTTCAATGAATCACTTCCTATCAACTTCAGCTCATTATCCGGGAAGGTGGTTTAGAAACTTCTTTTCAGTACCTTGGAGCTTGCATGCCTCAATGGAAAGTTCTTCATGTTCGACAACAGGTTCACATCATTGGCCTTCAATCGAATGATTTTGCAAGTGTTCAACTTCAACACATTTGTTCACACTTGTAGATTGTGCTATTGTACCTTCATTTCCATTGTCATTATTGGTGGTCTCTCTCGTGCCTCTTAACGGTTTTCATCATTGACCGATAATCAGGTGGTTTCTACCATGTTCGACACCAACACATCTATTTTCATGGCTAGATTTGTGCATTGGGTTGATTGAGATCGCGATGAAGACCCTAGGTCAGATCTAATTTTGGTTCAGGCTTATTGGAGTTATTGAGTATTCATGATTGTATACATGATCCTATCTATACGGATGGCTGCGTCCGTACCGCAAATCCTTTTCTATGATCTCTTTAGATGGATGATTGTGACCATGTCATGGGTTCATGTGTTATTTGATGCCTAGCGTAAAGTTATGTGGTTAGGCATATTCATACTAGAGATGTCATATATTGTAAAATGTTTGATTTGACAGGTTTCCTAACGATGATCTTAGTTCTTTGCCTTGGTTCATAAAGCATTTCAGACATCACTCCCCGTTCTTCCTTCATGCTTTAAGGGGCATATATTGCACAATAATTTTTCACCATCCTCATTTCCTGTCCCTGATCTTGAAATGCCCCATGACAGACCATGTGCAATGTTTCCACCATGAATAAATATGTTAAGACATCCCCTAAATATTCAAAGAAAACTACCTTGGAAGGTTATTGAAGAAACTTGGTCAAAGTCCTATTTTCTTGGGTCAACGTGTTTCCTGGTTTCATGATCATGCTAATTTCATATTGGCAGTTCTAGATTAGAACTGTCAGTGCCCTTATTTATTGGAAAACTGCACTAATCCCTTTCTGGTAGTGTTTCCTCAAATGGATGAGAAGCTTCGACCTCTAGAAGTTCTAGGGTGGCAAGTTGGTTGTTAAACGGTGATGATAGAGTCGTGCTCTCTAATTTTAGAGCTTTGATCTCATCCATGGGGGTTTATCCCTTATAAAGTGACCTTCCTCCTCTTTTCATGCACTCCCAACCTCTTCTCCCTTCCTATAAATTAGTCCCCGCCCTTCCACTACTGCAGTAGTGGTTGGTCAATATTTGGATAGTCTGAACTCTCGTTCCCTTTACATTCTTGCACTGTAATAATGCCTAAGTGTTCAGGAGAAGGAATTCTTTAGAGATTTGGTGAAGGACTCAGATTTTCACCAAAGGGAGGCTTGCAACATCAAGGCTTGGGTTGTAAGCTCTTCCTTTCATATTTATCAATAAAACATCTGATGTTTTCTTTCTATATTTGTCTAATATTTTATGCAAATATTCTAGTACTCCTTTATCTGCTAGATAGATAATTTTTATTATTATTATGTATTGGATTACATTTTTTGTTGCCTCTTGATCATCCACAGCTATTCGTGTGCCACTAGTAGCAAGGAGCGAGCCTAAAGGGATCGTGGGTCAAGGTCATCACCAAAGGATTCCAAAATAGCATTGGGAAAAAGGTACCTCTATCTATTTTTTGTTGCATTTTGAATATTAGTTAAGAAATATTTCCATTAGAAAGTATCTCCAGTTGCTAGACCCACTATAGAGCTAGAGAGATCACCTTTGTCTGCAAAGGGGATTTACCTTGACAACACCTTTCCATTTCTGAATAGCCATGGTGTTGTGGATTTCTCATGTTTTGGTTTATCTCGATTGTCGAATGGATTTGAAGTTGAGTGGGGTGGATCTTTGAATTGATATAATACATGGCCTAGTAACCCCTGAACGGACTATGGGTTTTAGTAAAGCCGAATAGTGTGTTTTCTCGGTGGGCCTAGGAATCCTTGACTGATGAATGGCGGGATATACCATAAATCCTAGAGGTGGTTTTCCCTATTTTAGAGCCTAGTGATCCAGGTTTCGATTGCGGCAAAGCCTGAGAGGTGGGTTCTTTGCGTTGGGCCTAGTATTCCCAGGATGGTATTTATGGTAAAGCCTAGAGATCATGTCTCAGTTTAGGGCCTAGTGACCCTTGATTTGGACTGTGGGTTGCGGTAAAGCCTGAGAGTCTAGGAGATAGGAAAATTCCTCACGGTTTAGGCAGAGAGAATCCAGCGATATCCAGCGATCGAGTGTATATCACGGTAAAGTTGATTATGACATGCTTATTGTGTTTACCTAGTGATGCAGGATGGATCATGGTAAAGAATGATTTATATTGATGAGCTTGAGGTGGTTTAGCCTCTAGATTCCCTGGTTGGTTTTTCGGTTTGATTCCCACATTCATGTTTGGAATATGGCATGGCCCGGGTGATTGGTTGAAGAGATATTTGGCTCAGCCAATCTATGGTCAGGTGGAACGTGGAAGTCCCATCTCCAATTGGTTTTACATTCAATAATGAAGAGCTCATTCCTTTGGTATTTGGTATGAAAATGTGTTGGTTATTATATGGATTCTATTGTTGTTGTATCCATGGTATTTTTGTTGTTATTAAGCTAGTTATAAGCATGTATTTTATCAGTGATGATGTATGGATATATCCATTTTTTTACTTGTAAATACATTATGGTCAAATAGATTTTATTGGAGCTTATGATGTAAGGGAGAAATTCTTCTTAGCGATTCCCAGATAAGTATGAGACCCTTATGTTTATAACTATTCTTTACACATGTAGATGCAATGTTTGTGACATGTTTGAAGAAATTCCTTTCATGTATAGGATGGGTTCAGATGAGTTCCTAATGATGTGATTTCTTTCGTACCTTTTTTTAATGTTATTTATCATCTCCTAAAGTTTCATGAAGTTTTGGGCAGTGACCTGGGCTCTGGGGCTGAAAATGTGGCACAAATACTGGAGTTGTATTCACAGAACTAACCAATTGGGGCCCTAGCCACGTACTTGTTGTGTTGTACCTATGGATATAGGCTCCCAGCTGCTACCTTTCCTTGGCATGCCTATGACTATGGTAAAAAAGGGTCAAAAACTAATTCTCCCTCAAGGGTCATGGGTCTGGAAGGTCGAGTTACATCCTTGGGATGTTGTTGATTTTGTGTAAGGTGTGTTTGTCATGTTTCCATCAGTTCCACTTCCTCAAGGTCATCTAGGAGGTTGAATCTCATATTATTAGCCTCTCATCACATGCTTACCCTGGTTAGATGATTACTTGGGTAGATGTGGGAAGAGGGTGTTACATTCTCTACATAGGGTCCATATCCTCTCTTTGGAACATGCCCACAAATTGGTTTCATCTTGGAGGAATTATTTGATGCTTTTGGACTGGAACGCTCACCAACTTGTTCCTCCAACACATGTTGTAACTGAAGGCACATATTCCTCTTCTCCTCTTCAACAATTTCAAGCAATTTCCTCACCTTAACATTCTCCATTCGAAGAGAAAAATTAATCTCCTCTAGCTCTTGAATTTTTTCCTGTTTCAACTTCTTTCCCATACCTTAAATTTGGTCAGAACCAGCTCTGATACCAAATGATCTGAAATTGGAGGAGAAATTCTTCTTCCTAAAAATTGATCGTCCTTTGATGCTTTGCAAGTAAACAAAAATGGGTCTTATGTAAAAAAAATTATGATATGTTCTAGGATAATGAGTTAATTTTCATTTGAACATTAAAAAAGCAACATATTCATATGAAACTCCTAAAAACAAACATGAAGAGATGAAAAATTGAATTTGATGATGGAATTCACCCCTACTAGGCTACATCTCTGGGCTTGATAACACAGCTAGACCGCTCCATAGATTTCAGCGGTAAAATACTACATGAAATGTGTTGAAAAATGAGTGTCTGGTTTCCCCTTCAAGGAAACATTCTCCAGCAAAGAAATATCACTCTAAAACTTATGAAAAACTACAATTAGTCATAAAATAGTCAACAAGAAAAGACCTCTCACATCAATATCGTGTACTCCATCTGAAAATTGGGAATAACATGTACAACAACCCCACATTCAAGTGCTAAAAATATATTTCCTCAAAACACATAATGGGAAAATATAGAGAAGAGTTGAACCATAGATGTCACAGTTGTTGCACAAAAAATATGAACGTTGGAAAACCCCTACAAGGTTCTCCCCATGCTCAAAATGCCTTCAAAGCTGCTTCAAACCATTCATTGGCCCTGAAACCAAAAGAATAAAACCTGCAAAAATTCCTTCCAAAAGTGCTCCAATCAGTCAACTGAGGTTGCAAATGGATTCATAATTCCTAAAAGCCCCTCTCTAGGCTCTTCTTGAGCTTGAAAAGGTTGAAAAATGATAAAGTTATGGCTCTCCAAACCTAGCTTTGTTATATGTCCCTCAATTTTGTAGAACTTTCTTAAATGTGTGACAAATCCACCCTTTAAACCATTTGGTAGGCGACAATTATGGCCACCATCAGTGCATTTTTTTGCTTCAATAATTTTTCCAATAACCCCTTAAGCGCAAAACTAGGGCCACATGGTGTGCCATAAGGTAGGGGGTTAGGGCCAATGGTCCGCCCTCGCCAGCATTGGAACCTTTTCTTCTGGGGTAAGTTCATGTGGGGTGAATGTGGCTAGGGGCTGGGGCTAAATGCCCACCATCGGCGGGCTAGCTCCCAAACATCGGTCGATGGTTACACGTAGTCGATGTGGCCGGGGGTCAGGGTTGACCGCCCACCCCTGCCAGGCTAGCTCCCGAACTTTGGTCGGTTATTACACGCAATCAATTTGGTCGGGGGCCAGGGCTAACTACCCACCCCTTCCGCCGGAGCCCTCTCACATGTCCTCATGTGATTTTATGGGCTCCCATATGCCTAGGGTCGAAGCTTTGACTCTGCCCCGCTGGACCCGGATCCACACCAGGTTACATGGCGCACCATAGCACCAGGGGTTGGGACTGGATGGATTAGATGATTTCAAAATGCAAGCTCTCCTACACACTTAAGTTATACAACTAAAAAGGAAGGTCTGGCATGAGAAGCCTATCAAGGAGAAGACTTTTTAAGAAGGAGAATGGGCCCTATTATATAATTCTAGTTTCAATTATTTTAAAGGGAAGCTAATTACAAGATGGTGGGATCCATAACTAGTAGAAAAGTGTCATGAAAATGGATCTTTCTAGATTAGAATCATCGATGAGGATGGAATTCCCTTGCTTGTAAATGGTCATAGGTTGAAGCTATATAGAAGACCTCTATCAAAGGAAGAATTGATCATCTCATTCATCAAATAATTAAATATGATTGGGAGTTTCGTAGATTCCAGTCCACGGCATTCCTAGAAATTTGAAAATAATAATAATAATAATAATAAAAAGGCCTGGATGAAAACCTCTATGAGGCATCTGAGGCCAACTCCAGGGTTGAAAACCTCTCTAAGGTGGAATAAGAGAAAAATAAATAAATATCCCTAGGTGAAAACCTCCTCTAAGGCACCTAGGGTAGGCATGCAGATTGAAAACCTCCTCAGAGCCAGCCTGTTTGTCTCAAGATATAAATAAATAAAAATAAGAACACAAGGAAGAAGAGTATACCATGTCTGCTAACTTTTCTTTTATTTTGAAAGATTGCACATAGTGGTATATTTCATGGATACAATCCAAAAACTACAAGCTATCAGTAATCCTTCCATCGATCCACCTCATATACATCATATCCACTCATATGACCATCTCTCTCCGCCATCCCATTAGCAATAAATTTGAATTTCATCTCCTCTTTGTGATGTTATAGGAAGGACATGTACTGTTACAAGAAGGTCCTGTAGTGCTACAAGAGGAGCCTGTAAAGCTACAAGAGGGATATCCAAGGAGGAATACAACCAAAAATAACATTATGGATCTAATAAATTATGAAGAATGTTGATCTCCAATTATTTTCCATCTTCCATCCATCACCCATCGGACACTCTATTTCACCAAACATTTGCTCTTATTCTCCACTTTCTCCTACTATTAGAAAAAACACAAAAGCCATCAATTTTTATTCCTACAAGTGTCTACCCTACTCTTTCATGACCCTAAGACTGTCCTCAAGACCTTTCATCATCTCCCTCAACACCCTCATACAAACTAAAGACTCCAAGGAAAGATAAAAGGACTGCTACAGGAAGAAAACTCCTCCTGTACCAGCATGTACAAACACCACATAGATCACTAATATTATTTTTTTCCTAATCAGAATGGATGATGAAGCCTTGTTTTCAAGTATGAGGAAGACACATCACTCTCAAGGAGGCTTTCCACCAGCAACAACAGCTTGGACATCAGAGAGGCACCTGCACACACACAACAAAAGCAACAGTCAAGGTATCATCAAAAAATTAAGACATGCAAAAGAAATAAGTCAAAGAGTCAACTCCTTTGATAGTAATGATATATGATCCAACTCCATCATGCAAACCTCTGTAGCAGTTTGATCCAACTCCATCATGCAAACCTCTGCAATTGCTACAGGAGGGTCGTGACTCTGCTACAGGAGGAATTAAAGGGTGAAAAGGAGCCACATTGGTTCAAATTGGTCTCAAAACCATCATAAAAATCCAAAGCTTCTTGATGAGAAGTAAGTAACATCCACCGCCCTTGTTATTACACCTAATTTCTTGGAAATTATAGCCTATGAAAGTATAATTGTGAAGTAGAAGGTCTGTCTAAGGATTGTAGTTGTTAGAAACAAGAAGATAATTTTTTCATAGGGACTCTAGCATCATTTTCACTCATTTCTACGAGGGAATTGAGCACTATATTGTTGGGCCATGAAAAAGGTATGTTTTACCCTCATAATTAGCTTGATTTATTACTAACTTTTATATGTTTACCTTCACTTTGGAAATAAATCTATAACAAACAATTGTGAAAGAAGGGTAAAACTAATTATCAGAAAACTATGTGATTATTGGCATAAAAATTAACTCTCCTTGTTTTTATGTGCGGGAAATTTGGACCAAATGACTATTGTTCAAACGACTGAACAGCAGTGGCCAAGAAAAGGAAAAGATTGTATCATGTTCATGCGAACCAGTGAAAGATTAGGAGAATCGTGCCTATTTCATAATGCAATCTGCTGGATAGCTGTGAAATCCTTAGGATCTCCTGATCCTGAGGATTCACTATTATCTGTTTTGTTTTTCCATAGGTTATAAAAGACCGATAGGTGAAATAGAACGAGATATTTTTTACCCGTATGTTGTAATTTCATATTATTCACATTTATTCAAGAGAGAGTTTTCATACTCAGTGATGATGTACCTTTACTATTGAATTTAATGAAAAAGATAGCGGTTCCTTCATAATCGTACTCTAAATATCTTCTGGCAGAGACTTTTGGAGGCTCTAGGCCCGGTCACTAGGAGCTTTATTATTTTCCTGTGATATATTCTCATTTTCTCCTTTCTTAAATTAATTATTTCTATATTTCTAGAATTGCAATGAATTCAATTATCATCAGCATTGAGTGATTGCTTTTCCATTGGTTTGAAGTCTTAGTTACTTTTACCTTTCCGACTGAGTGTTATTCTTTCCTTTACCATATTTATTCAAGAATTTGCTAAGGATTGTTGTTCATTATGAGTGATGTTATTTTGTTAATAATTTATTGTGAATTTCAATTGCAATGCGTGAATGAGTTACTTGTTGTTCAATTGCTGGAGTATTCCCTTTCTGATTAATATCATGTTATAGACATCAGTTAATGTTTCTAGTTAAGTGTGGATTCTTTAATTATCACATTTCAAGTTTCTTCCCGCATAGATTTAATAAATATTAAGTTAAGCTGACTTATTGAAATTATTACACTGTTGTTTTCATGATTGTTTTGATTGAACTTCGAGAATTAGATATTACTTCTTGCAATGATTTGGAATTGATTTCACTTTCATAAAATTTTCCAAACACTTTTTAAATAAACAAACTTACCTTGGTGTTGAGGCCTCGGAATTCATTGCAACAACATGGGGGAAAACCACCGAGTCCAGACCTTAAAGCAACTCCTTTTCTATTTGGTGTGGTGGCTTCGACTAGGGATAAAGGGACCAGTTTCCCAATAAGGATGATTTTGTGGTGAGTTTTGTTTATATAACATGCAAATGGGAAATGATTTTAATCTATCATATGCATTTATCAAACACTATCTATTCTACTATATACCCGGGGTTTTTCTTCCTTTATGCGATCTTAAAAGATATCTTCCAACTATTAGTAATGAATAACATTTAACAGTTGAAATAGATGAAAATTAAATAAATATGATTCTTTTAAAAAAATAGTTTAATTAAAATAATTGTGAAATGTATATCACATTCATATGTGTGATTATATATCAGATAAGAAATCATAGACAAATATTAGTACAGAAGTGAATTTAACATTCATTTATGATAACAGTTCAAATATATAATGCAAATAAAAAGATAACTGTCAATATAGAAAGCAAAACATAATATAACGTGTAGAAGTACCATATATACAAATTCCTACTCATATAAACTGACAGTAGTTTTCTTCTCCTCTTCACTTTCAAGCAATTTAAAGAGTACAATAGCGCAACATCAGTTAAATAGCTTCAAATGTCAAAAGGTAACAGATTCCGTTCAATTAATCCATCAAAGCATTTACAAACATACAGAAGTGCATTATTTGCAAATGTTTTTGACAAATTTTTGGACCCTTCTCTAGATGCATGAGAAGGGTTTAAATACTAAACTACAATATGTTTAAAAATAGATTTTTACATAAAAATAGAGGAGGTTTCAAACAACTATCCTCTTAAAAATCAAACTTAAACTACAATTTAGAAAAATTCAATAATGATATGACTATGTGTTCTGATCCTCTTTGTGCATTTGATCTCGAAGCTAACAAATATCCATTATAGGTTTAAGCTAAGCTGGCTTTGAAATTCCTGATTTGATCTGGCCTTTGAATATTGCATTCGAAAGTGTTGGTTGCGACTTCCTTGTTGAATCGATTAATGACTAAAGAGTGATCCACTGATGATAAGGTTTTATCAGAAAACTCCAGTAATTTTATTGATCAAACTTATTTACTTTTTTAATCATTTCTTCCTGCATCTCTGTCCTTTGTTTCCACTGTGCTTCCAATGACTTAAGTTCTGAGAGCAGTTCAGTTGTGGATTATTTAATAAGCTCAACTTTAACAGTTTTTCATTAATAGGTTCAGTAATTTCATTTATTAACATTTATGCCTTTGCCGCTGCCTTTTCTACTTGATTTAGTTTTATATCCCACTCCTTAAATAAATTTTCCTTGTGAAATTTATCTATCTTGGGTAGATCAGCTTTCTTTCCTGAGTCAGATGCTTGCCACTGAATGAACTCATTGATCTTCTTTTCAATTTTCTCACACTCAAGTCCCCTTTTAGCCACTTGTTGGATCAAGATTTTACTTGAATTATAGTAAGAGCTAGTAATTGAAGCTTGTTGACAAAATACTTCTTGTTGATGCTTTATCTTTGCATTCATTTCCAGTGACTCTTTTATGAATTTATCTACCTGAGGCTGGCTTTTTAATTTGTTCATTGTTGCTTCAAGTTGTGTTTCCTTTTCTGTAAGTTGCACCTAATGCTAACAAGTTAATCTTTCAAAATCCTTTTGAAATTGAGACATTTTCAATTCCATCTGCCTGCTGGGGTTAAACTTTTCTTGCTCTAATAGTCTCTCTAACTCTTGAACTTTGTCTTCTCTTTGCATTAGTAAAAATTTAAATTCAGTAGCCTTGTCAATAGTGGCAGTAGCATATGCCACTGAAAACTGTGATAGCTTGGTTAAATGTTGAGTAGGATCGGGTAGAGGATCCTTCCATAGAACGTCAACAGATTCATTTTTAATATTTGAAATTGTATCATCCATTATTCTCCTTTTCCTTATCTTAACTACAGCCTTATAATTAGGACTGTAGAGGACATCCAGTGAGGGTATTTCTTCAATCTGTAAAATAATCTGCTCTGTGGGGTAGGCCGGAATGATCTCTCGCTCATGAACTTCAAGTACCTACAATAGTGGAACTACAGTTTCCATTAATTTTTTAGAATGCTATGGTGTTTGAAAACTGGTAGATTGACCAGTATTAGGATTTGGTTGTGGTGTTTGCAGTGCCTTGGAAAAAATTTCCCATTCATTCTTCAAATCTTTTGGTTGATATTTTTCTGTCTGATCAGGTGTATTTTGGATATGTTGAATTTCTTGAGAAGATGATCATGCTCCATTAATTCCTCCTTCCTCTTGCATTTCAATCCCTTTAATTACTTTATCAATTACTTTTTCTTGGCTTTCATTCCTGTTTTCGGATTCATTATCAGAGTGATCTGAATTATGAGAATTATGTTGTGATTTCCTTGACTCATGATTAGATTTTTCTTGGGATTCATCTTCAGAAATGTCTATGGCTTCATTATCCAAGTTAATTCTTATATTTAGTCTATTGAAATCTTCAATAAACAATAAATACAAAGTAATTATTTCCAATCTCTTTTTTCTATATGTTTGGAAATCTTCAAAGTCATTTTGACTGAGTTGACTGGATGCATTTTTAGTACATCTGTGAACTTCTCCATGCCTTGAAATAAATCATCAAACATATCTATCTCTTTCAGAAAAGGTTTCAATTTCAGCTCTGTGGTGAAATTCTTAATCATATCATTGGGTTCGTATGGCTCTTTGGCATTAAAGCCAAATTTAATAAAGAAATTTTTGAAACTTCCTTGAAAGTATGACCAATATCAAAAAGTGAAAAAGTACCACGCTGCAAAGGGAAATTAGGCCAAATGGCCTTCTTGGCATCTTTGAGTTGCTTATAAATACCACTTACTACAAGTTCGTAAGAAATTTCCCTAGCAAGTAACTTATCAGGAACATAATAGGGTAAGACGTGGGGAGAAGTTTAACTCCCGAAAAATATGACATAGGTGAAATTCTCTTTGGAAAACCATCTAGCGACAGGAAAAATGTATATACTAGCCTCTTTGGAAATCCTAGGGGCTTTCTCATTAAATATAATCAGATGCATAGGTAGCATGACTCCATTGCAAATTTTATAAAAATGTAAATTAAAATCCCAAAGGGCTATGTGGTAAAGATGGATTGGAGTGGGGTCTTGGGTTGTCCATTTCCATCCCATGGTATGAAATATTGAACAAAAGAAAATTGCGTCCATAACATAAGCATTCATGTAAAAGGGGGGTATTTCCCTAGAGGAAACACTTCTTTACTTCTATAACCCATGATACTTCTGGCCAAATTATCAGATAAGATATTTTCCCAATTCATAATTGAATAATTGGAAAATTCATCAATTAACCAAACCCAGTGTACAAAAAACCTAGTAGTATCTGGCTTTGCAAACAATCTACATAGCATTCCAACAGCATAGCAATAAGGGGAGGGTAACTGTGCTATCGGGTACATACTAAGTTTGTTTCGTTTCAACTTACCTTGGTCATCCTTCCATCCCTTTATAACTTTATCAAGTTTGTGTGTTTCTTTGTAAAGCTTTGGACAAAATCTTTGTCATAATTCTGCTGTGGTATAGGTAAGTGGTACATTTTCCTCAAATATTCTGCTGTGAACGAACCAATATTCTCCAGTTTTGAATTCTTCAAAGTGTTATCTATTATGTTAAGGTGGTCGATTACCCGCTTAACCATATCTGTATATGGGAGAATCTTTGGCCTCATTGCTACGTTGTGAAGAAATGAGCATGCAACATCGAAATAAGACGAGTCTGAGGAAACTAATGTGTATATTGTAGAAATTTTGACTATTACCCTTGGTTGTTCATCCTCGAAGAGTTGGTACATTGCCTCCCATGAGGAACTATCGCAATCCTTGTTTTAGGTCATATCTGAGAATAATGGAGACATGTCTGAGTCTTCAACAACTGATGTTTGGGCAATTTCCTTGCCTTTCTTGGTCTTTCCAGTTATCCTTACTCCATTAGGCGGTTTCCTAAATTCAAGCGAATAGAGAAAACTTAGATTTGTGATGAATGGAGAGAAGGATAGAGTTAAAACGTTATAATCAAAAATCCGGTGCTCAATCATTCAAAACATGCTCGAAGTAGATATGAATCTTTCGAACCTTACTCCCATTAAATGTCATTAATCACCCATAATTCTTCCTATCAAATCTCTTACACGCCTTTATGTAATATGTCTAGTCTGTTAATTTAAGATGTTAGATCTTATATCTGGTTGATTAGATATGAATGATTTCATGCACTTGAGTAATAAGTATCAATATCGCATATTGCAACTTTAAAAAGTTTCCATTGGTTATGTTTTCTATCACCGATGAATTTTTCGAAATGCGATCTGCACAAATCGCATATCGCAATTTTCATACAATAATAAAACTTTGCATTTGATTATTAGCTGTGAAATGAAAAGTGTGCTAAGGAATCATGTTGATGCACTTTATCGAATCTTTGAATTTTTATGATTTTTTCTTTTATTAATTCGTCGGGTCCGACTTATCGCAATCTTGACAAAATTTTCATAAGTTGATTGTTTTTAACAGGCGCAATGTGATTTCTTTTTAAAGCAGTGTTTAAAGAATTTGTAATGGGAAGTTTAAATGACTCGAGAAAATTTTGTAGCGCAAATCGTAGCTCGCAATACTTTATTATGTTTTAACTTATTCACTTGTAAGTTATGTGATTTGTGATGAACGCTAAGAAATCAAAGTGAAAAGGGAAAGAAAACTTTATTTCCTAAAGTTTTAGACTTAGGCTAAGATAAATCAAGCTTATAAATTTCTATTTATTGTAAAGGGTCCCCATGTAGTGAAAGTAAATGGGGGGTGTTGTATAATACAAAAATTGGTGATTCACTTGGGAGAACCAACTATCTCTGATTAGTTTTTTGAAATTTATAATAACTTTTTCAAAATAAAAATAGTTGCAGGAATGAATTTCAATAAATAACATTTCACTAAGCAATAAAATCTCTCTTAATTACAATTCGTAAGAATTCCTCTTAAAAAATTAAAGTACGAGTATCTATAACAGTCTTTACTAAGTTCAAAAAGATGAAGCAGGTGGCTCTTTCAGATTATATTTATAAATATATACTCTTTTATCACAGGTAGAGCCTCTGATGCAATAGGAAATTTAAGCTTTTGGTAGGGTTACCTTTTACCCAACAATTTGTATTGTCCCATCCAGTGATTCTTATCATTTTCAAAAATAAGTTCAATTTTATATACTTGATCTCTTTTGAAACTTCTTTTCTTTTTTGTATATATTTTATATTGTATTTGTATTTACTTAAAAGCCATTGTCTTGGCTTGGTAACCAAATATTGACAATGCCATTCACTGTTGTAATTAAACTGATCAAGCTGGCTCTTAATGAGACCCCTTGTTCTTTTGATATAATCTCAAGTCATTACCCTATTTTGGTAGGCAGTATTGGTAATGTCAGTTCAGCTATTTCCCTATGAACATGGTAAACAAGCTCTTGACGAGACTTATTATCTTCTAAGATTTCTCATATAATTTTTTGAATTACTTTCTAAAAATTGATAAATTTACCAGATGGGGTGAGTCATTGGTCCTTTTGAGGATTCTGGATGATAATTTAAGAGTTTTAAGACTACTTATCTGTAAAATATTCTTTACTATGTTAAAGATTCTTTTCTTGACTGATAACAGAGTAACCATGCTTTATAAAGATGAGAGTTCATCAGAGAATAAATAATTTCAGTGAAATTGCATCTTTCAGTAAAACAAAATCTATTAGATATTTGAATTTTTCGATTGTTTCCTTAACAATTCTTATTTGTATAAGTGATAAATCAAAAATATTTTTTGAGATGTTTACTTGAAAAGCCCAAAATCAATACTATGCAACTTTTATTTTCCTAAGGAAAAGAAAAGACAGTAATATACATGGGATAGAAGGGGTTTCTTCCTATGAAAAGTATTTCTTTAAAATCTTCCCATTGACAAGCAAAGAATCTCTTTTGCATGATAGATCTTGCAATAAAATTTTTGATGGGCCTATTTCTTTAATGATTTGAAATGGACCTAGCCACAGTCTTTGAAATTTGGTGTGTTTACCTTTTCCCTCATGTGCTTTGTCCGATTTCAATACCAGATCACCAATTTGAAAGTTTTTTGGAGTGACAGAAGTTGAATCAAATGAAGCTTTTACTATCTGCTGATGATGTGCATGAGTAACTTTAGCTTTTTCTCTTTCTTCTTCAAGCTTAATAATTTGAAATTGTCTTACTTACAAGGAAGAAGAAGGAGATTCATCAATAAATTGAACTAAGGAAAGAGAAGTAATAACTACATTGGTAGGAAGAACAATTTATTTTCCATAAACAAGATTAAATGGAGAAGTGCCAATGGAGGCCTTATGATTTATTCAGTCTATCCAAAGAGAAAATGTTAATGACTTGTGCCAATTTCAATGGTTTTGGTCAATAGTTTGTTTGATGATTCTAATAAGGTTTTTATTTGTGGATTATGCTAAACCATTTCCTTGTGGATAATAATTAGTAGAATACTTAATTTTAAAACTTATTTTGATTTCAAATTCTATCATAGAAGCTCCTCATAAATAAGATGCATTATCGAACATTAAAGCAGTGGGTAAACCAAACCTAGTTATGATAAATTGATCGATGAACTCAATAATATTCTGAGAGTTGGCTACCTTTAGTGGAATTGCCTCCACCCATTTAGTAAAATAATCTGTAGCTATGAGAATATATTTATGTTGTTTGGAAGAGTTAGGAACGATCTCACCAATTATATCTAATCCCCATTACTCAAATGGTTGTTCGATATTAACTAGCTATAATGGGAAAGCTAGTTTCCTTTGTCTTCCAGATGCACTTTGACAAAATTTTAATTTTCTTGCATATTCATGAGCATCTTTGAAAAGTGTTGGCCAATAGTAACCATCATGCAGGATTTTATGTGCTATTGTATTTCCTCCAAAATGTCCTCCAGCTGGTCCATCATGGAGTTCCTGCAAAATTGTCTCTGCTTCAGTTTTCTCTAAGCATCTTAATAACACATAATCAAAGTTTCTTCTAAACAATATTTCATTGATTATTTCATATTTCTTGGCTTTTAATCTCAAAGCACATTTTGCTTTATAACTGAGTTGAGTTGGGGCATAACCATTTTTCAAATAAAACTTGAGATCGGCGTATTGAGATTGCACCTTGTTGAGGCTTACCTCTGATATTTGCACATTATTACTTGAATCTTCCTCTGATGATAAATGGGATGCTCCTATTAGCATTTTGCAAAAACCTTGTACTCTAACAATTTTAGAAGGTTTAATCTCTACATCATATTCTTGTAAAGAAGTAACCCAGTTAGCCCTTTTCTCTCCTAATTCTCTTTGCATCAATAGTTGTCTCATTGTAGAGAATGGAACTATTATTTTGGTGTGAGTTTTGAGAAGAAATGGGCTAAAATGCTTTATAGCTTTAAAGACAGCAAATGCTTGTTTCTCAACAGATAAATAATTTGGTTCTACACCTTGCAAATTAGAATTGAAAAATGATATTGGTGCTTCAATTTGTTGGTCATTAAGCTGTGTAAGAACAACAGCATAAGATGTATCTGATGAGAAGGTGTATAAAATAAAAGGATTAAGAAAACTGGGGGTAGCTAGAAATGAAGCATTGATAATGGATTGTTTGATTAAGTCAAATTCTTCTCTTTCATTATGTCCCCACTTAAAGACTGAATTTTTCTTAATCATGGTTTGCAAAGGTAAAACTATTTAGGAAAATTCATGGACAAATATTTTTACAAAATTTATCTGTCCAAGAAACAACAGCATAGTTTTCTTGTTATGAGGAAAATGAATTCTTTTAATCTCTTTGATTCTTTCAATATCAATATAGATACCTCTTTTAGACACAATGAATCTTAAAAATTTTCCTTCATCTAAACCAAAATATGACTTCTTTGGGTTTAAGGAAATTCCATAATTTTTACATCACTCAAAGACTTGTTTTAGGTCATTCGCATGATTGGTTGCTTGTCTAGAAAATACTATAATGTCATCTAGATAAATAACCACTTATTTGTTGATGAGTCCTCTAAAATTTGTTTCCAAGGATCTTTGAAAAGTGGCACCTGCATTGATTAACCCAAATGGCATCTTTTGATAGGCATAAGTTCCCCACTTTGTTCTGAATGTAGTTTTTAATCTGTCATCTAGATGTACGAGGATTTGGTTATATCCTGAAAATCCATCTAGAAAAGACATAAGTTCAAATCCATCTACTGTTTTCAGAACTTGTTCCATGGTTGGTAATGGAAAATTGTCTTTCTAACATGCTTTGTTCAAATTCCTAAAATCAATACAAATCCTAATGTCACCATTTTTCTTCCCGACAGGAACCAAATTTGAAACCCATTTAGAATTTCTAATTGGAAATATGATCTTTGCTTTGAAGAGTTTTTTCAACTCTGTTTTGATTTTATTTTCAAGATTCGGGTGAATTTTCCTCAACTTTTGTTGTATAGGTTTTTCTTCTGAAATCATATGAATAGTGTGTTGAATAAAATAAGTGTCATATGTTTTAAGATCAGTGTAATCCCAAGAAAAAACACTTTTTTAAGTTCTTAATAACTTGACAAATGATAATCTTTCATCGGAAGATAGCCCAAGACCTAAATTGAAATTTTGTGGTTTATCATCAGTTCCGAGATTTACTAACTCAAATATTAAGGTTGAACTTTGATTTTTCGAATTAGTAACTCTTTTAAACCTATCTTTTAGATCATAAAGTTCTTCTAATTTGACAACTGACTTAGGAATTGGATTTTCATCTTGTTCGTCATTTATCTGAGTGTCATGTTCATTTTCATCTAGAATTTGATTATCATAAGATCCTTCAGATGTAAGGAAATATATGATATCATAATCATTATTAAATACTCTCTAATTGGTAATATTTCCAGGAACAGATGGTCTAAAAATCAATTCAATGGAAAATCCATCGGGACTAAATTCTTGAGATGGAATTAATTTTGATGCTACATTAGCTAATAAATTTGCACTAGTATTTTGTATTCTAGGTATAGAATAAATATTAAAAGCTAAGAAATAAGTAGTCAATTCCTGGACTAATGATTGGTAATGCTTTAAATGTCCATAATGACAATGGACGGTATTTCTTACTTATTTGACAATGATTTCCGAATCTCCTAGGACTTTCAAATATTTGATGTCGAGATCAATTGCTTTGTAGAAACCTTGGATTAATGCTTCGTATTCTACTATATTGTTTTTGCAATCGAATTCAAGTCAGCATGCTACACATGGTTTTTTCTCCTTCTGGGATTATTAAAATATAGCCAGCTCCTGCACCATCTTCTGATTTAGAGCCATCAAAATAAAGAATCCAAAATAAAGAATTAACTACTAGTTTATCTACAAAGAGTTTACATTTAGAAGTGTCTGTCTGGAAAATTTTCTCGATTGGAGAGATAACTGCATTATCGAAAAAGGGTGATGGTTGAGCATTAAAATTTCCAAGAAATTATTCTACCAAGTAATTTCCAATAATATTATTATTGAATGCTATTGGCTCATTTATCCCTTCAAGATCGGTGAATGTATGCTTCATGAATTTCTCTCAATCTACCCGGATTTGATTTGGATTTCCATTGTGTGGTAGCCACATATGTGACCAGTCTATTGCAAAATATCCATTAAGCTTTTTAGACCATTCTCTACTTAACACTAAATTGTAAAACTTAGGAATATCAGCCACCAATATATCAATTATATGGGCAACCTTAGGGTTTGATGACAATCTGATAGAGATAGAATTTATTTCTCCTACGACCTCTACTTTAGTTTTATCAATTTGTACCATATCAACAGGAGAACTCTGAGGATTTATGTTCAACTTAGCACATAGTGATTTTGGAATTATATTAGAGGAAGCCCTTGGGTCTATTAAACAATTGTGGACATTTTTATTATAGATCTAACAGGTTAAAATAAATGGGGGAGTATGAGAGATGGATCGATCACCTATCATAATCAAATCTGTAGCATTTATTTTAGTGGAAGGGGAAGGAGTTTTACCCATTTGATTAGCAGCTTGGACTACTATTGGAGCAGTAAGGCTGAAGCAGGGACTGCATTCAAATCTCTAAGTAAAATCTTATGTTGTTATTTTAGATTAGTAAGTTCATGAATTGAAATGTTGGTCATGGTCTTTTTCATATCTCCAACTACATTATACTCAATGGTGTCAGAGGCTACCATTGTTTGTGATGTAGGTGGAACATCTGAAATATCAGGGTTTGTTTGTGTAGTCTTAGATGTAGAATTTTTACTCACTGTTTTATCTTTAGCATGCGTTGAATTCTTATGTTTCTGATTTTGATGGGTTGCTTCAGTGGTATTATTGCTCCTTGTACTCACAGGTAAATCTTCTTATTTTTCTTCATTTGGTAGGATAAAATCCCACATTCCATTTAGTTAAACTTCTTCTTCTACTTCAGTTTCTTCTTCTTTTGTTTTCTCTTCATTTGTATCTTGATCAAACTCAGCATTAGATATGATATTGGGCGGTTGAGAATTAGAAGAGTGATTTTTCTTGAAGGGTCTGAAAGTCTTTTTTGAATTAGAAATTTCAGCAACTTGTTTCTTGATGTCTTCCATTTCATTTTTCATAGTCTTTAAAAATTTCTGAAGACCTTCTACATCGAAAGGGTCTTTGGATGGCTTTTTTTTTTAATCATCTTGAAGGATACTTTATTTGATTTCCTATCTTCGTGGGAATTCTTCTTTTCAACTACAATTATGCGTTTCTCTACAAATAAAATTCCTTCATATTTTCTGCCATTGTAGGCAATTTTGCTCTATCAACAAAAATGGCTATATTAGATGGCAGAGATGAAATATACCACTCAATTTGAACTTCTGCACCAGGAACTAATGTAGCAGGAATTTTATTGAGTAACTTATTAAATATTTAATTAAAATATTTTATTTTCTCCCCTATTTTAGCCTTTAGATTTTATAAATCATTGATGAGTGATGTGGTGGTTCTGTCATCTCCAAATTTAGATAAAAATTGTTCTTTGAACATATTCCAGCTAGTTATAAGGAAGGTGTTGGTTCACAAAGGTGTCTTATTATAGGAAACCTATAAGCTCCTCATTCATTTTTCAACCCAAGGTAAGTCCTCTTATTTCAAGAGTGTAAGCACAGTATATGCAAGTGAGATCGAACAATAGTTACTCTATATTGCTTATGAAAAAGATTATCTAATTTTCGAACTTCAATCAACTCAAAGAGAAGTTAAATGGTATAATGCAGCTAACTACTCTATCTAGCTCAGAAGGAGATAAACCTATGATTGAACAGCATAATGATGAATTGAATAGCAACTTGAATGAATTGAACAACAATCTGAATGAATTGAACAGAAACCTGAATGAATTGAACAACAATCTGAATGAATTGAACAACAATTACTTATATAATTTTTGCAATGGAATTCTCTTTGCAAACTAACTAATTGACATCTTTCTGTAAATAATCAACAATTGGATGCCTTATTGTACGGAGGGAACGATCAAATTCTTAGAAATAGATAACATTGAACAGTAATTACTCTAATATGCATAAAGCAACTATAAAGGTGTTGGGAGAAAATGAAAAAATCTAACAGCAATAAATCATTAGTATAAACTAAAAAGCACGAATGCTAAACTATTCTGATGAAAGAGAAACTATAACCTCATGTGTTTCTATTTTATCGAGTGGAAAGGTAATTCACAAACTACATCAGATAACTGGACATCAATTCTATAACTAACGCACAACACGGAAATTGGAGAGGAAACTCCCAGGGGCTGGGCCCAAATCACTAGAAGTTCTAACGCAATGAAAAACTCAAAAGATGATTGTTCAAAACATTAAGACTCTTTATTAAATTGAAGGATAATATAGGGATACAACTGAACAGTTATGTCTTGATACGTTGATTACAGAAGGAAATTCCTATTCAACTCCCCTATCTAGTTCATCTTTGGTCCTTTTAAAGGAATTTTCACACAATGGGACGGTATATTCCAAATGACGACCTGCTGCTCATGGCTGTCGTTTGGGTTCTCGAGCTTGGATCTTTCTTTCTGCCTTATGTCAATTTTTGGGAGTTACTGAGATTCCATGAGTCTCTATCTGTCAGTCATCTTTCGTTTAACGTCGATTCAGTTGCTCTGCTTTCCTGTACATAGAGATACAATAAGTCAAATTTCTATTATAAAACGTTCCTTTTGTTAATAGCCCAATTGTCCTAATTTTCATAAATCTTCTTTTTCTTTATTATTAAGATGAGGAAGAATTCCTAAAAAAGTATCACAATTTGAAGTAATCATAGGGTGAAACATACCTTAATTCCGGCCCAACATACTCCCCCACTTACCTATTTGCAGGTCCTCATGCAAACAGATGGTTGAGATGCAATTGTGTTAAGGAGTGGGCAAGGTAGACTTCTTATTTGTATGCTTTGAAACCCTGTTTCTATCTAATTCTTGAAAAGGTAGCGTTTGTGTGCCCTTCTGGAAATTTTTAGTCATGATCATAGCCCTCAAGGGGGTATTAGATAAGAGGGTATCTATATCTGCACCCTAACCATGCAGGACCCATGCTGAAGACTAGGTTACTATATGAGAGGAATCTGGAGGCAGCTACTTTGAACTTTCAGTAGCCAAATGGCTCCCTATTATTTATATTTTTTGTGGAGGCCATCCATCTTTTTTTGGCTGCTGCCAGGGCTACTTCCTGAATGTCTCCAAAATATTCCCACCCATTTTCTATAATGTCTTTATGGATGGGTCCCAACTTGGTCCTTACACCCTTTCTTCGCCTGAAATTCTTGTGTTGGATGAACAGCTGCAGGGGTTTAGTACGCTCTCCTCTGACCCACAGGTCTAGGCCATGTTCTCTCTTTTGGAAGATGTTATAGGCTTTGGCCCACCTAATCTGGTTCTTAGCAAACAAGAGGAAGGCCTGAAACTGAACATTTCCTAAAAAGGGACTAGGATTGTTGTCCATGTCCTCTTCTAGAAAGAAGTTGTGCATGTAAATTTCACATAAAAGGCGTTGGACCTGTTCATATTGATCATTGCAGCAGTGGACAAACTCTTCTATGGTTTTCAAAGTTCTGGGCTTCCCTACCTTAATGGCCTTGATTTTCAACAGTAAATATCGTTCCGTTAAGAATAGGGCATAGTTGGTGGCTGGTGCCCTGCATGTTACTGCATCAAAATACAGAGAAAAAATCGTAGTGATTTGTTTCTTGGCTTGATCCACCTAGTCTTGGGCCCTTTTGACCTTTTCCTGCTCCTCTCTGAGTAGGGAAAATGTTTCATCTTCTATGGTGGAAAGGTTTTTGAATTTCTTTAGTAGTGCCTAATATTCTTGTGTTGGTACTACTTCCTTTTTGCACTATGCCAACTCATGTTGTGTTTGAATTAATTTTTTATACCATTTTTATTTGGCAGCTCTTTCAACTAGAGGGGCATAGGCAAGGGTTTCCTCCGTTTGGGTTCCCTTTTCTTTGGTGAATTCTTGCCTAGTTTGGAAAGAGGCTTCAAGAGTGTCCACCATGTTTGTTTGTACCTCGATCTCAGCAGTTCTTGCCAAGTTAGTCTGTATCCCAGCCTCAGCAGTATCTGCTAGGTTTGTTTGCATTCCAGGCTCAGCAGTATCTGTTAGGTCCGTCTGCATTCCAGCCTCAGCAGTATCTAACAAATTGGTGGTCAATTCTGTTTGAGTTTCAGATGTGGTCAATATTTTCTTAGGCTTTCGGGCCTTATTTACCTCCTTCAATTGTTTTCCTAAATGTTTCACAATTTTCCTCAATCTTTTACAGGTCTTGCTCAGTTTCTTAATCTTCTTTTTATCTGAATTCTCTCCTGACCTGATCTCAGCAGGGGGTGGAGGAGCGGCATCCTCATTTTCAGGAACGGTGCTCCCAACCTTGAGATCACCTGTGAAGGTGTTTTCTACCTGTGCTTCAGCTTTTACCTCTATATGAGCATCCTAGCTAGGAGAGATAATGTTACCTTCAGGTGTCAAAGGAACTGTTTCTATGTTTGTGTTTTGCTCCAAAGGGATAGTGTCTCCTGACTTATTTTCTGATTCTGCTCTCCCTTCTGCCTTCTCTTCAATATTTACCTCATAATTCTTGAGAGGGGACAGAGCCCCAAAGGCCTATGATTCCTCTTGGTGGGGTAGTACCTCAGTGTGGCTAGAACTACTGGTAGTGGAAGATTTGTCTAAAGGTTCCTCTTGCTCTTCGACTTCTGATAGGCTTCTATATTTATGGCCTGCCTCATTTTCTTCAGGACTCGAGCCATCTCTTCCTCATAGTCTTGCAAGGGTGTGTTTTTAGGTCTTGAGGGTAGTGAGTGGGATGGCCCTGCCTCCTCTATGAATTTTGAGGTTCCTTGAAGTCTTTTGGACCGATTTTGCCTGCTTGGTTCTAAATTTGAGGTACGGTTCCTTTTCCTTCTAGGTATGTTCATCCTGGGGAGCTCAATTTCAGTCTCGCCGGGGTTTTCCTCAGGTACCTGCATGGCAGGGTTAACAAAGTTGCCCCAGGCTATCTGTTGCTTGTCCAACTCATGTATGGTGATTAGTTTTATTAGCCCATGGTGACTGACAACTACTTGGGGGTTTTTAGCTCCTCTTATTCGAACAGCAGTGTCATGCCATATAGAATTTAAGAAAGTAGGCAGGTTAACTGAAATATTTTGTTTAAGCACAACTAATAGTTTAATTTGACGAGGTTTTACCACGTCTTGGTGCTCATCGCATGTAATGAATATTTGGATGAATGTTTTCAGTTCCTACCATGGTTCATGTAGAGAGGTGGGGTTAATCCCTTTTCTTTTTCGCTCCAATGGCTCTTCCGGATCCTGATATGTTGCAACTGCCTCTCGTAAGAGAAGATGTTTCTTTGTCCATCTCTCTCCTTCTGTTGGTATTCCAGAGACTTCAGTAATAATTTCTTCTTTGACCGATATAACTCTTCCCCTGAGCTTGGTCTGTCCCTCTTGTAGGTTTTGCAGAAACTCAATTGCTACTCCTATATCAAATCCTTGTAATCGGTGTAAATATGCTAGCTAGCCATCTTACTGGAGGATAGCGCTAGCTGCATATGAAATCAGGAAGTTTGAAGGTTCATTCTGGATAGAATTTCCTCCCATGGCTGGTGTGCTTTCCTGAGCTATTTTCTCCTTCTGATTATATTCTCTTTCGACTCTGTTGTTTTGAATGAATATTGTATGAAAGGGAAAGGGATATTGCAGCCTTCTGCAAGTAACTTTATACCTTAATTGTGATGCTCCTTTGGTCTTATCAGCATATCCAATGGGATTTGTACAGGAAATTTGCATGCCTGCTTATTTATGACTAATTATGCCCCCTTCGTCGAAGTAAGGCCACCCACGTCCTCAAGTACAAGAGGGATTTGGCCAATCATGAATGTGAATGGGGGGAATGTCATGATTCGATAATCATAGCATGTACATGAGAGAGGAGGCCATGGCTTTCATGTTTCAGGGGATGAGGATTAATTGGGTAATTATGAGTGTACGCAGTGTAAAGGTCAGATTTGGAAGTTTTTTCATAAGCGCATTTCGTGTGGAAGTGACCAGAGAGGGGGAGAAAATAGTATAACTATTATTATGATATGATGTCCTTCTTTAATGAGAAAGTGTGACGGAAGAAAGACTGAGATAGGTAATGATTGGTGCTATCATCCCAAGGTTCAAACATGTAGGCATATCTCCCTTATAGCTACTTATGTGATAGATTAGAATTATCACTAATTCGAGTAGTGGCTTATAGAAGAAATGTGGAGGATAAGTTATATGTAAGAGTGATTGGCTATTTTTGATACATACTCTCATGCCATAAGCAGAGCCACTGCTTCCAGCAGGCGTTCATAGCCTCGACAGGGTTGCTATTTTAACCCAAAAAATGAGCCAGGATCCTTATGTAAAAGTAGTTATTCTACCAATTTTGTGGAGAGATCACCATGCTGGTATGATATCCAAATAACGATAGTGCCACCCCAAAGTTGTAGCAAAGTGATCAAGCCGGCTCGTGATGAGACCTCCTTTCCTTCAAGCATTTTAGAAGGTCAATACCCTGGTGTGGTGGCCATTGTGGGCATGTCACTTGCTAAGCTCTTATGAACATGGTAAGTTGGCTCGTAATGAGACCCCCTATCCTCTCTTGAAAATTTTCATGTGATCATAGTTCTTCTTTTTGAAACATAAGCATTTTGATTTATAAGGAGGTCACTATGCTGGTGTGATGGCCAGATAGTCATAGTGCCATTCACTAGGACTGTAACAGAGTGATCAGGTCGGCTCGTGATGAGACCTCCTGTCCTTCAAGCAGATGAGAAGGTCATTACCCTGGTGTGATGGCCATTGTGCGCATGTCACTTTTTAAACCCTTAAGATCATGGTAGGCTAGCTCATGATGAGACCCCCTATCCTCTCTTAAAAATTTGAATGAAAACATAATATTTATTCTTTATACATGAAGGGAGGCTCATTAACTCCTTAAGATTTAGGGATGGTGAGAGATGTAAAAATAATTCCAATACAATTAATATTCCTTATTCCTATTTCCTCATATTGGAGGGAAATACTACTCGAAAGTGTAGAAAGATATACCATCATAAGATCATGTATTGTATGATAACATAATTGAGCTGGGAATGACTTAGCCTT
Organism: Pinus albicaulis; assembly: GCA_034641835.2. NCBI lineage: Eukaryota > Viridiplantae > Streptophyta > Pinopsida > Pinales > Pinaceae > Pinus > Pinus albicaulis. Next base: position 1,383,576,816 of record CM076580.1, on the reverse strand, counting down.
TCATTTCATATATGTACAATGTTGGCTTCCAGTTTAGAGATTATAGTGTCAAAGAATCATCATATTGGTAATTTTTAATGTGTCCCTCCTTTCTTCAACTGCCACTTTGTCCTCAGAGATGCCTTTTATAGCTAGGGTGCGGATTGAGGGGTGTATATCGACAAAGGAAGGAATAAATACAAAATTAAGGTTTTCAATCTGATTGAATAGCAAGGAAAAACAAAAAACGGTTGTTCAATCCGATTGAGCATCAGCTGTTCAATTGAATTGAACAGCAGTCGTTCAAAGAATTTGAACAGCAAGGATAAAAACACAAAAAGCACGGTTGTTCAATTCAATTGAACAGCAGCTATTCAATTGGATTGAACAACAACCATTCAAATAATTTGAACAGCAAAAGATAAAAACACAAAAAGCACGGTTGTTCAATCCGATTGAACAACAGTTGTTCAATTGGATTGAATAGCATTCGTTCAAAGAAATTGAACAGCAAAAGATAAAAATGCAAAAAGCACAGTTGTTCAATCTAATTGAACAACAGTTGTTCAATTTAATTGAATAGCAAACACAAAAATCATGGTTGTTCAATCCAATTGAACAGTAGTTGTTCAATTGAATTGAACAAAAGTCGTTCAAAGAATTTGAATAGAAAAAGATAAAAACACAAAAAGCATGGCTGTTCAATCCGATTGAACAACAGTTTTTCAATTGAATTGAATAACAGTCATTCAAAGAATTTGAACAGCAAGGATAAAAACACAAAAAGCACGGTTGTTCAATTCGATTGAAAAGTGGTTGTTCAATTGGATTGAACAGTAGTCGTTTGAAGAATTTGAACAGCAAAAGGAAAAAAAATGAAAGAGGATGAGAAAAAGAATACATTTTCGAGCGTGAGGAATGTACAAAAAAATAGGAACTAGGAATTTTAAAGAAATTATATACATTATTTACAAATGATGGTAGAAAACTCTCATGTACTTGAGGTTGTGGGGTTATCACCCCCTGTTGTCACAACTTGGATGGTGGGATTGTTTCGTACCTGTTGGAAAAAATATTCCTTTGTGAGAGGTTTTCAATATAGGTGCACTATGTGCCCATTCACTCGAAATGTATAACCAGACACATCTATGGTGGTCAAGGTGAGTGTGCCATTGTTGTGTACTTCTTGAGTTTCATATGGACCGAGCCACCTTGTTTGTAATTTTGCCAGAAAATCTTGGAATCTAGAGTCATAGAGGAGTGCCCAATATCCTTTTTGAAATATCTTTTTCTTGATAAGGTTGTCATGCCACTTTGCTTTTTTTTGTTGGATGATCGTTGTGTGTTGCAGATCCAGTAGCCGCATTTCATCTAGCTCATTTATTTGTTGGAGTCTTTTAACCTAGGCTTTTTTTAAGTCCAACCCTACCTCCTAGGTTGTTCTAAGAGTCTTTAGTTCGAACTCAATAGAGAAAATAGGCTCTCGCCCAAATACTAGATGATATGGGGAATATCCTGTGGTGTTTCACCAGGTTGTGCGATAAGCCCATAAGGCTTTTGGTAATCTAGTGGCCCAGTCTCGGTGATGTGTTGATATTGTTTTGGTAAGAATTGCCTCTAGAACTTTGTTGGTGCTTTTGACCTACCCGTTTTCCTGCAGGTGGTAAGGAGACGTAACTCTATGGATGATATGGTGATTTTTTAGGTCGGCTATAATTTTATTACCTACGAACTGTGCCCCCCCATTGGTTATCACTTCCCGTGGCAAACCATATCACAAGAACAGCTCAGAAAGGAAATTAATCACAGATTCTTCCGTGGCTCTTGATAAGGCCACTACCTCTACCCATTTTGTTATGTAATCTCTGGCAACCAATATGTAGATTTTCTGGTTTGATGGTGGGTTGAATGGTCCAACGAAGTCTAGTGCCCATGGTTCAAACAGTTCTATCACTAATTGTGGTTGCAGTGGAATTTCGTATGCTTGGCCTGCACAACCCATTCTTTGGCGGCTATTGCAGGCTTGGACATATTTTTTCACGTCTTTGAAAATTGTAGGCCAATAATAGCCTAATTCTAACACTTTGTGCCCCGTTATATGATTTGCGAAATGGAAACCACAAGGTTCATCGTGAAAAGCCCGTAGGATGTCATAGATCTCATCCTCCCTGATGCATCTGCGTATGTGCATGTCGTCCCCCATATGGAAGAGGTATCAACTGATCTAGGAGAAACTTGCATTGTGTTGTACAATCAATTTACGTTCTCTTGATGTTAAATGTCTGGGCAGCTTTCCCACTGCCACGTAATTTTCCACGTCTACATACCATGGTGTTTTTACCGCTACCGCAAATAGATGTTCGTCAAGAAACTGATCATCAACTACTAGCGTGTCGTCTATCTTTGGAACCCTGGACAGGAAGTCTGCGACCACATTTTCCTTTCATGGACAGTCCTTGATAGTTATATCGAATTCCTACAATAGAAGCAACCAACGAGTTATTCTCCCATTCGTGATTGGTTTATTGGCTAAATATCTAATTGCAAAGTGATCAGTATATAGGATTACTTGATAGCTAGTTATATAATTTCTAAATTTATTAATAGCATAAATGATAGCCAGGAACTCCTTTTCAGTCACTGTATAATTTAATTCAAAAGGAGTGAGGTTTTTGCTGATATAATAAATAGCATAGGGTTTTTTGTCTTCTTCTTGGCCAAGAACTGCCCCTATAGCTATGTTGGATGCATCTGAAGAGATGTGAAAAGGCAACTTCCAGTTAGGCCCTCGTAGAATTAGTGTTGTCGAGACTAGTTTCTTTAAATCTGCAAAAGCGGTGCCACATTTATCAGCCCAATGGAATTCAACATTTCCAATTAATGCATACAAAGGTGCAGCTATTTGTGATAAATTCTTTATAAGTCAACGATAATATCCTACATATCCCAAAAAACTGCATACCTCCGTATGTGTACAAGGTGTGGCTAATAGAAGGATTACCTCTATTTTTGTTGGATCTACCTGTATTCTGGCTGCAGAGATGTAGTGACCTAGGATTACTCCCTCGATCATCATCATGTGACATTTTTCATTGCTTAAACATAACCTAGTAGCAATACATTGCTCCAACACCTTTTCTAGCATTTCTAATGCTTGATCAAAGTCCTCACCATATGGGGTGAAGTCATCCATATAGATTTCAAGTCCCTCATTTATTAAGTCAAAAAAAATGTTGATTATGGCTCTTTGAAATGTTGTTGGGTCATTACATAGCCCAAATGGTAAAAATATGTAAGCAAAAGTACCCCATGGGCAGGTAAAGGTTGCCTTATCCTGGTCTTTGGGGGCTATCTGGATTTGATTGTAACCACTGAACCCATCAAGAAAGGAAAAGAACCGTTTTCCTGCCAGCGTGTCAAGGACCTGGTCAATAAAAGGGAAGGGGAAGTTGTCTTTCTGTGTTGCTTTATTCAGTTCTCTGTAATCCACACAGATTCTCCATTTCCCATTCTTTTTAGGGATGACTACTAGAGGGGATACCCATTTGCAGTCTAAAATAGGATAAATGAAATTTACATCTAGCAATTTTTGCAGCTCATCTTTTATAATATCTTTTTAAGTGCGGGTTTAGCCTTCACTGAGGTTGTCTAATGGGTAGGATTTCCTTATCAGTATAGATGTGATGGGTGCATAGCTGAGGATCTAAACCCTTCATGTATGGGTAGTCCCAAGCAAATGCCCCTTGATACTTCTGTAGAAATTTTATGAGCCTTTGCTTTTGGTTACCATCCAAATTGCCATTGATATTCAGGATCTTTCCTGGCTCAATATCAATGGGTATGTTGTTACACACAGTGGTTGTGGGAATATATCGATCCTCAAGGTCTGTCAAGGGATCCTCTTAAACTTCATCTTCAAGGACTATTTTCAAAATTTGGCATTTTAAATTTCTAGACGTGGGTGGCTGACTCATAAAATTATTGATTACATCATCTTCAGTTTGATATTTAAATTGAAGAGCTTCCACTAATGTCAAAGGTGGACGAATTTTTTTCTCCCAATATGTATATGGATGCTTGTGAATTTTTACCGTGGGTAAGCTTGGTTTGGCAAGCGGATAAATAATGATATTTTTATGGAATCTCCTCTAATGATGGTCATGCTGCCTATTCTACAGCCTATGTAAGCATCGGTTATCACCAACCAAGGTCGCCCAAGAATCAATGGGTGCCTGTCCATCATGTTCTTTGGATTAATAACTAAGAAATCAGCTGGGTATTCCCATGAGTATACGGAGACTAGGATGTCCTGCACTATTCCTTCTGGTCTGATAACAGACCTGTCAACAAGCTCCAACAACATATTTGTGGGTTCTAAAGCTGATATGCCTAGATTTTCGCAGGTTCCCACAGTTAGGATTTTAATGGCCGCCCCTAAGTCGACCAATGTGTTTGGAAAGGAGTGGCCAGATATTTGCATAGTTACTATGGGATTTCCTGGGTCTTCATATTTCATGGGCGGTTCCTTACCTAGTAATAAGTCAGATAGCACCCCTACCACATGAACAGTGGGCACTGCCTTTGTATTTTTTACTTGCTTCTTCCCACACAGCTCCTTAATTTTTTTTGCGTAGATGGTAATGTCTTGTATGGCCTGGAGAAGAGGAATTTTGATACAAAGGTTTATTAACTCCCCCAGGATGTCAAAATCCAAAGAGACTATTGGTCTAGGGAGAGTTAACCTTTCAGGGAATGGAGGTGGAGACACCCTAAGCTCTTTAGGCCTTCCTTGGTCAAACATTTCCTTTTCTTGTCCTACCTCTGTTTCTGTTATATTTTCTTGGCTAGGTTCCGTTGAAGTTCCAGGTTTGGATTAAGGTGAGTTTGTTACTTCTGCTAGTGAGATAATACATCCTGATCTCAGCCTTAGTTCATTGCATTGCCTCTACTTAGTGTCGAGGTTTGGATCTTCTATAATCTGAATTAGTTGAACCGGTCTATTATTGGGATTAGGATTGGGTTGAGCTGGTAATTGAGGACGTACGATAGGCTGAGGGTTGTGCTGGATTGGGTATGGAGCTAGAAGTGTAGGTTGATTCTCAACCCCTACTCCCATTGGTAGGTTGGTCATTCCCAGGGGTCACTGCCAATTCTGAGGCCAATTGGTGGTTTGAGAAGGGGATGTTGGCCACTGGGCTTGATATGAAGTGTTTTGCCAATAAGGAGGAGAACAAGGAAATCTTGGCCAATTATTCCCTGATGAGGGTTGTGTTGGCCAGGGTGGTTTAGGAAATGACTGGGTCGACCAAGTGGAAAAAGGTTTTTGATTCTTCCAAGCCGCTACAGGGTTTTTCTAGTTAAACTTTGGAGAAGAAAAGAACTTAGGTAGGTCTTGAGGCATACATGGTCGTGTCTGTCATTGTCGACGTTGATTCATTAGGTAGACTGGTTCTGTCTCTTCCTCTAATTCCTTGTAAACTGCTTTCAACCCCAGGAGTGAAGGGAAATGGTCCGTGGCATGGTCCCTAGTGCAGATGGCACAGGTCTGAACCGTGTTTAAGGGGAATTCCCTTTGGTTGTGCTTCTTCCGACAGCGTGGGAAAAATACGGCCAAGTTTTTCTCTACTATAGCTTGCTTCTGCTTGGCTTGTAAGACATCAAGTTGTGTTGTCAAAGTACCCAAAATGTCAGTTTTAAAATTTTCCAAGAGATTACCAAGCTCTACTCTAGTTACGTTGCCACCAGGCTACTTAAGGTATTTTTTTATTGAGTCACGTTCACTTGGTTTATTATGCGTACTACCCCGAGAGCACCTAATACACAGGGAAATAATCTCATCATATTCTTCCTATGAAATTTCCCCTTTTCCCATTATGTTAAGTGTTTCAACCCACTCTTCTTTCATTCCCTTAATCATTGTAGCTTTTAAGATGTCTTTGGATAGTGTAGTATATGGAGACCTTTGTAAATTGTATTGAAATCTTTCTACGTATCTTCTAATGTTTCATTGTCCCTTGCATACATATTGAAGATTTCATTTTTTAGTTCTTGAGTCTGGCAATAGTCTTGATATTTATTAAGAAAAATGTTCTTCATTTGGTCCCAGTTATTGATGGTTCCCCCACCTAGTCCCATGAACCAGCGTAATGTTGTTCCCTTTAAAGTAGAGGGAAATAGTTTTAGTTTATGAGGGTCGGTGGTGTAGTCATACCCCCTACATAGGACATCGAATTCAAACAAGAATGCATCAGGATCTTCTGTGGTCAACCCATGGAAAGTGGGGATGTTTTGTAAGGGAATGGATTTCATAGGGGAATTTGCAGCATGATCAACAATGGGGTACTCCAATGTTGATGTCTGCCTCTGATTCTGGTTTTGATTGTTTTCCATTTGATTAAATATGTGCCAGTAATATTCGGGAATTTCCTGTTCTAGAGGAGTAATCCTGGGGGGATTGGGAGGTGAGTGCGGAGGAAACTTTATAGCACTTCCCTGGTCTTGGATACTGAGTATCTTTGTCTCAATTACTCCTTTAGGGGGATTTAGGCTTTGAAGCTTCTATTTTTATTGCACCACTAGTTTCTCCTTCCCCTTCCTGTAAGTTGCAAGAACCTCCCTCTCTCGAAGGGTCAGTACCTATATGATCGAGAGTATGAAGGCTTAGTTTAGATCCTTCTGTCTCACTATGAATGTCATCGTGGGCTACATACAGTGAGGTTTTTTCCTGAGGGAGAGTAGTAGGACGTTGAGTGGGAATGATTCTAGGTCCTACAGATGCCTGGGATTCAGCTTTCTTAATGATTTCGTCTATATATGTTGTTCTTCCAAGGATCATCGGTCCCTTGGATTTTGGGGATTTTTGCGGATGATTTCGATTCATTTCTATCTTTTTATTCCTAGTCACAAAACAAGAGGACCTATTCTACCAATATTTGCATAATTTGTTGAGAAGTGGGCTAGGGAGTAATCATTTTGCTTACCGGTATGCAAGCTCTCCCGGGAAACGATGCCAAAAATGTTGGTTCACAAAGGTGGCTTATTATAGGCAACATCTAAGCTCCTCATTCATTTTTCAATCCAGGGTGAGTCCTCTTATTTCAAGAGTGTAAGCACAGTATATGCAAGTGAGATCAAATGATAGTTACTCTATATTTCTTATGAAAAGGATTATCTAATTCTCGAAGTTCAATCAACTCAAAGAGAAGTGAAATGGTATAATGCAGCTAACTACTCTGTCTAGCTCAAAAGGAGAGAAACCTATGATTGAACAACATAATGATGAATTGAACAACAACCTGAATGAATTGAACAACAATTAATTATATAATTTTTGCAATGGAATTCTCTTTAAAAACTAACTAATTGACATATTTCTATAATTAATCAACAATTGGACACCTTATTGTACTGAGGGAATGATCTAATTCTTAAAAATAGATAACATTGAACAGTAATTACTCTAATATTCATAAAGTGACTATAAAGGCATTGGGAGAAAATGAAAACATCTAACAGCGATAAAGAATTACTATAAACCAGAAAGCACAAATGCTAAAATATTCTGATGAAAGAGAAACTGTAACCTCATGTGTTTCTATTTTATCGAGTGGAAAGGTAATTCACAAACTACATCAGATAACTGGACATCAATTTTGTAACTAACGCACAACGCGGAAATTGGCGACGAAAATCCCAGAGGCTGGGCCCAAACCACTACAAGTTCTAACGCAATGAAAAAATCAAAAGATGATTGTTCAAAACATCAAGACTCTTTATTAAATTGAAGGATAATACAGGGATACAACTGAATATTTTTGTCCTAATACATTGATTACAGAAGGAAATTCCTATTCAACTCCCCTATCTAGTTCATCCTTAGTCCTTTTAAAGGCATTTTCACGCAGTGGGACGGTATTTTCCAAACGACAGCTCGTTGCTCGTGGCTGTCGTTTGGGTTCTCAGCTTGGATCTATCTTTCTGCCTTTTTTCATTTTCTGGGAGTTACTGAGATTCCATGAGTCTCTGTCTGTCAGTCATCTTTTGTTTAACAATTCCAGTTGTTGGGCCAGAATTGTGAATTACGGATAAATCACGCTTCCCTAGGCATGTGCTACTCTATAGAAACAGGTGAAAGACTATACAACTATTTTTCCTAACTTATAATAGATACATAGAGAGGATTGGAGGCTTACTTGATCAGTCGCTTCCAAATGGCTCCTTCTGTCGCTTCTATTGCAGCTTCAAATTCAAGCGGTTTTGTGTTGAATGTTTCCTGCAAGAAAGAACACTTAAACAACAGAATATGCAATAATACAAATATCTATTCAAGCTATTTAGCTAAACCAATAAAGCATAAAGCATATACATCAACCAAGATCTTTCAATGTGGAAAATAAAACCCAATACAGATGCATATAGGGAAAAATAAGCAGTATTCTTTATTGATGATAGAAGAATAGGTTACAGCCAAGTGACTGATTTGAAGTGACCCTTCCAGAAACGTCCCCAAGCCTCACCACAGTATAAATCTCTCCAGCAGCAGATACACAAATCTAGCTCTCAATTGAAAATTATCCAACATTTCTCTACTCAAATTCTTCCTTTTCAAGCACTTAGATCTGTGCTCAATTTATAGATGAAATGTAGGTTATTTTGCAATCAATGAGTTTCCAGTAATAGGAAAGACATGTTTCCAGTCATTTAGATGTCAAATGGACACTTGGATCTTAAGCTTGACACATGTGAACTCTTCTAGAAGGCACTGGCCAAGTGGACATTCCGGAACAATGAGAATTTCGCTCTCAATGTGACCAACGCACCTGTGAATGTCGGGAAGTGCTTTGCAGAGTAGACTTGCATGGGGCTACCTACATATGCAACGCACTTAGGCCCCTTAGAGCCTGTTTTGGTGAGCTCTCATATGCTATATAATAAGCTTCAAACCTTGGAAACCTTTACTTGATGAAAGTCTTGCTTGATTTGTCTTGTTTCTTGTCTTAGGGCATGTAACAATTGAAATGATAGGGAATGATAGACCATTGATCATTGGTCCTGGAGATGATGTCCAGTTAACCAAGTCATTGGGAATGGTGCCCAAATTGACCTATAACAATTTTCCCCTAAAGTATGAGATCCAAATAATAAGAATTTTTGATTGAGATGCTTTACACTGTGATAGGCTGGAGATGAAGCAGAGTGGTCACCTGCATCAATATTACAATAAATTACATCATGATATATCCTCTTTGATCATAATTGCTGAGGGTAAGCATTCCCATATTCAGCGCATAAAACAATCTAATAACATGTACATAATTCAGAAAGACGTCTTCATTGGAATGTTGCCCAGATGCAGACATGCCTACAGATATAGGCCCATGTTTGGATGAAAATCTGTATGTAAGGTCACCATACAAATGATGTGTACAACAATCCTAAAATCGCAGCTAGGATGGATGAAACTAGATCCAGGGTCTTCTTATCTCGTTCACTCGATCATTCGGGTACAAGTCTAGCCATGCGAATAGATGATTTGTAGTCGAACAAGGAAAGACATCGTTTGATTACTAGGAAATGATGTGATCTGTTAACAAACACGAGAGAACCACCATTAATGTCAATGGCCCTCAAGGTACTGCAGCACATTTTGTAAGGCGTGAATAGATGATTTTATGTCGAACGCCAAACAAAATCTTTCGGTCAAAGGTCCGAAAGCAAGGATCTTGTTGATGCTGTAACAAGCCTCATGGTACTGGAATCTATTGTTTCTAAGTAAACTTCCTAGATATTTATTTGTTGTCGACAGGAAGTCACCTTATTGCAAAACTGGAGTTACTGATTTCGGAGATAAGGGTATGACTTGATATAGCAATTTTCAGGGATGACGGTCATGAAAATGAAGGTTTACGAGTATTTTAGAAGGATGAGTTTTTAATCACTGGATGACTTCTCTTGAACATATCGGCGACACTATGATGAGTTAGCAGTATTGACCCAAAACCGAAGTGGAGGTATGATGAACCATAGGTGTGAATGAACCGTCAAGATGATTACCCAACCCAAACAGTCACGAACATGGAGTGAAAGAAGTGTCATGTTCAAGAGTGACTTGCTACCAAAAAGAAACTTTGCCCACTTTTCCAAAATTTTCCCCGGTCATTTGTCGACCAGTACCTCTTTATTTTTTAACAAGCTTGAGGAGGATTTCATTTGCTTGATCTATAATTCAACCCTTTGGGCGAATAAAGTATAGCTATTTAATAATTTAACGAGTCTAGCGATGAATGAAACTCGATTCTTGCCATGATCGACAAGCCCGTCGCTATTTTATGTTTTAACGAGCTTAATGATAGTGATAGTCAGGTCCTTTTTCATATTTAGAGAGTCTGAAAAAGAGGACGAAAGAGAACTCCAAAAGTCCTTTTTCGTAAATTTGTCTCTCAGACCCGAAAAAGTGTAAAATAATATTTTAGAGAACCTCTTTGGTCATGTTTAACCAAGGTATTCCTTTTTCGTATATAATCCATCTCAGTCTGGAAAAGGGTTAAACTAATATTGAGTAGACATCGATTCATTTACTTTAACGAGCTCTAAAATACAAGTGCTTGGAAATCTTTTCACATTATCGGAGTTTGAAAAGTGTTGAAAGAAGACTCCAGGGGTTCCTTTTTCACTGTTATCGAAGCTCAAAAAAGAGATAAAAGTGTGCTTCAAATCATTTTTCATTTTTATCAAAGCTCGAAAAATGCGGAAAAGTATGCTTTTTGGTCAAGTCATTATTTGAATAAATCTGCACAACTAATCTGTTCATCAGTTGTATTTCCTGTTCAGAACAAACTCAAATGGATTAAAGATACCTATTTCATGATAAAAACATAATAAAATTATAGTCATAGAAATAAATTTAACTTGCAAATAATTAAATGACTATTAAAAAGAAGTTTCACTATTCTTTTTCATCATTCCATAGTTACCATTTGCATTTTGGAGCTCTAAACCTAAATTTTCTCCCGAACTTCAGTCATTGATTGCGTGCAATTGGTAAGAGTGTTTTGAATTCCCCTTGCAAGAGAACATGTCAAATGCCCCCTGCAAGAGCAGATGCCCCCCAAGCTTCATCTAATTCACCTAAGTATATTACTAAAAGTTGGATGGAATGAAGGCTCATTATAGGGGAGGATTTGTTTCATTTTTTAATGAGCTTGACATAGGAAAAGAACTATGCTCATGACTTGTTTCATTTTTTAACGAGGTTGACACAGTAAAAGAACTTTCCTCAAAGGTACTTGTTTCATTTTTTAACGAGGTTGACACAAGAAAAAATAACTATCCTCATAACTCTGTTTCATTTTTTAACGAAGTTGACACAGAAAAAGAACCATCCTCATAGTGCAGTTTGACTAGTGAGTGTGTGCTGGAAAAGACGTAGTCTAACAAAGTCATCATTTAAGGAGTTTGATGAATACCACAAATGATAAGTTATAACATGCGTTGACGGGTCTTATCTAGGGTTTTCATTGAATTTAGGAATGTCCGAGGGTAACATATGTGGTATCACCAGCCACCAAGGAGAGGGACCAAATAGGATTCCAGATGATGACATGGGTCAAGTGAATGGACAAAACATCGAAGATGAAGCAACAAAAGATGTTGTCGCAGCTAAAATAGATGGTTCACTCTGGGATGCTATCTCAGCCATGGTAAAATGACCCAATGTATACCCTATAGAATCTATGGGAACTCAAAGTGAAACAAGATCGACAAAAGCAGAGGAAGGTGATTGAGGAAAAGACTCGTACAGGTAAAGTTCCTACTGAAAATGAGTTGGAGTTAAAGGTGTCTTGTCTTGTATATTTCTTCAATCGAAATCAAACCAGGTGGAAGAACTTTGCCATCAGGCCCAAATTATATTTCAGGTGGTTGACTGCGCGATATGGGAGACTCAATGGCTACAATAAATTGTGGAGTGACCAATACAGAAACAACTTCCAGTTTTTCGACTTCGAGATCAAGATTTTATCCACTTAAGGGGATGATAGACCCTATTTCATTGGTCTTGGGGATGATTTCCATTTTGACCAATAACAACTACCCCCTAAAGCACAATGGGATCTGGATCAACTTCCAGTTGAACAACGTCGGGTTCGTGAGGTATGGTCTCACGGATTGGATGGATTGTGACCACGGGTAGCTATGAGGACTCTGTCTCGACAACAATAGACAAACTAAGATTTATAGAAACAACTTGTGCCGACTTTGGTATATGGGAAGATGATGCTTCACCAGAGGTACTGATAGTACTATTTTCGGTAGATTGATTGCCTTCACCTACCATGAGTAACTTTTGGTGGTAAAGGTGGTTTCAATGCTAATCTACGCGAACGACGGAGAAATGATTTTGTTCTTCCACGATTACTGATTAATTTTAACCAAAACAAAAAAAAAAAACAAAAAGAGGGTAATGCTAGGCAAAAGGGTTTACCAAGAAACTGTGAACTGCAAAATACCTCCTGGCGAACCAAGAAGTATGGGCAGGCAATCTCCCTGAATGTTGTGTTCAGTGTATCAAAATTTCAAGGCAGCTGAATCGGTTCACTATGGATGGATAGCACCTAAAATTTGTCCTTCCAAATATACCTGAAGGTACATGGAGGCCCAAGTCTGTATTAGCGTTGTCTGATGTGAAACCGCACAGTGAGAGCACCCCTTTATACTTATTGTACTATAACACTGCCCAATATACCCGAAAGTACCTAAACGAGCTACGATATACTTACGTATGTGGAGTGAGGTATCACACTCAGAATGTACCGCATACAAGTTAACGACAGCTGCTATGTTTTACGATGCCGAAACACGTCTCTACCCTAGATCTTCTAAATGTTATCGTTATGGTTCCAATGCATTGTTAAGTAAATTGAGATTAATTTTATGTTGTTCTTGCTTAACAATTTTCCTTTCAAAAGTTCACCGCGATGATGTGTATGAAATTCCTAAAATGCAAGCTAAAAATGATAAACAATCTTTCACTTTCAGCTTTTTAATGAAAAACCTAGCTACTAAGGGAAGAGAGCAAATAATTTGTGAGAAAAAAAATCAATGAACAAAACAAATCAATGAGCACAAACTAAATGCAGATTTCCTAATGTTCCTTTTGCAAAACACACATTATCCTGCATGCAAATTCAAGTTTTTCTTTTCAGTTTCTTTAATGTTATGAATGCAAAAAAGAAACTAGGTGCACTAAATCAACAATTCAAATGATTTTTACTTTCGACAAACGAAGAATACAAAAAACAATTTCTCTTTTGAAGGAAAAATGAGGATTTCAACAACAATTTCTCCTATCAAGGAAATGAAGATTTTACGACAATTTCCTATTTCGAAAGCAAATGATTCTTAATGCGACCATAAAAATTACTTTAAAATCAACTTGTCAATGATAAAGAAAAAAAATTTAAACAAACATTGAACAAATTTTCAGTCAAAGGAGGAAGAAGTATATAGAGTCACTAATCAATATGAGAAGCAAACTTTTCAAAACACAGCAGAAAACAAACTAAAGCAAATTGCAAAGGAAAATTCGATGGAATTTGGGTGTTTTCAGGAGTCAACGTAGACTCCAAAGGGAGACAGTGCTCTGCAACGCAGGCTAGGAAGGGAGATAGTGCTCTGCGAAGCACTGTGTCTGTAATATCCCAAAATAGGAACATGCAGCAATACTTCACACAATATAAGAACTTACAGCAAGATAAACAATAAATCTAAGAACAAATCAGAATATGAAGAGAGAGTTGAGCCATGTTATTATATTGGAGATGAATCAGTTACACAAGTACAAGATATAGGTAGATCTAGCCAAAAAGATGAGCTAAGATTACCTAGAAAACATGTGTGAAGCAGGTACAGCATAATTGTTGAGACTCTGCAGCAAATATTGCGATGTCTCTTCAGCAGAAGATAAACATGGAGTTGCAGGCTGAAAAGAGGAATGCAGATCTACTCAAAACTGGAGCTCTGATGATGCCAAGATTCAAGATTTGGCCACTGTGATGGATTCCCAAGATAACCTAGAAAGGATTTTCCATATCTGTAACTTTGGAAAAATCACCTCCCCAGGGTTTGATCCTTGATCTGCTGGGAAATACAAATCTGAAGCTAGATCTGAAGAATAGATGGTTGAAAGAGGTGCTCATATCATATCTATTCTTTAAGGGTTGATCCCTTCCTCAGATCTATGTGCTAGGAGCTCTAGATATAGCTTCTCAATCCTCCAAAAGATGATTGCAGTTGTTGCAACACAACTGCCTCTGTAAACTGCACTGTGAGGGAAAGAGAGGCCTTATTCCTGCTAAAAATTGCTGCAATAAGATCCAAGCTGATGGTAAGACTGATGGAAATGTGAAGGAATGATCCTCCACTAGATTTCTAGCTGAAATACTAGCAACTTCCTTCCTCCTCTCAGATCTGAAATATGGACAACGTTATTCTTAAAGAGAATAATGCTGCTAGGAGGTCAATAAATTTTGGCCTAATGCCAGATCTGCAATGTGGCTCTAGGAGTGCTGCAATATAAGCCCAAGTGATGGGAATAATCTCTCACCTTGTTCTCTAGCTGAAGTACTGAAGACAACTTCCTCCTTCCAAATTGATCTTTAGAAAAATGCAGTTTTCTAAATATGAATGTTCTACAGAAAGTAGGAAATGGAAATAGCACTTAAAGCCTGATGTATAATGAAGTACAAACCTATTCCTTAGAGATCACTCAAAGAAAGAGGAGGGATTCCCACCCGGGAACACCCTGTGCTAAACAGCACCTGCAATCTCTGCTAAGAAACCCAAGATTGCAGTGGAATGTCACTTGACAATTCTAGATCTAAAAGATCATACACCAAAAATAATCCAAGATGCCTTTCACCTTTTCCTTCCTCTCCTTTATAATTATTGAGCCATCACAAGCCTTGGCCCTAATCTAAACTGCGTTGTCTCATGTGGACAAGATCCTCCAAGTGGGACAAGGTTGTTTTACCAACTCAACCAAACATTCTAGGTGCAATGTACACCTCCTCCATCATGTGTGCTTCATTTGCACATGATCCTCCACCACTTGATCATTAATGCTCAATGACCCTTTGTTTGACATCGTCAAGATCTTAGTTGAATAAATCAACCCTCCATGATCTCTCTCATTAAATGAGACAGGATATCCAATCTCATTCACATTAGTAGTTGCTCAACTACCTCTTTATACAGATCTAGTCTAGATTAATCCACATTCACACACACAAAGTGGACATTTATTCTTATTTAGGATTGTGGGTCCCTCCACCCTTTTATTTACTTAATTCACTAAGAAAATCAAGGACTCTAATATTCCAATTGAAATGTGAAAATTTGGGAATATTACAATCCCCCCCAGAAAAATGTTGTTTTCCCTCAAGCAACTCCAAAAGCAGATGCAAAGCCATCTATTCCCCTCCAAATAGAATCCACATAAGGAAGGCTTCCTCCATTTTCTGCAATAGATTATGCATGTTTGGTTCCAAGGTTGTCTTTTAAAAGCATCAAGAATGACCTCCAATTGTTTGGTTAGATGTCCTCCTTCCATCATGAAGTACCAAGTGACAACCATATGATGTCCAACATCATAATCAATACATGAGGTGCATACAAGAAGGTGGTTTTCTTCACAAAGGAAAAACTCCATCACACAATACACATATTCATCCCATGTTTCATGAATTAGATTGAGCATTGAGATGCTCATACTTAGCCCTGTTGGCCTTGTTGGATCCAAAATCCATCATTCCAAGGTTATGCAAAAGGAGAAGGGAAGAATTAATATGGGTAGACAAAGATTTCAAACCATATTCTCCTAACAATAACCACCGGAGTAAGGCCCTTTGCTGCCATCCTCCATCTCCTCCATGTAAGATGGACAAGCCAAACTCCCTCAAAAGCAATCCAAGCAACAAGAGATCTTGTTGCTTTCTCTCCTCCTTATGTGCATCATGAAGCAAAAGCATACTAATGGACATATGAGATGTCACATCAGCCCCATAAAAAGAAACATCATCAATGCACATCATGAGATCATTATGCCAAGTTTCACCCAATACAAAACACATAGACATAGGAGATGTCATGTGGTGGCCAAACTCCCTCAAGTGAAACCAAAATGAACATGCCTTCCCTTGCTGCAATTTATCATTGGAAAACAAGGGATGATTCAGAAAATGATAAGCTATTGGGTGGTATCCATACTCACCCAAGAGCAGCCATCACAACCATGCCTCCTTCTTCTTTTCATACATGTTTTTCAAGGCATGGATCAGAAAAATAGGTGCCTTTGGAAGTGAAAAAAATCTCCCAATGGAAACCAACGTAACCAAGCATGCTGGCCCATACAAATCTACAAGTGGCTTTGCAACCTCTTGCTTATCATCCTTACCCATTCACTCCCATGGGGATGATGAATGGGGTACTGCATAATCATGGAATCCTCCCTTTGTAGAATTCCATCCTTCCTAAACTGTTGAAGACTTTTGCATTTCATGAAATGTTGAAATGCATCTCTAATGATATCTCTTAATGAGATTCTCTCTCCATCAAAGGCCCTCCAAAACCAAAGGAGTTTTGGATTTAATGCAAGTATAAGTTTCTCTTTGAGAAGTGAGAGGCTCATTGAGAAAGGGTCATCTAGAAGGGAGAAAATTTTTCTCATTTCAAGATGTCTACCATTTATCATATTTGCTTCCATTGCTCCATGAGTGAAGCTACCTCTAGAATGCTCCAAGAATGATGAAGCCCTTTCTTTGTCACAGCTACTAAGTGACAGTGTTGTAGATCTGCAGGGTGATACATGCACTGTCTCAAAGCAAGGCACAATACTGATCTCATAATCAGCCATTGTACATAGGATAATGCTAATCCCATTTTCTGAAACTCTACATCTCAACTCAAGGGGTTGAATGCAGCTCAAAAATGATGAACAGGGATAGTTTTCAGTCTCCTCCTTGATTAGATCAAGGGTCCTTTGCGCTGTGATATGTTTCTGCTTCAAATCAAAATTTTGTTCTAATCCTTGGTCACGCATTGATCTTGAAACAATAGGTGCTGAAATTTTATGCATACCTTGGATCAACTGATATGTGGGAACCTCTTGACAGAACACAAGAGTTCCTCCTTCCAGAACAATAGTATCCCCAACTGCTGGTAAGAGTGATGGCCTCTTTCCTTCAAGTGTACCAGTGTTGTTATCCTCCTCCTCTTCATCATGCATCTCCTAATCCATGCATTGGACTTCATAAGTCAAGAGCTCAAGACTTCTTTGCAAAGATGCAAGTGTCTCTTCTCTAGATACAAGTACTTCTGCAGCAGGTGTTGAAAGTAGTGACCCTTCCACATCAAACCTCTTTCTCAACTTGTGAAAGAAATATGAATACTTGGTCACCTTTGCATGCTCTAGGTGCCCAAACCACCAATCTTCTGCTTCATCTAAGAGATGAAGTGCTACAATTTGAACAACCTCCTCTTTAGCCACAGGATGTAGCTTGAAAAATGAATCTAACTCCCTCCTCCAAGCCTTGACATTGCTTGAGGAAGATCCATCAAATGTAGGCAAATAGAATCTATTATGCCTCTTCCTTCTATTGTTGCTGTAGGATCCTCTTTCTTCTCTAATCTGGAAGATTTTTTGGAGAGTTAGCTTCTCCTTGAAAGCTCTAGATTGTGCCTTGTACTCTTCAAGATATAGAATGAGAGTCTCATGAGTCTGAGGTTCATGTCTTTCTTCACTTCTATACCTCTCACCTTCTTCAGAGAAAGTGGGCATAGTGGATCTAGGAGGAGATCTAGGATTCTCCAGTCTTCTCTGCTGCTGATAGGAAGTGATTTCCTCATCAGTTCTCCTTCTTGGATCTTCTCTCTATTCTTCCTCCTTCATTTGATTGACCTCCTTGGAGAGATCTTGCATGTATGTGAAGAAAGGAGTGACATATTTTTCATCCTCCATGATAGATCTCATCTATCTGTTCTTCTTTCAATGTAAAAAGATGAAGTGTCCACAAGCTAAGCCAAAGATCATGCTTTGATACCACTGTAATATCCCAAAATGGGAACATGCAGTAATACTTCACACAATATAAGAACTTACAGCAAGATAAATAATAAATCTAAGAACAAATCAGAATATGCAGAAAGAGTTGATCCATTTTATTATATTGGAGATGAATCTGTTACACAAGTACAAGATATAGGTAGATATAGCCAAAAATATGAGCTAAGATCACCTAGAAAACATGTGTGAAGCAGGTACAGCGTAACTATTGAGGCTCTGCATTAAATACTACGTTGTCCTTTTAGCAGAAGATAAACATGGAGTTGCAGGCTGAAAATAGGAATGCAGATATACCTAAAAATGGAGCTCTGATGATGCCAATATTCAAGATCTGGCCACTGTGATGGATTCCAAAGATAACCCAGAAAGGATTTTCCAGATCTGCAACTTTGGAAAATCACCTCCCCAGGGTTTGATCCTTGATCTGCTGGGAAATACAGATCTGAAGCTAGATATGAAGAATAGATGGCTTAAATAGGTGCTCAAATCAGATCTATGCTTGAAGGGCTGATCCCTTCCTCATATCTATGAGCTAGGAGCTCTAGATCTAGCTTCTCAATCCTCCAAAAGATGATTGCAGTTGCTGCAACACAACTGCCTCTATAAACTGCGATGTGACGGAAAGAGAGGCCTTATGCCTACAGAAAAATGCTACAATAAGATCTAGGCTGATGGTAATACTAATGGAAATGTGAAGGAATGATCCTCCAGTGGATTTCTAGCTGAAATACTAGCAACTTCCTTCCTCCTCTCAGATCTGCAATATGGACAACATTATTCTTGGAGAGAATACTACTACTAGGATGTCAATAAATTTTGGCCTGATGCCAGATCTGCAATGTGGCTCTGGGAGTGTTGCAATATAAGCCCAAGTGATGGGAATAATCCCTCACCTTTTTCTCCAGCTGAAGTACTGAAGACAACTTCCTCCTTCCAAAATGATCTGTAGAAAAACGTAGTTTCTGAATATGAATGTTCTGTAGAAAGTAGGAAATGGAAATGGCACTTAAATCCTGATGTATAATCAAGTACAAACCTCTTCCTTAGAGATCACTCAAAGAAAGAGGAGGGATTCCCGCCCGGGAACACCCTGTGCTAAACAGCACCTGCAATCTCTGCTAAGCAGCCCAAGATTGCAGTGGAATGTCACTTGACAATTCCAGATCTAAAAGATCATACATCAAAAATAATCCAAGATGCCTTTCACCTTTTCCTTCATCTCCTTTATAATGATTGAGCCATCCCAAGCCTTGGCCCTAATCTCAACTACGCTATCTCATGTGGACAAGATCCTCCAAGTGGGACAGTGTTGTTTGACCAAATCAACCAAACAGTCTAGGTGCAATGTACACCTCCTCCATCAAGTGTGCTTCATTTGCACATGATCCTCCACCACTTGATAATTAATGCTCAATGACACTTTGTTTGACATCTTCAAGATCTTATTTGACTAAATCAACCCTCCATGATCTCTCTCATTAAATGAGACAGGATCTCCAATATCATTCACATTAGTAGTTGCTCAACTACCTCTTTATGCAGATCTAGTCTAGATTAATCCACATTCACACACACAAAGTCGATATTTATTCTTATTAAGGATTGTGGGTCCCTCCACCCTTTTATTTACTTAATTCACTAAGAAAATCAAGGACTCTAATATTCCAAATGAAATGTGAAAATTTGGGAATATTACAGTGTCATGTCTAAGGGTGCAGTGGGTGCAGTATACAAAGAAAAATACTATTGTTTAACTCACTGTCTTTGATAATTTGGCTTTGAAAAAGTTTAATATTGATGAGTAACAACTACTGGGTGGATAAACAAAGCAAATTAGAGGCTTAAACACCTAGAACTAAGAGAAATTCTCCCCAGCAGAGTCGCCAGTTTGTTGGGCCAGAATTGTGAATTATAGATAAATCACGCTTCCCTAGACAAGTGCTAGTCTAGAACAACAAGTGAAAGACTATACGACTATTTTTCCTAACTCAAAATAGATACACAGAGAGAATTGGAGGCTTACTTGATCAGTCGCTTCCAAATGGCTCCTTCTGTCGCTACTGTTGCAGCTTCAAATTCAAGCGGTTTTGTGTTGAATGCTTCCTGCAAGAAAGAACACTGAAACAACAGAAGATGCAATAATACAGATATATATTCAAGCTAGTTAGCTAAATCAATAAATCATAAACCATATACATCAACCAAGATCTTGCAATATGGAAAATCAAAGCCAATAAAGATGCATATAGGGAAAAATAAGCAATATTTTTTATTGATGATAGAAGGATAGGTTACAACCAAGTGACTGATTTGAAGTGACCCTTCTAGCAACGTCCCAAAACCTCATCACAGTATAAATCTCTCCAGCAGCAGCTACAAAAATCTAGCTCTCAATTGAAAATTCTCCAGCATTTCTCTACTCAAATTCTTCCTTTTCAAGCACTTACATCTGTGCTCAATTTATAGATGAACTGTAGGTTGTTTTGCAATCAATGACTTTCCAATAATAGGAAATACATGTTTCCAGTCATGTATATATCAAATGGACACTTGGATCCGAAGCTTGACACATGTGAACTCTTCTAGAAGGCACTGGCCAAGTGGAGATTCTGGAACAATGAGAATTTCATTCTCAATGTGACCAACGCACTTGTGAATGTCAGGAAGTGCTTTGCAGAGCATCTTTGCATGGGGCTACCTGCATATGCAACGCACTTAGGCCCCTTAGAGCCTGTTTTGGTGAGCTCTCATATGCTACATAATAAGCTTCAAACCTTGGAAACCTTTGCTTGATGAAAGTCTTGCTTGATTTGTCTTGTTTCTTGTCTTAGGGCATGTAGCAATTGAAATTATAGGGAATGATAGACCCTTGATCATTGGTCCTGGAGATGATGTCCAGTTAACCAAGTCATTGGGAATGGTGCCCAAATTGACCTATAACACCAGCCCAACAGCGGGAAGGTAATGAAAAATACCAAGATCCTGCAGATCCTGTGAGAGTATATGGAAATAATCTTGCAACACAATCTTCTTCAACAACCTCATTTAAATTAATGGCTAACATGTAATTATGAATGTGTTCTTTAGCTGGAAGACCATCATTAGGATTAAATTTAGGTAACCATCTTTCAAGGTATTTTGGGAGAGGATGAAGAGGAGCAGGAATTTGTATAGCCCTTGGATTGTTCCATAGTTGTACATTTGGTGGTGGTACTTGGCCTGCCATTGGACCTTGGGTGGATGTGGTGGATTGAGTTTGAGTTGAAGAAGAGGCAGGTTGAGTGCTAGAACTAGTTGAAGGAATAGTATTATGAGTACTGGAACTAGTTAAAGTAACTTTGATTGTTGGAATGGAATTTGTGGAAGTGTTCGAATGTAATGGAGGTGAATGGGGTGGATTATTAGATAATATCTCGTTAGTGATTGACTCTGATTCAGTCTTATTTGTCTTCCTTCGAGAGGTATCGATGGGAAATTCAAAAGGAAGGATTCCTGTATTTTGAGTTTCTGATCGAGTTAATATTCTTCTAGGTTGTAAAGAAGATGAAATACTAATCTCATATGTTTGAGAAGTTTCAGTCTTTTCAGCAGAAATGGATACTCTCTCTAACTTTTCTATCAAAGACTGAACTTATGGGGAATTTTGATGAAAAACTGGAAATGGTATTGGTTGAGTTTCACTAGGAGACTTAGGAGAGGGATGTTCAACTTTAGATCTTAAAGGTTTAGATCTAGCTAATGTTCTAGAAGTTGAAGGGGATCTAGAGGGAGAGAGACTCTTAGTTTTACTTTTAGATTGATCAGATCTTCTTGCCATTCACAATTGGCCCTCCTTCTAGTGCCAAAATGTTGAGGCCTCAGAATTCCATTGCAACAACATGGGGTAAAACCACCCAGTCCAGACCTTAAAGCAAGTCCTTTTCCGTTTGGTGTGGTGGCTCTGACTGGGGATAAAGGGACCAGTTTCCCAATAAGGATGATTTTGGGGTGTTTTTTGTTTATATAACATGCAAATGGGAAATTATTTTAATCTAACATATGCATTTATCTAACACTATATATTCTACTATATACCTGGGGTTTTTCTTCCTTTATGTGATCTTAAAATATATCTTCCAACTATTAGTAATGAAGAATATTTAACAGTTGAAAGAGATGAAAATGATGTAAAGATGATTCTTTTTACAAAATAATTTAATTAAAAGAATTGTGAAATGTATATCGCATTCATTTGTGTGATTATATATCAGATAAGAAATCATAGATAAATATTAGTACAGAATTGCATTTAACATTCATTTATGATAACAGTTAAAATATATAATGCAAATAAAAAGATAACTTTCAATCTAGAAAGCAAAACTTAATATAATGTGTAGAAGTACCATATATACGAAGTCCTACTCATAAAAACTGACAATATTTTTCTACTCCTCTTCACTTTCAAGAATTTTAAACAGTACAATAGTGCAACATCAATTAAACAGCTTCAAATGTCAAAAGATAACAGATTTTGTTCCATTAACCATCAAAGCATTTACAAACTTACAAAAGTGCATTATTTGCAAATGTTTTTGACAGATTTCTGGACCCTTCTCTAAATGCATGAGAAGGGTTTAAATAATAAACTACAATATGTTTAAAAATACATTATTACATAAAAATAGAGGAGGTTTCAAACAACCATCCTCGTAAAAAGAAAACTTAAACTACAATTTAGGAAAATGAAATAACAATATGACTATGTGTTATGATCCTCTTTGTGCATTTGATCTTGAGGCTGAAAAATATCCATTATAGGTTTAAGCTGAGTTGGGTGGAAAATTCCTGATCTGAAATGACCTTTGAATATTACATTCGAAAGTGTTGGCTGCGACTTCCTTATTGAATCGATTAATGACTGAAGAGTGATGCACTGATGATAACGTTTGATCAGAAAATTCCCGTAATTTTCTTGATCAAACTTATTTTCTTTTTTAATCATTTTTCCCTACATCTCTGTCCTTTGTTTCCATTGTGATTCCAATGTCTTAAGTTCTAAGAGCACTTCAGTTGTGGATTCTTTAATAAGCTCAGCTTTCAACAACTATTCATTAATAGATTCAATAATTTCATTTGTTAACCTTGATGCCTTTGTTTCTGCCTTTTCTGCGTGATTTAGCTAAACTTCTCAATCCTTAAATAAACTTCCTTGTGAAATTTATCTATCTTAGGTAGATCATATTTCTTTCCTGAGTCAAATGCTTGCCACTGAATGAACTCACTAATCTTCTTTTCAATTTTCTCACACTCAAGTCTCCTGTTAGCCACTTGCTGGATCAGGATTTTACTTGAATTATAGTAAGAGCTGGTAATTGAAGCTTGTTGACAAAATACTTCTTGTTGTTGCTTTAGCTTTGCATTCATTTCCAGTGACTCTTTTATGAATTGGTATAGCTTAGGTTGGCTTTTTAATTTTTTCATTGCTGCTTCAAGTTGTGTTTCATTTTTTGTAAGTTTCACCTGATGCTGCAAAGTTAATCTTTCAAAATCGTTTTGAAATTGAGACATTTTCAATTCCATCTGCCTACTGGAGTTAAACTTTTCTTACTTTAACAGTCTCTCTAACTCTTGTACTTTGTCTTCTCTTTTCTTTAGTAACAATTGAACTTCAGTAGCCTTGTCAATAGTGGTAGTAGCATATGCCCCTACAAACTGTGATAGCTTGGTTAAATGTTCAGTAGGATCAGCTAGAGGATCCTTCCATAGAACGTCAACAAATTCATTTTTAAGATTTGAAATTGTATCATCCATTCTTCTCCTTTTCCTTCTCTTATCTACAGACTTATGATTAGGACTATAGAAGACATTCAGTGAGGGTATTTCTTCAATCCGTAAAATAATCTTCTCTATAGGGTAGGCCGAAATGATATCTCGATCATGAACTTCAGGTACCTATTGTAGTGGAACTACAATTTCCATTAATTTCTGAGAATTCTCTGGCATTTGAAAATTGGTAGATAGATCATTATTAGGGTTTGTTTGTGGTGTTTGCGGTGCCTTGGAAAACTTTTCCATTCATTCTTCAAATATTTTGGCTGAGATTTTTTTTCCTGATCAGGTGTATTTTGGATATGCGGAATTTCTTGAGAAGATTATCATGCTCCATTAATTCCTCCTTCCTCTTGCCTTTCAATCCCTTTAATTACTTTGTCAATTACTTTGTCTGGGCTTTCATTCCTGTTTTCAGATTCATTATCATAGTGATCCGTATTATGAGAATTATGTTGTGATTTCCCTGACTCATGATTATATTTTTCTTGGGATTCATCTTCAGACATGTCTTTGGCTTCATTATCCAGGCTAATGCTTAGATTCGGTCTATTGACATCTTCAATAAACAATAAATCCAAAGGAATCCTTTCCAATCTCTTATTTCTATATGTTTCGAAAGCTTCAAATTCCTTTTGACTGAGCTAACTCGATGCATTTTTTAGTACATCTGTGAACTTATCCATGCCTTGAAAGACATCATCAAGCATATCTATCTCTTTCAGAAAAGGTTTCAATTTCAACTCTGTGGTGAAATTCTTAATCACATCATTAGGGTCATATGGCCTCTTTGGCATTATAGCCGAATTTTAAAAAGTAATTTTTGAAACTTCCTTGAATGTATAACCAATATCAAAATGTAAAAAAGTATCACACTGCAAAGGGAAATTAGGCCAAATGGCCTTCTTGGCATCTTTGAGTTGCTTAGAAATACCACTTGCTACAAGTTCGTAAGAAATTTCCCTAGCAAGTAACTTATCAAGAACATAATAGGGTAAGACGTGGGGAGAAGAATAACTCCCGAACACTCTGACATAGGTGAAATTCTCTTCTACAAACCATATGGCTATGGGAAATATATCTGTACTAGCCTCTTTAGAAATCCTAGGGGCTTTCTCATTAAATATAATATGATGCATAGGTAGCATGACTCCATTGCAAATTTTATAAAAATGTAAATCAAAATATGACTCACAAAGGGCTCTGTGGTAAATATGGATTGGAGTGGGGTCTTGGGTTGTCCATTTCCATCCCATGGTAGGAAAACTTGAACAAAATCAAATTGCGTCCATAACATAAGCATTCATGTAAAAGGGGGATATTTCCCTAGATTAAACACTTATTTTACTTCTATAATCCATGATATATCTTGCCAAATTATCAAACATGATATTTGCCCAATTCATAATTGAAGAATTGATGATTGCGTCAATTAACGGGATCCATTCTATATAAAACCTAATAGTATCTATCTTTGCAAAAAATCTACATAACATTCCAGCATCATAGCAATAAGGGGAGGGTAATTGTGCTATCGGGTACATACCAATTTTGTCATGTTTTAGCTTTCCTTGGTCATCCTTCCATCCCTTTATAACTTTCATCAAGTCTATATGTTTCTTTGTAAAGCCTTGGACAAAATCTTTGTCATAATTCTGTTGTGCTATAGGTAAGTGGTACATTTTCCTCAAATCTTCTGTCGTGAACGAACCAATACTCTCCAGCTTTGAATTCTTAAAAGCCTTATCTGCTATGTTAAGGTGGTTGATTACCCACTTAACCATATTTGTATAAGGGAGAATTTTTGGCCTCGTTGCTACCTTGTGAAGAAATGAGCATGCAACATCGAAATAATATGGGTCTGAGGAAACTAATGCGTATACTGTAGCAATTTTGACTATTACCCTTGGTTGTTCATCCTCGAAGAGTTGGTACATTTCCTCCCATGAGGAACTGCTACAATCGTTGTTGTTGGACGGTATCTGAGAATAATGGAGACATGTATGAGTCTTCAATAGCTGATGTTTGGGAAATTTCCTTGTGTTTCTTGGTCATTCCAGTTATCCTTACTCCGTTAGGCAATTTCCTTAATTCAAGCGAACAAAGAAAACTTAGATCTGTGATGAATGGAGATAAGGATAGAGTTAAAACGTTATAATCAAAAATTTGGCGCTCAATCATTCAAAACACGCTTGAAGTAGATATCAATATTTTGAACCTTACTCCCATTAAATGTCATTAATCACCCATAATTCTTCCTATCAAATCTCTTACACACCTTTACGTAATATGTCTATTCTGTCAATTTAAGACATTAGATCTTATATCTGGTTGATTAGATATGAATGATTTCACACACTTGAGTAATAAGTATCAATATCACATATCACAACTTTAAACCGTTACCATTAGTTATATTTTCTATCACCAATGAATTTCGCGAAATGTGATCTGCGCAAATCACAGATCGCAATTTTCATACGGTAATAAACCTTTGCATTCGGTTATTCGTTGCGAAATGAGAAGTGTGCTAAGGAATCATGTTGATGTGCTTTATCAGATATTTGAAGTTTTATGGTTGTTTCTTTTATTAATTCATCGGGTCCGACTTATCGCAATCTTTACTGAATTGTCATAAGTTGATTTTTTTTAAAAGGCGCGTTGCAATTTCTTTCTAAAGTGATGTTTAAAGAATTTGTAACGGGAATTTTATATGACTCGAAAAAAATTTGTAGCGCATGTCGCAGCTCGCAATACTTTATTATGTTTTAACTTATTCCCTTGTAATTTATGTGATTTGCGATGAATGCTAAGAAATCAAAGCGAAAAGGGAAAGAAAACTTTATTTCCTAAAGTTTTAGACTTAGGCTAAGATAAAATAAAACTTATAAATTTCTATTTATTTTAAAGGGTCCCCATTCAGTGAAAGTAAATGGGGGGTGTTGTATAGTACAACACCTAGGTTGATGATTAATGTAGGTATTATGATTACTTTTAAATAGTCGTCTTAATGCACCAACATTTTGGCATCGTTGTCGGGGAGAGTGTTTACATGTGATGTTTTTTCATTTTATTTTGTTGTAAATGAATTGGGTATTGAAAACGAAAGGTAAGAACCTGCGTGCCAACAAGTAAAACACTTTCCCATTAGCCCGATTTTCAGCAAGTATATAGAGGTTAAATAGGAATAGGTGTTTTTTTATGAATGACTAAGAAGAAAAATATAGAAATAAATTTGAACCCACCATCCAAATCCACGAAACCAAAGGGAACGGTGACTCTTGGAAGAAAAACGTTCATAGACGAAATCATAATAAAATTTGAAACTCAGGCATCCGTAGCACCCACGACCATTTCCGAAAAAATTCCTACTATAATCCCTCAGGAAGCATGCTCACCATCTGTAGCTCATGTTGAGATCCATAGTGAAACAAAAGGGTCTAAAAAAAGTTTTCAGGTCACAGAACATTTGAGTCTTGACCCTTCACAAGAGGGAAATTATTGCAACTTGAAATAAGGAGAGGGAGAAACCAGTGGTGCTGTAAAAACAAACTTAAAATATCGAGAGCCTGGATCTCCTGAAATCTTGGTTGAAGAAAAGGCGCCCAATATCCCAGATCACGGTAGTGTTGTAAGACCTTTTCCAAATCTGTCTTCTAGTCCAGTTCGAATTAATTTCCCAGACCAGAAAATTCCTGAAGGTTATTGGCACATCTTTGACCAGATGGTGCACAATCAGCCCCAGGAACAAGCATCGGCATTGGAGTACCCTATTGTTGACCCAGTCACTAATTCCCCCATGAAATCTATTCTGTTGCAGAATATCCCTAATTTCCATCGATTAACTTCGGAAGATCCAGTTTCTTTCTTGTTTGAATTTGACTTTTTATGTAGGGGATACGATTACACCAACGTCCCTAAAAAACTAAAACTTTTTCCCTCTACATTAAAGGGAGAAGATTTACCTGGTTTATGGGGCTTGGTGGAGGGACTATTAACTCCTAGGATCAAATGAAAAACTCCTTCCTTGCTAAATATCAAGACTACTGCAGGACTAGAGAATTAAAAGATGAAATATTCAACATGACTGCAAAAGATAATGAAACACTAGAAGAATAAGTTGAACGGTTTCAATATAATCTAAAAATGTCTCCTTATTCTGCATTACCTAAAGATGTTTTAAAAGTAACTATGATAAAAGGAATGAAAGATGAATGGATAGAAAAGTTAAATCTAATGGGGAAAGGAGGTATCTATTAGGAAAGTTATGATGATATTATTTCATTGTGTATCAGGTGCTCTAGAGGCAGCACGCGCATCAGGCTATTCTAACGAGATGCAGCCGCCAAGAATAATAGATCTTCAGGAGGTAGTGTAACTCGAACAGAAATTGGAAATCTCCTGGAATATTTCAAGACCGATATCCTGGGCACCCTCACAACATTAGATGTCATGCAAGCCAAGTAGAAACAAGCATTAGCATAACAGAACCTGGTCATCTTCTACCCACGTTTTCGAAAGAATCACAACCAGCGGGAATGCCCATTGAACATGGTCCAAACATGCGCCATCTGCACTAAGTACCACGCCACTGAGCAGTGCCCATCACTTCCAGGGTTGAAAGTAGTCTTCAAGGAAGTGGAGGAAGAAATAGAACTAGTATATTTAATGAATCAACGTTGACAGTGGCAAGCCCGACCTTCAGTTATGTCACAAGACCCATCTCAGTTCTTTCCTTCTTCACAATTCAGTCAACAGCAAAAATATGGAACATTATGGAAAGGCCAATCACCTTTCTCCACTTATCCCAACCATTTTCTATGCCCCCCTGGCCAACCCAATCCTTTCCAGGTAGTGGTTGGAAAAATTCCTCTTTCTCTCCACCATTTTGGAAAAATAATCCATACTCATCCCAATGCCCTGCCTCTACTTCACAAAATCCAAATTGGTCTCAAAACTAGCAATGACCCTTAGGAATAACCAATTCACCCATGGGAATGGGTCCTCAACCTCAACCCACATTACCAACTCCATATATATTACAAAATAATTCTCAGCCTCTTATACGTCCTCAACTGCCAGCTCACCTGAATCCAAATCCCAATAATTAGACTGGTTCAGCTGATACAGATCATGGAAAATCCATACCTTCAAATAAAAAAAAATGTAGTGAACTTAGGATGAGAACAAGGCGCGTTATTGCCCCTGAGGAAAATGGAAATCTACAAAAATAAAATCCAGTTTCCCCAACCATAATTAACCCATCAACTGCGATTGACACAGAAATAAAACAGGGAGAATACATAGTCGCACAAGAAGATCCTGAAAAACTTATAATTTCTTCTCCGCTATTCCTTGAAATATTAGTGATGCCCAAGACAATTTTTTATCCAGATTTTGATCTCCTAGGGTAACTTAAAAATATTTCTATTAAAATTCCTCTCCTCGAGGCCATTCAGGACATCCCTATCTATGCTAAGACAATTAAAGAACTATGTGCAAAAAATCCTGTGAGGAAAACAAAAATTTCACCAACTGTCCATGTCGTAGGGAACCTGTCTGATTTAATTTTGGGCAGATAAATACCGGTAAAATATAAAGATCTAGGGAGTGCCACAGTTACAGTCCAAATATATGGCCACTCTTTTCTGAACACATTAGTCGACTTGGGCACATCCATTAACATTTTGACTGCGGAAACCTGTGAAACACTTGGTATTACGACTTTGGAACCAACCACCACCTTACTGGAACTTGTTGACCATTTAGTTGTTAAACCGGAAGGGAATTTATAGGATATCATGGTTTTTGTTGATTCATGGGAGTACCCAGTGGATTTTCTAGTCATTAACCCAAAAATTCGATTAAATGGACACACCTTAATTCTGGGTCGACCTTGGTTGGCAACAACTGATGCTTACATAGGCTATCATACAGGCAGCATGACCATTGCTAAGGGAGATGCTGTAAAAAACCTTGTTCTATATCCCCCTACCAAACCAAGTCTTCCCATTGTAAAAATTCACAAACATCAACCCGCATACCTGGAAGAAAATATTCGTTCACCACTTATAGTGGCAGAAGCACTGGAGTTTAAGAATCAGACTGAAGATGATGTAATTAATAATTTTATTAATCAAGCAACCAATGCAGGAAATGTAAAGTGCCAAATGTTAAAAGCGATTCTTGAAAATGAAGCACAGTAAGACCCTTTAAAAGATAATGATGACCAACACATACCCACAACTGTCGTTCATAACAACAGATCTGTTGAAATCGAACCAGGAAAAATTCTAAACATCAATAACAATCTGGATAGTGACCAACAATAGAATCTCATTAATTTTTTACAAAAATATAAAGGGGCCTTTGCTTGGGACTATCCAGACATGAAGGGCATAGATCCCCAACTGGGTATGCATCATATTTACACAGAAAAGGATGCTCGCCCCATCAGGAAACCTCAGCGAAGGTTAAATCGGCATCTTAAAGATATCATAAAAGAAGAATTACAAAAGTTGTTGGATGTAAATTTTATTTATCCTATTTCGGATAGTAAATGGGTTTCTGTACTGGTAGTTGTTCCTAAGAAGAACGAAAAGTGGAAAATTTGTGTGCATTATAGAGAATTGAACAAATCCACACAGAAGGACCACTTCCCTCTTCCATTTATCGACCAAGTCCTTGATACATTGGCAGGAAAGAGATTCTTTTCCTTTCTTGATGACTTCAGTGGCTATAATCAGATCCAAATTGCCCCTGAAGACCAAGATAAAACTACCTTTACCTGCTCATGGGGTACGTTTTCTTACAGAGTATTTCCTTTCAATTTATATAAAGCCTCGGCTACATTTCAGAGGGCCATACTCATCATTTTTCTAATCTGATAAATGAAGGACTTGAATTTTTCATGGGTGACTTCACCACATATGGGGACGATTTCGAACAAGCACTGAAAACATTGGAAAATGTGTTGGAACGATGTACCACCACCAGGCTATGTTTCAGTAATGAAAAGTGTCACATGATGATGACAGAAGGCGTAATCCTAGGAAATTACATTTTTGCAGCTGGAATACAGGTAGATCCGGCAAAGATAGAGGTAATTCTCTTACTATATACACCCTATACTTAGACGGAGGTATGTAACTTCCTCGAATATGTAGGATATTATCGCAGATTCATAAAAAAAAAATCACAAATTGTTGCGCCTTTGTATGATTTAACTGGAAATGTTGAATTTAAATGGTCTGATAAATGTGACACTGCTTTTATAGATTTGAAGAAATTAGTCTCAACTGCACCAGTATTGTGTGGTCCTAATTGGGAACTACCATTTCACATTTCGTCAAATTCATTAGACACGGCGATAGGAATTTTTCTCGGTCAAGAAGAGGACAAAAATCCCTACGCTATTTATTATATTAGTAAAAATCTTACCCTATTGAACTTAATTATACATTAACATAAAATGAATTCTTAGACATCATTTATACCATAAACAAATTTAGACATTATATAACTGGCTATCAAGTATTTATGTATACTAATCATTCTGCCATTATATTTTTAGCTAACAAACCAATTACAAATGGGCGAGTGATTCATTGGCTATTACTTTTGTAGAAGTTCGACATCACTATTAAATACCGTCCAGGAAAGGAGAACCTAGTCGTAGAATTTATGTCTCGGGTTCCAAAGTCAAACTACGACTAGACTACTAGAGGCCTTGTGGGCTTATCACACAACTTGGAGAAATACTACTGGATATTCTCTATACCAACTTGTATTTGGAAAAGAACCTACTTTTCCTGTCGAAATTGAAATAAAGACTCTTAGAACAACCCAAGAAGTGGAACTAGACTTGACAGAGGCTCAAACTAAAAGACTTCAACAAATAGATGAATTAGATGAAGCCCGATTACTTGCTCTACAACGCACCGCAATCGTTCAGCAACAACGGGCTAAGTGGCATGACAACCTTATCAAAAATAAAATGTTTCAGGAAGGAGACTGGGCACTCCTCTACGATTCCAGATTTCAAGACTTTCCAGGTAAATTACAAACAAGATGGCTTGGCCCATATGAAATTCAATAAGTGCATAACAATGGCACTCTCACTTTGACCACCATAGATGGGTCCGGCTCTTCCTTCCAAGTAAATGGACATAGGGTACGTCTTTATCATAAACCACTCACAAAGGAGTCTTTTTGCCAACAGTTTTGTGACGACCCCACTATGCAAATTTTAGTTGCAGGGAATAATGACTCGACATCTTTACTTTCATGAAAATTTGTTTCCTTTCAGTTTGTAAATAATTTATATATTTCTTACATTTGATTGTAATTTGCTATTTTTTTTAGATAAGCATCACTGTATAACTACAAAGGCTCCCCATGTTTTTTTTTCTCTTCTTTCTTTTGTGTGTTTAATATCTATTGTTCAATCAATTGAACAGTTGTTGTTCAGTCAATTGAACAGATGATGTTCGATCAAATGAATAGTTGCATCTTTTGTGTGTTTAATATTTTTTGTTCAATCAATTGAACAGATGTTGTTCAGTCAATTGAACAGTTGTTGTTCGATCAAATGAACAGCTGCATTTTTTGTGTGTTTAATAATTGTTGTTCAGTCAATTGAATAATTATTGTTCATTCAATTGAACAGCTGATGTTCGATCAAATTAAAAACGACATTTTTTTGTGTTTAATAACTGTTGTTCAATCAATTGAAAAGCTTTTGTTTAGTCAATTGAATAACTATTGTTTGATCAAATTAACAACCACATATTTTGTGTGTTTAATATGTGTTGTTCAATCAATTAAACAGTTGTTGTTCAGCCAATTGAACAGTTGTTGTTCGATCAAATGAACAGCTGCATTTTTTGTGTGTTTAATAATTATTCTTCAATCAATTGAACAATTGTTGTTCAATCTATTGAATAGTTGTTGTTTGATCAAATGAACGGCTTCATTTTTGTGTGTTTAATAATTGTTGTTCGATGAAATGAATAGCCTCATTTTTTTGTGTTTAATGATTTTTGTTCAGTCAATTGAACAACTAATGTTCAATCCATTGAATAGTTGTTGTTCGATCAAATGAACAGCCGTGTTTTTGTGTGTTTAATAAATTTTTGTTCATTGTGTGTTTAATAATTGTTGTTCAGTAAAATGAACTTTTGAGATTTTTTTTGCCATTTAATCTCGAATTTTCATGCATTTTTCCACGAAAACCATCTTTTTGGATGGGGAATGTGTACCTAGGATAGAGAAAAACCGTATGATACTAATAACATTATGATTTTTTTTAAACCTTTGATGGGTATATTTATTTTCGGAAATTGATATGGTTCATCTATATAATGGCTTGATGAATATCTCCTCTTCATACATATTATAAATGATTCATTATCTTAATACCATGCTGGTTTATATTTATACACTCTCAATTGATGATTCTCTTTTGCATGGTGAATTAGGAATAAGGGCATAATTTTTATTGGCATTTTTTTTACTTCTCACACCATCCCTAACTCTTAAGGATTCAATGAGCCTCCCTTAATTTATGATGAAAAATAATAAAATAATATGGAAATATTCTTAGACAGGATAGGGGGCCTCATCATTAGCCAACATACAATGATCATAAGGAGATAACAACTGACATTCCCATAATGGGCACCACACCAGGGCAATGACCACCTAGATAGGTAAGAACTACCTGAAGGACAGGAGGTATCATCACGAGTCGGCTTGATCACTTTGCTAAACCCTTATAAATGGCACTATGACTATCTGGTTACCATGCCAGCACAATGGTCTCTCTATAGGAATAAAAAAAAATCTAAGTCCTAAATAGAGGATTCTGGCTCATTTTTGGGTTAAAAAGAAACCCTATTAAGGCTATGGATTCCTACTGGCAGCAGTGGCTCTACTTGTGGAATTGGAATTTTATGATGATAGCCAATTATTATATATTACAATTACTTCCTATTGAATCATTCCCAAAGACAAATTTACCATTTGAACAACGTTATCTTTATATCAACCAATATGCATGGTAAACTACACTTTCATATGAATTAAATTAATTATGTCTGATCACTTGATAGCAACAGTTGTTATCATTTATTATTTGTCATGCTTCCTTCATATATTTCCATCAAAGGAAAAAAAAAATCTCATAATAATTATTTCTCCACTTCTCTCCCTTTTGGTCATTTCCCCACTATTTTTATGGTTTGTGCTGATTTGACTCTTTTCTGCCATATGCACACTGCTCTGACTATTATTTCACTGAATTTATGGATTCCCAGCACATTTTCTATTTTCCTATGCTTTAAGGTCATGGACACCCTTCTCTAATTGTATAGGGAATGGTAACACATTATGAACAACATGCGAACTGATTATTAAAATTCGCTGAAACCAAGTGATGTGACAAACAAATATTATTGCATTTACAATTTTAATAACATTTTCAAATTGTTGGATGTAGTATTTGTGTTGTTCCAAACTAACGAAGCCATGAGAAGTGCATGCAGAAGGGTGAATTTGGTCTCTGAAGCACAACAAATATGGGTGGGAAATCTGTCTGCAAAAAACCCACAATACTTAATATAACAGAGTAGGCTCACACTATTATTTAGCGTGCTGGCTGGCTTCCATATCTGGAAAAATTACTGGGATTTCATAGTGAGATAACATTTGAATTCCTACATAACCTGAAGGATGGGCGCACAATTGTAAGGGGCAGAGATATAGCAGTATCAGAGGCAGTAATAACAGAGGTATATGGACTTCCAGCAGAAGGAATAAGGTGGAATGATAAGCACATCCTCTTACATGATGCAGTCGTAGTATTTTAGGATCAAGATGAGCAACTGGTACACAAAGGAAAATGGATTCAACTTGCATATTTGAAGGAACCTTGGCGAGAACTGGAAATCACTGTTTAGAGGTACATCACATGCGTCAGACGTCAAGACGTGGTAAAACCTTGACAACTCAAACTATTAGCCATACTCAAACATAAAATTTCAGTTAATTTTCCATTTTTTTTTAATTCCTTGTTGCATGACATTTCTAGTCAGGTTAGGAGGGCTAAGAATCCACATACAATTATCAACCACCATGGTCTGATAAAGTTGATTATCATTCATGAATTTACCAAGCATTAGTTAACTTGGGACAAATTTGTAAATCTTGCCCTAACCCCACTAGAAGAAAACTCTAATAACATAGATTGAGAAGTTGAGAATAGAAATATCAGTTCCAAAGAAAGCAAGAAAAATTGGACTTATCCCTTGGCCTCAGGACTGGTAAAACAAAGACACTCTGAATGAGTTCTGCCTCTACTAGAAGTTCTGGCCACATTGAGATTTTACCTTCTACCTTCTACCTTAATTACTCCCTTTGGTAATGAATATTTAGAAGAAGAAACCCATACGAAGAGAGCTCCTGAATCTGAAAACTAGTCGAGAGATACTTTTCCATTAGAATATGATATCAATATCAGCACAACCCCCTGGTTCCTGAAGAAAACACTGCCCCACTAGATCATGGTCTGGAAATTGGCACAACTCCTCTTGTGCCTTAAAAAGATAATTTTCCCTCTCCTATTGAAAACCCTATAATGAAGAAAAAATCAGTTAGGACTAAGTTAAGAAAGTGGCGCAAGAAAAACAGAATATTGAAGAAAACATGCAATCAATTAAGGGAATGGCTAGAGGAGGCAGAATGTCTGGAAACCTAAAAAAAAATCAGACATTGTTGGGACCCAAACAGAACAATGCTCTATTGAAGATTTGGGGACCCAAATAGAACCATGTCCTACAGAAAACACTGGCACTCAAACTAAATAGTCGTGTGTTCATTCGATAGAAACCCAAATGGATTTTGTTATGGAAACATTAGATGTTCTTGTTTAATTGGATTTTGAGGAAAATATCCAGGAATATTACTTCATTTCCCAAGAGACAGTTGAAATTCTTGTGAAAACTGATCTGATGCCAACATATGATAGGGAAACACTGACAGAGGAAACACCTTGTTATTCTCCTCTGATAAAAGAAATTGTTAATTTGAGGATTTAAAATGAATTGACATAGACCCAGCAGGAGTTGGATAAATATAAGAATAAATTGATGCCCTTACAAGTACATCAGGAGTTGCTGAAGAAACTCAACACACTTGTTGCAACCGAAGATGAAACTTTCGCCAACCTTAGAGGTGAGCAAGAGAAAGTAAAGAAAGCACAAGCTCAACTTGAGGAATCCATGAAGTAAACCAATACTATTTTCACTCTTTAATCGGATGTTTTATCTTACAGATCACCTGCTACTAATTATGCCTTGTTTTTATTAGAGAGATATCTATTGCTAAAAGTGAAAGCCATTGGAGCAAGAAAACCAATTGAATTTAAGACCACTGCAAAATTCATCCAGTGTTGTGGGGAACAAAATGAGAAGGTTCAACGCCTTCTATGTGAATTGTATTTACACAATTTATTTTTGGAAAATGAGCAAGATAGTAACCCTAGCCCCTTCATTGGGGACATCCAATTTCAAGATTTCCTTTGTTTTGCTGATAATCAGATTAAATGGGCTAAGGCCTATAATATATTTCAGAAAAGAGAACATGGTTTGTATCTTTGGGTTAGAGGGGAACCCACAAAGCCCTTGCATTTCTTCACCCAACATAAGAGATTCATGAAACAGAAAGAGGTTGTAACTAAATTGGGGCCACTTCACAAAGATATTATATAGGAAGGGAAAGAGTATTTTTAGGATATTAGGGAGGACGCTTTATTGGAAACAAAGAAAAGATGGCAGGCTTCCACTAATAACGTCAAAAAATGGGATCCATTTAGTTATAGGAACTTCAAAACAACCGTTATTTGTTTTAACATGTACAACAACATACTTCTATGCATGGGTCCTACGTGGATAGGGTTCCGCTACAGATGTACTATTACATGGTATCCTCCCGAAGGCTATCACCATGACTATGATCTACAAGAGGGTCATGTAACCCAGGCTTTTGCAAAAAACAAACAAAGACATGGTTTTATATTATATAGGGAGGAATTATATCCTTCTTATTCTTTGACACAGTTACACCTCAACCATCTCATTGCATGAGTTCATGCAACAAGGTAAGTAGGGGAGTATGTTGGGCCATGAAAAAGGTACATTTTACCCTCATAATTAGCTCGATTATTACTAAATTTTATATGTTTACCCTCACTTTGGAAATAAATATAGAAGAAACAATTGTGCAAGAAGGGTAAAACTAATTATCAACAAACTATGTGATTATTGGCATAAAAACTAACTTTCATTGTTTTTATGTGCAGGAAATCTGAACCAAATGACTGTTGTTCAAAATATTGAATAGCATTGGCCAAGAAAATGAAAAGGTCGTATCTTGTTCATACAAACCAGCGAAAGATGAGGAGAATTGATGCAGGAGCATCAAGACCTTTTTCTCCATTTGTAAATATGGGGTGTGATAATATTAATTTGTAAATATGGGGTATGATGATTTTTAATATTTTATTAATTAATTTGAATTAAATAGGAGAATGTGAGGATTTATGTAAATATATTTTTATTAATAAAAGGATATGAGGAAATTTAATAAATTGAAGGATTTTAGGGATAAAAACCTATCCTTTAGGGATGTTGAGAGATTTAGGGGTTTGTTGAGGATTTTAAGGGATTGAACATTTAATTAAATGATTTTTAAAATTATATAAATAGGAAAGGGATTTGTGAGAAAAACAACATTGAGAATAGTGAGAAGAGTAGAGAGCTGGTTTGGAACAACCAGGGCTGTAAGCCTTTGGTAAATTGTAAGGGCCATCAATTTGGAATATCAGGCCAAATAAAGTTTGTAAGTATTTATTTGCATTTGTTAATGTAAAAACAGTGTGTTTTAGAATTGTGGGGTTCGATTCATTAAATGGTGGATATTTGAATACTCGTTTCATATAAATTGGTTATGAAGACATCGAATTGAACGCTGTGTGAATAATTGTTTGTTTTATATGAAATTGTGTGGATCGTGGGACACAAATGGTAATCGGTAATTTTGAGTTGAAAACTGTGATCGTTGAACGTAAGAGGCATTAGATCCTGTGTGAATGGTTAAATTTCAATATATTGGGTCAGCGGTTTCAGTGTTGAATTCAGTGAATGTGGTGTTATCAATTTAAGCAGTGCCAGAAACCTGTAGAATCGATAATGAATCAATAACCTTCCAGTGGTATCAATAAAAATAGTAAACGATTTCAATGTTAATTAATTAATGTGTGAAGTCATGGAGTTAGTAATTTGGACTGCGCCTTTATTGAGATTGTGGAGTTAACAAAGCGATCACAATGGATCGACTTCAAGGAGACAGTATTATGTGTAGGTAAATTGCCATTAATGAGGGCGCTATTGTATATTTTGTGGTTGAATTGCAGGTTTTTTTTTTAGGAGCAAATTGTGAATAAAATAGTGATGATACAATCACTGTGTATTTGTACCCATACAAGCGATGGATCAGTATTGAAGAACTGATAGGCGCGAATATAAAACGGCCAGTATGTGCGTTGCAGAGTTACAATTGCAGTTTGGATTGGAAGAGTACGCTCTGTGTAAAATGGAGAAGATCTTTGCCACAAATATTGTGAATTGAAGAGGAAGCGCTGAAAATTGTTGAATTATTGTACATTGACCACTGTTGAATTGCGAATTTATTATAATGCTATCGAATGTTAGTGCACAGATATTGCTGAACGGTGCTAGAGAAATTGAAGTGCATTCCAGGCAGCGATTACTGAGAGTTCAATTGGCAATTGATCAGGTATTAAATTCTCATAATTAGTTGTGTGTGACAGGTGTTAAATCTGTGCGGATTTTGAAGCAGAGTCGATGTGTATTCAAGTATCATTCTGAAGTTGGAAGGAATTACAACGAATCTGATGAATGATGGAAAGAAGGGCGTTCAGTTAGAAGGTGGAAGGATTGCGTGCAGAAAAGTTGGACGCTGTTCAGAAAGATGAATTGAAGGACTATTAATTGCAAAGGAAAAAATGTTGAGATGATGAGCGATGACTCAATGGTAGAGCTGTATGAGAAGAGTTTTCTGCGAAATCATGAATTGGAGCAGAATCATCACTGAGAGCTTTCACACAATCTCGTGAGAACAATGGAAGTGCAGAAGTTGAAAGGTTCGTGTGAGTTGAAGAGCGCCTCGCCTTGATCGACTTACAGGTGGAACAAAATGATGAATAGAGAAAATGGTGGATCAGGTATAGGTTTCAAATTATATGATTATGATTTAAAATCGACTTTTGAATAATTGACATTTACCAAGTGTGTAAAGTCATGATGGTGTGAT
Source organism: Pinus albicaulis (assembly GCA_034641835.2). Classification (NCBI taxonomy): domain Eukaryota; kingdom Viridiplantae; phylum Streptophyta; class Pinopsida; order Pinales; family Pinaceae; genus Pinus; species Pinus albicaulis. The sequence goes on along the minus strand of CM076580.1, from coordinate 1,383,537,518 downwards.
TTAAAAAGGGTTCCATTTGGGAAATAATGAAAAGAAAGATTTCTTTGATTAAGAGAGTTATTTATGGTTTAAAATCACACTTTATAAAATGGTGTGAAATCATATGTTTGATGAATTTAATTATGAATTTTTGAAGTGGCATTGGATCGAAATTTGGGATTGTGTGAATGAGAGAATGGATTGGAAGTATGGTTTCTATAAACCAGATAAAGTTATGAATACATGTTATAAGCTTCTGAAGTGATAGTTTTGAATTTTCCAACTATTGAGGTTTTGAATTGGGTATATAATGATGATACTTTTGGATAAGAACAGAATTGAAGTTCCTGGGTATGGCAAGCTTTAGGCTTGCGTCATTTGGTATCAGAACTTGGCTCTGCTAAAAAGAATGTTTGCTTTTTCTGAATGAAGACAGAAGGTTTGTTGAACTAGAATGTATTTATGAATATGTGATGAATGATGAAGTAGCAGATATGCATAAAGGCAAAGGAGGTCAGATTATAATCTGACAGTCAAAGCAAACCAGAATACAGCTGAAGAATTGAGCAGGTATTGGGTGTGGTTAATTTTGATTTGAATTTTACTGACAAGAAATGGAATGAGAATTGATGATTGCAGCAAAGAAGAAACTCAACAAAGAAGGAATTATTGCTGACAGCTGAAGTTTGCCGGATAAAGCCAGAAGATTGGAAGAGAGGACCAGATTGACAGTGAAATTTCGCAAAGGAAGCATAAAGATTTTCCGGAACAGATTTGCAGAAGTGGTGAGATTCTGAAGGTAACTGAAGTGCAGGTGAATGGAAGGACAAGATCAGACGAGATCTTGGAGGTAAGATGATATGTTTTTGAAGAATAGAATATTGTAGTCTTTGCATTGAAATATTATTGCAACTAACAGATAAAGGAAGCTGGTGAAAGTTTCTAAGTGAAAACATAGAGGTGGCAGAACCTTGAGGAAATCCAATAGAGATTGGATAAGGAAGACAGTTGTGAACAGGCAGATGAGTTGAAGCCAGGAAGAGCAAAGAGAAGTGCTCAAAGGAGGTTCCAGAGATAGAACCAATTTCTTGCCAAAAGACTGAGTGAGGAGAGCTTGGTGAGGTAAGTGGCGGCAGGACAGGACTTGCTGCTGAAGAGGCTTTAGTGCAACTCATAGTAAAGTGAGTGAGGGACTCATAGAGATGGAAAGGATGATGACTAGTGACAGTCGTAACAGAGGTTCTGAAATAAACCACAGCAGAAGACAAAAGGAAAAGGATGCCAAGGCAATTGGCATACAGAGACAGTTAAGCAAAGAGGAATATGAGAGGGAGAAGGCTGAGATAGCAGTTCAACTTGAGGTGTTAATGGAGATGTTGCAAAGAAATGAGGAAGACCAGAAGCATGGTTATGTTATGAGAAAGAAGTTGAGATGGCAGAGGCTACAAAAGAAGTGGAATCATCAGGTGAATTTGCAGTTGATAAAGGAACTAAGGGAACTTGAACAGGTTATTGATGCCAGACAGAGGATAGAGAAGCTCGAAACAGTTGAGCTATAGCAAAATGAAGATGCTGAAGAAGATGTTGAAGTTTCGATATGTTACCCAGAGAGTGGACCATTACTTTTTGAAAGTGATGAAGAGCTAGAGGAGTTGAATCATATAAATGATTCAAAGCAGCCCGAAGACTTGATGACTGAAGCATCAAATAAGACCGTAAGGTCTTGTGATTTTAAAACTAATGATTTGTGTGTGATTGCAGGTTTGGAAGAAGAAGAAGAACATCTACTGAAGGATGTTAAGGAAGATTCAGCAGAAAAAAGACCATGTGATAATGAGACAATAACAAATGAGGAAATGGAAGATCGTGTAAAGTTTCCGAAGTCCACTCCAAGTAAAATCATTGAGTTATATCGAGAATTAGACTTTCAAAGGAAGAAATTGGAAGAACAGAGGATGAATGTCCAGGATAGATTGCTGATGAAGGATGACAAAGCAGTTGTCATAAATGATAATCAAGAAGAAATTGCAGATGAAATTGCAGGTGACAAGCAAAGGAATGTTGCAGAGGGAAAGGAAGATTGGGAGGCCGCAACATCCATAGTGACAGCAAGAGCAACATGTTTTATTGAAGATGTTGGAAACAATCAGCGGACAGAGGACATACTGGATAAAGAAATTGAGTTGATAAGGAGGTTAATGGTAAAAACATCCCAGAGAAAGACAGCCGAAAGAAAGAAAAGGAACGACAACAAGAGAATAACAGTGAAGGATTGCAAGAGCAGAGCAGGTGGAGCACTACAACACAAAATATGGAAACCTGGAAGACAACAGCAGATGACAACAGTAGTAAAGCAATCAACAAGCACGGAAAGACTACAAAATAAAATTTGGGATCCAGGAGGAGATATCCAGACTTATGACCAGGTGGTCATGAATTTTCTTACATGGGGAGTCTGATGCAGGAGCATCAAGACCTTTTTCTCCATTTGTAAATATGGGTTGTGATAATATTAATTTGTAAATATGGGGTATGATGATTTTTAATATTTTATTAATTAATTTGAGTTAAATAGGAGAATGTGAGGATTTATGTAAATATCTTTTTATTAATAAAAGGATATGAGGAAATTTAATAAATTGAAGGATTTTAGGAATAAAAACCTATCCTTTAGGGATGTTGAGAGATTTAGGGGTTTGTTGAGGATTTTAAGGGATTGAACATTTAATTAAATGATTTTTAAAATTGTATAAATAGGAAAGGGATTTGTGAGAAAAACAACATTGAGAATAGTGAGAAGAGTAGAGAGCTGGTTTGGAACAACCAGGGCTGTAAGCCTTTGGTAAATTGTAAGGGCCATCAATTTGGAATATCAGGCCAAATAAAGTTTGTAAGTATTTATTTGCATTTGTTAATGTAAAAACAGTGTGTTTTAGAATTGTGGGGTTCGATTCATTAAATGGTGGATATTTGAATACTCGTTTCATATAAATTGGTTATGAAGACATCGAATTGAACGCTGTGTGAATAATTGTTTGTTTTATATGAAATTGTGTGGATCGTGGGACACAAATGGTAATCGGTAATTTTGAGTTGAAAATTGTGATCGTTGAACGTAAGAGGCATTAGATCCTGTGTGAATGGTTAAATTTCAATATATTAGGTCAGCGGTTTCAGTGTTGAATTCAGTGAATGTGGTGTTATCAATTTAAGCAGTGCCAGAAACCTGTAGAATCGATAATGAATCAATAACCTTCCAGTGGTATCAATAAAAATAGTAAACGATTTCAATGTTAATTAATTAATGTGTGAAGTCATGGAGTTAGTAATTTGGACTGCGCCTTTATTGAGATTGTGGAGTTAACAAAGCGATCACAATGGATCGACTTCAAGGAGACAGTATTCTGTGTAGGTAAATTGCCAGTAATGAGGGCGCTATTGTATATTTTGTGGTTGAATTGCAGGTTTTTTTTTTAGGAGCAAATTGTGAATAAAATAGTGATGATACAATCACTGTGTATTTGTACCCATACAAGCGATGGATCAGTATTGAAGAACTGATAGGCGCGAATATAAAACGGCCAGTATGTGCGTTGCAGAGTTACAATTGCAGTTTGGATTGGAAGAGTACGCTCTGTGTAAAATGGAGAAGATCTTTGCCACAAATATTGTGAATTGAAGAGGAAGCGCTGAAAATTGTTGAATTATTGTACATTGACCACTGTTGAATTGCGAATTTATTATAATGCTATCGAATGTTAGTGCACAGATATTGCTGAACGGTGCTAGAGAAATTGAAGTGCATTCCAGGCAGCGATTACTGAGAGTTCAATTGGCAATTGATCAGGTATTAAATTCTCATAATTAGTTGTGTGTGACAGGTGTTAAATCTGTGCGGATTTTGAAGCAGAGTCGATGTGTAGAATCGATGTGTATTCAAGTATCGTTTTGAAGTTGGAAGGAATTACAACGAATCTGATGAATGATGGAAAGAAGGGCGTTCAGTTAGAAGGTGGAAGGATTGCGTGCGGAAAAGTTGGACGCTGTTCAGAAAGATGAATTGAAGGACTATTAATTGCAAAGGAAAAAATGTTGAGATGATGAGCGATGACTCAATGGTAGAGCTGTATGAGAAGTGTTTTCTGCGAAATCATGAATTGGAGCAGAATTATTACTCAGAGCTTTCACACAATCTCATAAACAATGGAAGTGCAGAAGATGAAAGGTTCGTGTGAGTTGAAGAGCGCCTGGCCTTGATCGACTTACATGAGAAACAAAATGATGAATAGAGGAAATGGCGGATCAGGTATAGGTTTCAAACGATATGATTATGATTTAAAATCGACTTTTGAATAATTGACATTTACCAAGTGTGTAAAGTCATGATAGTGTGATTAAAAAAGGGTTCTATTTGGGAAAGATTGAAGTGAAAGATTTCTTTGATTAAGAGAATTATTTATGGTTTAACATCACACTTTATAAAATGGTGTGAAATCATGTGTTTGATGTATTTTCTGAATGAATTTTTAAAGTGGCATTGGATCGAAATTTGGGATTGTGTGAATGAGAGAATGGATTGGAAGTATGGTTTCTATAAACCAGATAAAGTTATGAATACATGTTATAAGCTTCTGAAGTGATAGTTTTGAATTTGCCAACTATTGAGGTTTTGAATTGGGTATATAATGATGATACTTTTGGATAAGAACAGAATTGAAGTTTCTGGGTATGGCAAGCTTTAGGCTTGCGTCAAGAATCATGCCTATTTCATAAACAATATGTTGGACAACTGCGAAACCCTCAAGATCCCCTGATCCTAAGGATTCACTATTATTCGTTTTGTTTTTCCATAGGTTATAAAATACCGATAGGTGAAATAGAATGGGAGAGCTTTTACTCGTATGTTGTAATTTTACATTAGTCACATTTATTCAAGACAAAGTTTTCGCACCTAGTGATGTTGTACCTTTACTATTGAATTTAATGAAAAATATAGTGGTTCCTTCGTAATCACATTCTGAATATCTTCTGGCAGAGACTTGTGGAGGTTCTGGGCCCTGTCACTAGGAGCTCTAATGCTTTTCTGTGTTATATTCTCATTTTCTCCTTTTTGTAATTAATTGTTATGTATTTCATAGAAGTTTCAGTTAATTAAATTACCGTCAGCATTGAGTGATTGCTTTTCCATTGATTTGAAGTATTAGTCACTTTTACCTTTCCGCCTGAGTTCATTTACTAGATTTATTCAAGCATTTGTGATGGATTTTTTTTCATTATGAGTGATGCTTTTTGGTTAATTAGTTATTGTGAATTTCAATTGCAAAGCATGAATGAGTTACTTTCTGTTCAATTTCTGCAATATTCCCTTTCTAATTAACATAATACTATAGACATCAGTTAATGATTCTGGTTAAGTGTGAATTCCTCAATTCTCACATTTAAAGTTAATTTTTGCATAATGTTAATCAGGATTAATTTAAGTTTATTGATTGAAATTATTTCACAGTTGCTTTCAAAATTGTCTTGATTGAACTTCGAGAATTATATATTACTTCTTGCAACAATTTGGAATTGTGAACTTTTGATTTCACTTGCATAAAATTTGCCAAACACTCTTGAAATAAACAGAATTACCCTGGGTTGATAATTAATGTAGGTATTATGATTACTTTTAAATATTCATCTTAATGCACCAACAGGTAGAAACAATGATACTTTGCACGCCATACAAGTTCGCTCGGATTCCAAATGTTATGCAACAATCTCACAAAATAGAAGAAAATATAGATCGACGACTTACAAATTGACCTTTTCAAGGGGGAAACCTCTGTTACATTACATAAATGAACAATCCTTGGATGATTTAAATGAAAAAACCTACTTTATATATATAGGAGTCTAAGGGGTCCCAATAGAATCGAAGTCTACATAACAATAATAATGTAAGGGCACAACAATAAAAATAATGGGGCTACACTAACAATAACAATAAGGGTCTACACTATTATTATACGGACCTAACATCAGGGATTTTAGCTCCCTTCCGATAGGTGATCGAGAACAAGTTGAGGTTGTAACCTCCTACAAGTGGGTGCCTGCGTGTTGGTAAGAGTCTGTGCCAGTACAAGATGTAATGAACATTTAATTTATATAATAAGAAAGAATATAGCGATGAAAACAGTGGTGGTTTTCTCCCACATTGTGTTTCCACCTAAATTCTTGGTGTTGACATGTGTTGATGTGTTTCTCATGTGTTGTGCTTTATCTTTTTTCTACTACTCTTTACTGCATACTAAATGACTAATTAATTAATAATGCAATGGTAAAATTTAAGCATCTGATGGAAAGTTTGAAAGTTAAAGTAAACAAGATATATGTGGTTTTAGTTCACTAAATTCGTGCACGCACACATATTGCATGAATAAAAATAGCGTACATATTTCTGAATGTGAAATTTAAAGTTAAAGTGAATTAATAATATTGATTCACCCAACCCCAAGTATTTTTCCTAACCAAGAGTCCAAGTCAAACATCCCCAACCAATTTCCCTATTTACCAAAGTACACTTCTAGTGGGTGTGAGGAACGTAACCATCATTATGACCATAAGTTTTGGAAACTTAATAGGTTCTTACTGTTGAATTACTCCAAAGATCAAAAACTCTAGAGCCAACAATGGTCCTATAAGAAATGTGCTAGTCGATAAAATTATTCATTGGTGTACCATATTTGTCTATTGGCCATTCCCACTGGGCATCAAATATTGGGTCTCGAATTTTTATATTTCCTCATAAATACCCTTTGTGGATGCCCTTACGAGTACAAGACTACAAGTCTTATCCACAATAATTCTTTCTCTCCCTTGGGGAAGGGGAAGCTCTCAAGGGAGATGAAAGAAGATTGGATTTTTGTCTAAAGATATCTTCTTCAATTATTCCCATAGCCAAGTAGTTCAATAAAAAATATATATCCAAATTATTATCTCTTAAACCGAGTTTCTAAATATATGGTTCCTGTTCGAGGGACATGTGACCTAGACCTCTCCATTTATTCTTCCAAGTATTAACTTCATCACTTGGTGAAGGAAAATGCCTCGAAATATTTTTTTCCTTAAAAACCATATTAACCTCGAAAGGCACTGACAAGTCCTTGGAGATATTTAGGAAATAAAGGATCTTGAAAGGACATGTATTCAAATATATGGACAATATACCCTACTTCCACAAATGATCTGTAGAAGATAAGTTCCTCAACATTTTTTTTAATATTGAGTTTTGATATCACCCTCGATCTCTATTTTCATGCTTACTTTATTGGATGGGTGCATGCACATATTATAAATTAGCTTATTGGTTTAATGGTGCAAGTTGCAACCACTATATTGAAGAGAAGTATCATAAGAATTTTAAATGGATAGGCCTCAACTAGCCTTTTTTTTTCCAAATTTTTTAGAGCCCTCAAGAATTGGAAGACGTAATTGATCATTTGATTCAAGGTGGATATTAGCTCCACTTCCCTCACAAGATTTATAATTCTAGCAGGCCAATTCTCCATCGACAGCCAGATTTTCTCTAGAATTGAATCTGATCTTAAGCCTAAATTGATTAGAAGCCCACATGAACACCCAAGTATTTTAATTATGTCACATTTTTTACAGAATGGGATTTCCCTAGTTTTTTTCCATACAGGCCATATTAGCCTCCAAAGAAATTGACTTGTCCTTGGGGATATTTAATAAATAAAGGATCTTCAAAAGGTAATTGTGTAAATATTTAGATAAGATTCCTTGCTTCCATAAATGATCTTCATAAGATAAGTTCCACAAAATTTTTTCTACCCATGGTTTCTAAAATCACCATGTATATATAAACTAGGCCTGATACTTTAAGAATAAACAATCTGCAGTGGCATGGGTGAGAGTCTTATGTTAGTGGCACCAACATGTAGGAAGAGAGGAGGGGAGGTTGAGATTTTTGGGGTTAGTATGGTGTGTTATGGAAGAGAAATGAGGATTTTTATAAGTACTAGGGTGTATATAATAGATCACCCAAGGCCCCAAACTATGTCAATTTACTAGAATATAATTTCCATGGGGAGGTAATGCATGCATGAAAGAAAGCACCTCACTGTTAGGGATTTGCACCATATTCTAAATATATAAAATTCTCTAACTCATGAAATTTCCTAATTAATAATTATTACTTAACTAAAGATAGAAAACAATTTTATAATTATAGAAATAACTATAACACCTTCTTCCCACATCTACCCAAGTAACTGGCCAACTGGGGTAAACATGTGACGAGAGGCTACTAATATGAGATTCGACCTCTTAGATTTCCTTAAGGAAGTGGAACCGATGGAAACAAGACAAACACATCTTACACAACATAAAAAAACATCCTCAGGAGGTAAGCCAACCTTCCAAGCCCCTAAATTGAGGGATATTGACAGATTGACCAATTTAATCCTTAGTCGTGGGCATGCCAAGGCAAGGTAGCAACTAGGGCTCGGTTTGGTTAGTTTTGTGCCTGCAACTCCGATATTTGTGCCACCTTTTCAGCCCCAGAGCCCAGGTCACTGCCCATAATTTCATGAAACTTTAGGAGATGATAAATAACATTAAAAAAAAGGTACGAAAGTAATCACATCACCAGGGACTCATCTCGACCCCTCCTATCCATTAAATAATTTCTTCAAACATATCACAAACGTTGAATCTACATGTGTAAATAATAGATTTAAACATAGGGGTCTCATACTTATCTAAGAATCACCAAGAAGCACTTCTCCCTTACATCATAAGCTACAATACAATATATTTGACCATAGAATCTACATTGTGTATTCATTTACAATAAAAAACATGAATAGAGCCATATATCATCACTGATAAAATACATGCTTATAGCCAGCATAATAAAAACAAAAATAAAATGGATACAACAACAATAGAATCCACATAGAAACCAATAAATTTTCATACCAAATACCAAAGGAATGAGCTTCTCATTAATCAGTGTAAAAAACAATCGGAGATGGGACCTCTATGTTCCTCTAGACCATAGATTGGTTGAGCCAAATCTCTCTTTAGAAAATCACCCCCGTGCCATATTCCAAGCATGAATGTGGGACTCAAACTGAAAGAACCAACCAGGGCATCCTGAGGCTAAACCACCTCACCCTCATTCATAGAAATCAGGTTTTATCGTGATCCATCCCAGATCACTAGGCCAACACAATAAACATGTCATAACCAAATTTACCATGATCTACACCCAATCACTAGGCCAAAAAAAGCATGTATATCATTGAATTCTCTCCACCTAAACCATGAGGAATTTTCCTGCTTCCTAGTCTCTCAGGATTTATCACAACCCATAGTCTGAATTAGGGCTCACTAGGGCCTAAATCGAGACATACTCTCCAGGCTTTATTGTACATCACATCCCAACATTACTAGGCCCAATAAAGATAAACCACCTCTCAGTATTTAACACAATCCAAACTCATATAACTAGGCCCTAAATCAAGGAAAACCACCTATAGGATTTACCATATATCCCTCCATGCACCGGTTGAGGATTCCTAGGACCATCAAGGAAACACACTATCCGTATTTACCACAACCCACAGTCTAGTTTAGGGGTTACTAGGCCATATGTTATATCAAGTCGTAGATTCACCCAACTCAGCTTCGAATCCATCCGAAAATCCAGCTAAACCAAAAAATGATAACTCAACGACGCCATGGCTATATGGAAATGGCAAGGCTAGGCTAAAAAAAATTTCACACCTAGAAAAAACCCATGCCAAGACAAAAAAGAACCACATTCAATACCATTCATGCCAAATATAGTAAGGAAATCATAAATGAAAATCAATACCGACAAATAATGTTGATGTAGTTGCTTCCTTCCTGCTCCTCCTTGCTTGCTTCCTCCTTCTTCGTGATTTCTTTCCTTTCTTGGTCCAATGCGAAAGTGCTCCAAGAAAACTCTAAGTGTCGAAGAGTGGGAGTGAGAGAGAGAGAGAATAATGAGAGAGCCTCTAATTTCTTCATTTTCCATTAATTTCCTTCATTTTCCTCCTCATTGCAACATGTTACCTTTCACCTTCCTTTTCTCCTAGTTTCCATTATTTTCATAAATAATTGCCAATAAATTGCACTTTTCCTTTCCATTTCCTTTTCCAATTTCCTTAGCCTTAATAAACCATGTGAAAGCCTGCACTAGGGTGTTTTCCCAACATTCATCTTGGAATATGTGTCCCATCAACCGTGGTTGTTATTTTTACTTTATTACATGGAATTTTCACCAAGGTTGTTACAGGTGAGAGTCTTATGTTAGTGGAACTAACGTGTAGGAAGAGAGGAGGAGAGTTTGAGATTGTTTGGGTTAGTGTGGTGTGTTGTGGAAGGGAAAAAAGGATTTTTATAAGGACTAGGGTGTATATAATAGAGCACCCAAGGCCTTAAACCGTGTCATTTTCCTCGAATAAAATGTCCATGGGGAGGTAATGCATGCATGAAATCAAGCTCCTCACTCTTAGGGATTTGCATCATATTATAAATATAGAAAATACTCTAACTCATCCACTTTCCTAATTAAGAATTATTACTTAACTAAAGATAGAAAACAACTTTCTAATTATATAAATAACTAAAATGAAAAAAATTATAAGGTTGGTGTATGCATGCTAGATACATGCATGTGTTGTATGCTACAACTTGAACTCACATGTCTGATTAAAGCCCCAAAGAACAAAGCTAGCCCAAATATAGATTAGAGGGATCAACCACTGTAACCTCAATGACTCTCTCTCTACACTTTATGTTGGTTCTTCTCCAACTTGTAGAAATTATGATGTATATATGCAACTAATGAAATTTTAATCAAAATCACAAGACACAAACCTACTCTACTTCTATGTGGAATTTAATTCACAATTTAGAACATCAATCACAAACATTAAATGAGAAATAACATATATGAACAAAGAAATTTTCACAGGGAAAGAAATCTACTACAAGCCCCAATACCTACTTGCATTAATCTGAATAATATAGATGTATTACAATTGCTTTTCTCAATTGATCATAACCTGCAAGTGAATTACCTATCTCTCTGCTCACTGAGAAGGTCTCACCCGGACTTAGTCAATTTTACCTCTGCTTGATGTTGAAGAATGTAACTAGGTTTGGTCTTCATAACTATATTTGAGTCATAATAAGATGTATTTATCGAAACAAAGTAAAAGAATTTATTATTATTATTAACATGCATTATTAAAGCATGAGTTTCATTCTTGGGTCATCATGTTCTAGGTCAAAGTCCTCATTGTGGACATATAAGTTTTATCTGGAGTCATTAGAGTCATTGTCCATTTTATGAGACCCTTCTTGGGATTTTGAATCATGTGAAAATAATTATTATTGAGTAAAATAAGTCATTTGTCACCTTAACAGTAAGTCAGCCCTTGCCTGATGGAGTATGTCTACATTACGAAAATTTGACCCACATAAAAGAGTATATATAGAAGTGCATTTTGATTCATTTGGAGAATCACACACAAAAGTTTGATATACAAGCAAGAGAAGCATAAAAATTGGGAAATTGCAGGAAAAAGGAGAAGGATTTTAGAGAAGATAAAAATCAAAGTTTCTGGGTCCTCTACCTCTCACATGTGTGAGGTTTTTGGGCAATTACAGGAGGTTGAAAATATGATATTTACTACAAGTTGAATTTCAGTTGAAGGAGGTCGAAGTGTTGCTACTAGGTTGAAGTTCTGCTGGTGCTACTAGGTCAAAGTTCTGATGCTGCTACTAGGTCGAAGTTCTATTGTTGCTACTGCGTCGAATTTATGTTGATGCTACTAGCTTGAAATTCTACTGCTGCAAGGTCAAAGTTATAGGTCGAAGTTGTTGAAGAATAAGGGAGGGTTGACTTGGATATTAGAGGAAGTATGTGTGTAGGTTAAATATTCTTGGATTATCTCGTCTTGGCTTGTGAAACTACTGAAGAAAGAGGTTTTACTAGGTTTTCCCCTAGATAGGGGTTTTTCCCTCGCTGTCTTCTTACATCTGGTGTCTTTGATCTTCATTTTATGGTTTTGGTAATTGCTTGATAAAATAAGAGCACAAGAAATTTACTAAGAACATATGAATATCACAAGTAATTATCAACATAAAAAAATATTTTCTCCTTTCTGATTTTCCAATATGGTATTAGAGTTAAGGTGAAGAAGAATAAAAAGGTAGTTTGAAAATCTATTGAAAGGAGAATAAGAAGTCTTAATAATTTGAATAAGGTTCAATGTTGGAGCGGGGTCCCCTAAGTTTTGAGCAAAATCTTTGTTCTTACCCCTGCGTGCTCAAGCGAGGTGCTAGTAGACTAGGGTTTCGTAATCAATATCGACAGACCCTTAAGTTAGGGTTTTATAGAGAACATTTTTAAGGTTCCATAAGAATGATCAAATGTATAAATAGGGTATATTAAATATAATGATTAATCACCCAAATAATAATATTTATGATTCAAATTTCATAGACATAACGACGTTAGTAATATAAAGAATATTATTGAAAGAGATGAATATACCTTTATTATGAAGAGAACAAATCTTGTGGTTTAAGACATACCTTTGAGTTGTTTCTAAAAAACCTTGTACGAAATCAATTCTTGAAGGGATTCCTTTGCAATAGAACTTTTACCATGCTTTATCTTGTGAGGTCTTCTCCATAACCCTTGAGTATCAAGCAAGATTTCCTAAACAAGAAAAATATAAAGAAAGGTTATGAGAATATAATAAAAACATATCTAGTTAAGAGAGGAAACCGAACATAAAAGGGTAATACAAGGAGTAAGATACTTGGTAAAATGGTGAGGGTTCCCTCTTAATCCAATATTGAGGTAAACCTACAACTTTATTAAAACAATTCAAAAAATTTCTACCACAGCATGTTAGACCTACTACTAGAAATCAAAACATAAAGGAAAACAATTCAAAACTTAGATTAGAGAACTAAAAGAAAGAGAGAGGATTTAGTATTGTATTTCCTTTATTTATGATTCTTTTGTCTTGTTATTATTTGGTGATCCTTCATCGACAACATTTTCTCGATCCCTGTCCCTCCTTTTAATCCTTGAATTCTTAGGACAATCGCTTCTATAGTGATCCATCTTGTGACAATTGTAACATTCAATATTGGATAGGTCTATATTCTTCCTTGGCCCTTTGAACTTATTTAAGGTTCCTTTATTCTTGTGATGAGAGGAATAAGCATTTGAAATTTTCTCCTCTTCATTCTCCTTACTACTTACTAATGAAATTATGACTTGTCCTTGACTATATGCATTCCATAATTGTTCAAATGTAGGAGTGTCCTTCCAACTGTTGATTCCTAATGCAAAGGCACTCCAAGATGTTGGTAATCCTAGAAGAGCAGTAACCATGAGCTCCTTTTTAGGTACTATTTTATCTATTTCCTGGAGTTCATCTCTGATTCTAGAAATCCTTACAAAGAAGGATGCCACCGTATCATCTTTGGTCATCTTCATAATTCTTAGTTCATTCTTGAGGCTTGAAATTTGACCAAGATTCTTGATTGTGAACAATTTGTATAAGGCCTCATACATCTCTTGAGCGGAATATTTGTTGGATATATATTGCAAGTGAGTGGAATATTTTTTGGAGATAAATTGCAAGAGAGCGTGGATTAAGTGAGGCCACTTCAAGTGAGCCTGCCATCTACTTCAATCGTCGCAACTACAGGAAGCAAAATTTTCCCCTTCCCAGGTGCAGTGGTTTCAATGGAGCAAACAGATTTGTGCGTGCAGGTCCAAACCTGCCCCGAGGTCAGCATCAACCTTCTAAAGCTTCCAACTGGGAAGCTCCATGCGCTACACATATTCATATTAGCATAACTACAGATCAGAGAGGCGTGCGCACAATAGCAGATCAACAAGGCCAAGACGATTGCAGCAACAAAGACAACATAGTATACTAAGGCTCAGACAATGCAAAAGACAATCGTAGCTCAACGCTTGGAGCTGGAGAGCTTTATCGACATGTTATGTGGGGAGATTTTAGACGTATTCATCCTGACCTCCACAGCACCACAAGCCAAAATTGAGAGCCTGGTCACAACCATCAAAGCCTCTAGGTCCGAAATTCAGTCCGTTAAAGCCAATTTTGAGCTGTATATTACTGCATTGCAGATGAAGCTATAGCCTGACACCCCCCCGAGAGGTGCGCACGCAACGGTCCGCGCAAGTAAAGAAATCATTCTCTAGAATCTCCGAAGACGTTGAGAAGGGTTATTCACTCATAGAGAAAGACATGGGACTATGGAACTCTGTGCAGACAAATCCACTTGTCAAGAAAATCACTCAGGAGCTACGGGCGAAGGAGTAGGAGTTTGACAACCTACAGGAGGCTCTGCCTACCTTCATCCTTGCTCAGAGAATGACATGCCTTCAGACCAGCCAGGCACTGTGGGACGAGGTGAAGGAGATCCACCATAAGAAGAAGATATTCATAGATCATATGAAGCCATGGGTGGACGAGGCCATGAAACTATTTGAGGACCTTAATCTGGCAATCTGGAGCTTGAACCAAACATTTCAGAGTGTCACTTTGGCCACTGAAGGGATGACTTCAAAAAATTTGGTGGAAACCATGCAAAGCACAACATATCAAAGCGTGGGTATCTTGGCATAATTTGCAGCTTCTATCAAGGATCTCCAGAGAAAAATGAAGAATCCAGTGCCCGTGTGACTCAGGACGAGTCAAAAGATTGTGTTGGGGGCTTGTTGGAACAGGGTTCCCTAAGTCTGACCATTTTTCTATGTTTTGTAATAGATTAGTTGTGCGCAAGGGATTTCGGTGGTTCAAAGCCCCTCATGAATTGTAATGGGTCAAAGGGTAGATCAAGGGGCCGCAAACCAAATTTTGCGGGCCATAGAGTAGCGCAAGCTAATAGTATAAATAGATGGCTAGATTGAGTCTAAGAAGTTAGTTTTTGAATAATTCTGAACGTGAATGATATATTTGGATACCTTGTGAGATTTTGTGTGGATTGTCTAGGTAAGAAGGCTATTGTTGGCTATGTGTGTGAAGACCTAAGTCATGTTGTGTGCGGACCCTGATGGCTATGTGCGTGGGTTGCCAAAGTGTTTTGTAAGAAGGATCTGAATTGATAGTAATAAATGAACATTGTTGCGGATATATGAGTTCTATATGCATCTGTTGTTTATGTTAAGAATGTTTTTGCATCTTATTTCTGATTCTTGTACTGACTGCAAATAGATCTCTTGCGCAAATATGTTTGGGTTTATATGGATATGATGGTATAAGCCTTTGCTATTAAGTGTTAAGGGTTATTACTTGATTTATATTTTTTGTGTTGACTTGTGCAAGACATTCTGCATATTTGAGCTAAATCTGTCTGAAAGTGTTTACTGGTTAGGCCTACTATTACGAAGGTCTGTTTATGGTTATTTGGGACCTTAGGGCACCCACATCATTGAAACCTCTCTCAAGGTGCAGAAACCTAGTTCTAGCACCCCTCCATACTGCTTCAGGTGAAACATTGACTTGCGCAAGCAAGTCACTGTCGAAAGGGCTAGTAGTAAGAGGGTTTTGTTGGTTAACCTCAATTCCGAACTTGGTTCAGGACCCCTCAAGCCAACAGTGACCAATAAAATGATCATGTAAGGGGATAAATCTATTATCTTCAAGAACTATGCCTAACTCATTGAAGGGGGAAAAAAATTAGAAGGAGCCTCCAAATATAGGGCATCGAAAAAGAGGATAGATATCATCCTCAAGAAGAATAAAGTCTTGGATGTAGTAAAAGGAAAAGTAAAGAAGCCTACAAATGAATCAACTGATGCAAAACAATCAAATTTTAGAGAAACAAAGATATTAGCTATGATCCTAATAGTGGATGGAATAAAGGATAACCTCATCCCATGTATATCCAACAAATATTCCGCTCAAGAGATGTATGAGGCTTATCCAAATTTTTCACGATCAAGAATCTTGGTCAAATTGAAAGCCTCGATAATGAACTAAGAATTATGAAGATGACCAAATATTATATGGTGGAAACCTTATTTGTAAGGATTTCTAAAATCAGAGATGAAATCCAAGAAAAAGATGAATTAGTACCTAAAAAGGAGCTCATGATTACTTCTCATCTAGGATTACCAACACCTGGGAGTGCCTTTGCTTTAGGAATCAACGGTTGGAAGGACACTCCTGCATTCAAACAATTATGGAATGCATATAGTCAAGAACAAGTCATAATTTCAATAGTACGTAGTAAGGAGAATGAAGAGGAGAAAATTTCAAATTCTTATTCCTCTCATCACAAGAATAAAGGAAACTTCAAGAAGTTCAAAGGGTCATTGAAGAGGATAGACCTATCCAATATTGAATGTTACAATTGTCACAAGATGGGTCACTATAGAAGTGATTTTCCTAAGATTCCGAGGATTAAAAGGAGGGGCTGGGATTGAGAAAATGTTGTCAATGAAGGATCACCAAAGAACAACAAGATAGAAGAATCATAAATAAATGAATTACACTACTAAGCCCTCTCTCTCTCTCTCTCTTAGTTCTCTAATCTAAGTTTTGAATTTTTTTCCTTTATGTTTTGATTTTTAGTACTTGTAGGTCTAACATGTTGTGGTAGAAAAATTTTGAATTATTTTAATAAAGTTGTAGGTTTACCTCAATATTGGATTAAGAGGGAGCCCTCACCATTTACCAAATATAAGTATCTTACTCCTTGCATTACCCTTTTATGTTTGGTTTCCTCTCTTAACTAGATATGTTTGTATTATATTCTCATAACCTTTATTTATATTTTCCTTGTTTAGGAAATCTTGCTTAATACTCAAGGGTTATGGAGAATACCTCACAAGATAAAGCATGGTAGAAGTTATGTTGCAAAGGAAGCCCTTGAAGAATTGATGTTGTACAAGGTTTTTTATGAAAAAACTCAAAGGTATGTATTAAACCATAAGATTTGTTCTCTTCATAATAAAGGTATATTCATCTCTTTCAATAATATTCTTTACCTTACTAACATCGTTATGTCTAGGACCTTTGAATCATAAATATTCTTATTTGGGTGATTAATCATTATATTGAATATACCCTCTTTATAAATTTGATCATTCTTATGGAACCCTAAAAAGGTTCTTTGTAAAAACCCTAACCTAAGGGTGTGTTGATATTGATTATGAAACCCTAGTCTACTTAGGGTTATTGATGAAATCTAGAAAATACTATTCTTATGGTGTTTAGGGTTTTGATACTATTATAGAAACCCTAGTCATTTAAGGTTTTTTGTGTATTGAAATCTTAGACCTTTGAGGTTTTAGTAAATTAAGGTTTATTATAAAAACCCTTATATATCTAGAGTAAGCTCCTATGAATGAAACCCTAGGTGTATAGTTATCTGTCTGATTGAAACCCTAGCTTGATCAAAATTGTTGTATATCTAACCTTAACATATTGATACCTGTGTCTTGGGTTTATGATATTCTTGTACATGAATATGAAATCCTATATAGGTATATTTGTTAACATAATTGTTGATTGTCATCATGTGAAAATTCTAGGGTTTGTAACTAAGCCCTAGTAAAATTTTGATATTCTAGGATATACTGATATTGTTTTGCCTTGAAAATGAATCTAGGGTTTACAACAAACTCTAGTAGAATTTTATCATATTTTTGAAACCTTAGATTATGATATAATTGGTTTTTACTATTGATATCTAAAGCTTAGTGTCTCAAATATTAATTTGCAAAATATCATAGTAGAATTTGTCATATTAAGGCCCTAATGAGACTGATATCTTGATTGAGTTACTAATTTGATATATGTTTGTAACAAAACTCTAGCTAGAAGTTAAAGAATAGCCTCTTGTTGATTATGAACCTAACTAAGTTTAGGTGTTTGACTAAAATCTAATGCTTCCATTATTTTATGATTCTGATATAGTTAACTTCATGCTTTTGTATATGTATTTGGTTGTACTTGTTGTTTAAGTTGTGCAGGTACATAATCTTTAAGATGTTGAATATATTCGTAAGGAAATTTACTTGATTGGTAAGCATGATGAATGATGATGATTAAGATGAATTTGATAAAAATGAATGAATCCATGAAATATTCTCCGATATTATAGAAAGTAGTTGATCTCCCTAAGTTAAGAGGAAGCTTGGATAAAAGAAAGGATATATCTCCCCAAGTTGAGAGGGAGGGAATATCATGTTAGTTATGGTGGTTGTTTTAGTGTGGGATCTGCCATTATTTCGTGGATGAGTGGAAAGAAATATATGGTTGCATTAAGTAGTGATAAATCATAATATGTTGCTACATCTAAAGTAGGAAAGGAAGTTGTATGGTTGAGGAAACTTCTCTCAGATTTCTTTTCGAAGCCTCTAAGTCCCACTGTGATAAATTGAGATAAGAAAAGTAGCATCAAGATGATTGAATACCCAAAAGGTTTGTGTTTACTTATGTATTTTAAATTTTATTATTAATTGGGGGTTTTTTTTGTACAGGTAAATCTATCAAAGTTTTGTAAGCATGCTTGATATTACCAATCTATTTGATTGGGAAACATTTGATGTTACCAATTTGAATAATCCGGAATGTTGAGGAATCATGTGTAACGCAAAATTCCTGGGAGGACATATGGTCGGTCCTGAAGTAGGGATGGTGGTGTTGGTCATAGAGATATGACCTTGCATTCCACACCTAGCTCCCTGGGTTGATGGTTCGTAAGTAAGTTTGATGGTATCTAGAGAGGTTGAAAGCTTTAGTCCATATTAGTCCCACCGGTATATATTTCCCTAGTTGGGAATCTAGTCTAGGGCACCGTGTGTGCCTAAAATCTTCATGTTTCATGTGTTTTGAGATCTTCCATGTACTTGTATATATGCGTAATGATGAATACCTCCCTAGTTAAGAGGGAGTGTTGGAGAATGTAACTAGGTTCGGTCTTCATATTTGTATTTGAGTCATAATAAAATGTATTTATCAAAAGAAAGAAAAATATGTTTTATTATTATTAAAATGACATATTAAAACATGAGTTTCATGCTTGGGTCATCGTGTTCTAGATCAAAGTACCTATTATGGACTTCTAGGTTTTATCTAGAGTCATTCGAGTCATTTTCCATTTTATGAGACCCTTCTTGGGCTTTTAAATCATATAAAAAGAATTATTATTGATAAAAATAAGTCATTTGTCACCTCCACACCAAGTTGGCCCTTACCTGATGAAGTCGGCCTACATTAGGTAAATTCGACCCACGGAAAAGGGTATATGTAGAGGTGCATCTCAATTCATTTGGAGAATCACACACACAAGTTTGATATACAAGCAAGAGAAGTAGAAAATTCGTGAAATTACGAGAAAAAGAAGGATTGCAGAGAATATAAAAATTGAATTTTCTAGGACATCTATCTCTCACACGTGGAACTTTTTGGGGAATTACAGGAGGTCAAAAATTTGAGATTTACTGCAAGTCGAAATTCAGTTGCAGGAGGTTGAAGTGTTGCTACTAGGTCAAAGTTTTGTTGTTGCTACTAGGTCGAAGTTTTGTTTCTGCTACTAGGTCGAAGTTTTGTTGTTGCTACTAGGTCAAAGTTTTGTTGTTGCCACTAGGTTGAAGTTATGTTGTTTCTACTAGGTCAAGGTTCTGTTGTTGTGGCTAGGTGTATTTTTTATTGTTGCAAGGTCGAAGTTGCTGAAGAAGAAAGGAAGAATGACTTGGTGATTGGAGGAAGAATGTGTCTAGGTTAAAGAGTCTTGGATTATCTCATCTTTTCTTGTGAAACTACTGAAGGAAGAGGTTTGACTGGTTTTTCCCTAGATAGGGGTTTTTCCTTGGTTTTCTACCTACGTTTGGTGTCTTTGATCTTCATGTTATGGTTTTTTTAATTTCTTGATAAAAGAAGAACACAAGAAAGTTAATAACAATATCACAAGTAATTATCAACATAAGAAAATATTTCTTCCTTTATGATTTTCCAATACCTGAGCTTATATTTACTTGCACAATTACTTTAGAAATTAGGCCACTATTATTTATTAATTTCTCAAAATGGATTACGCAATTACATGGGTTGATCATCTAACCGCACACAACACTTATACACTTAAGACTAGTCTACAGTTGATGTTAAACTTCCTTGGAATCTCCACAACAATTGGGGAACTCGAATTCTCTGCATGCACTAGATATTCTGGGTTGATTGAATAGTTAACTGGATGATCACTTAGTTTTACTAAAGTCCCACTACTTAACTAACCTTCCACTAGTTCCTCCAACAATTAAAACTAGTTTTACTGAAAACAACTTGAAATAACTAGCCTTGATTGCTGAAAATTATAAATCACACATGCTTACCTAAAATATAATTCCTCTATCTCGAAATTAATGAGCTAACTGAGTGAAAAGGGCCATGTCATCTTAGTTAACTACATCCAAGTTGTCCACTGATTTGGAAATTTTAATTTTCTCAACTTAATCAAGGAAAAATCGAATTGAGAATTTATTACTACATTTTCAACACTCCCTCTCAGCAAGAAATGGATTATAAACCACCCCTATCCTGCACTTGTGAAATTCGAAATTCCCTCTTTATAAGGCCTTTGTAAAAAATTTAGCATCGTGTTCCTACATCACAATGTATTGTAGCAACATTATATGCCTCTGCACACAATATTGTAAATGGTGATACCATATATCTATATGCTTGGATCAATCGTGAAAAACAATATTTTTCAGATAGCTTGATGCAACTTTGATGATCACAGCATATCACATTTGGATCCATCATCTGACCAAACATTCCCACAAGTATATTTCTCATCCATATCACCTCATGTTGATTGACATGCAACCATGCATTTTTCTTCTGCCAAGTTGAGTGCCACAAATATTTGCTTCCTGTTGTACCAGGAAATCATTGTGGACCCAACACTGAAAATTCCACCCTATGTACTCTTTTGGTCTAATGGAATTTGTTTAGTCAATTTAATTATCTTAAATTGCTATCATAAATTATCAACCAGAGTAGGTAATATGGTGAAGTTCAAATGCACTATATATGTTAGAAGTCTTTATTACTTGATTTATTTTGGTGATTTTATATGTGAAAGTTGTTTCTGAAATTGTTTTTTATTCTAGATGTTCTTGAATGAATTTAAGAGACTAAATTATGAAAAACAAGCTAAAAATTAATGACAAATGGCAAATCTTGTTAGTATCTAATGATTAATTTTGAGAGGAACTAAAATTCTAAAACCAAAAATCAATTCTAATTTTTATGTCTTTTTGAAATTTTAATGTGAGTGAAACTTATCCCAAAGAACTGCTAAAAATTATTTTATGCTGAGAAAAGAAATCACTATTTATGGAGTAAAAATATTTTAGCTCACAAGACAGAATCGATTTAATTTTTTTTAGAAAAGAAATATTCTATTACTACTTCAATTATATCTCACAAGAACTAGTCTATGATAAGCTTCTATTGTATGAAAATAAACAATCTAATTATTAATAAAATTAACCAATGATAAGTTGATATATTCCAAGCTCTTATGATAAAATATCTCTGTGTTTTAACCATCTAATGAATCTATTTAAATGAAATAAATAGAGTATCTACTTAACCTAATGACATCCTGGAAATAGTGATAGAAAAACAATGAAATAACAATGGTAATTTGGATCTTCAACACTGTTAAAATCTAGAAATAATTAAGATGAAAACGAGAATGAAAGCAGAGCATGTATCTACGCTACGACACATTGTAAATGCATAAGAATTAAGCTAACACTTAAATGAAATAATGAAAATGAAATGAAACTTATTCTATTGCAGGGGCCCTCCACAATAGATGGCTTGAATCTATTATTTACTAACTTCGCATTAGAACTCCACAATGCTTCTTCATTCGATTAAAGGAATAAAAACTGAGTTTGAGAATAGCATAGTCTCATAATAATTTGTATTGTGTACACAATTACTTAGTCTAATATTTATAAAATCTTGTCATTAAATGTTCTAAGGGTTTACGCCTTCTAAGACTAAGCAAATTTTATCTGCAATTCTAAAAAAAATTATAATTTCGCTACATCATGATTTTCTACGTGGTAGAGAAAATCATGAAGCTTCAAACTTTCTTGCTCGCATGTTCTAGCTCTTGGTTGATTGCTCCTTTGACCGTATTTCTGGCGATCTCTTGCTTTATTATGGATAGATGGATAGGATAGGATCTATTACTGAATAATTTTTCAACTGCCCATATTTTCCTCTACTCCATTAATACCTTATAACTTGTTGAACCATGACGGTGGCTACAGAAATAGAGTTTGGCCGTAGAATTGCATTAATTCTGTAGCTAAATACAAATTTCATTCTAATAATAAGGAACAATTGAAAATATGAAAAATAGATCATTAGGATACCTTACCAAGTCAAAATGTGCATTCCAACACTTGTTTGAGCTTATGGTGTTGTAAAAAAGAAGGAAAAATAGTGAAAGGGAGTGTCAAAATTTAAGCAGTCTTGAGGCTCTACATTCCCCCACGAGGAGACCATTGCATGTCCTCATGAAAAAACAAAAAATTGTGAGTCTTATCATGTTACTAAATCTGCCCTAAGACCTCTTCTAAAACATCTAATTTCATCTTATTTTCCTTCCTTGTGGTTACAACCACCCTTGGCTTTCTCATTAGAGGTTTATATTTCAGGTTAATGACCTGTCTACTTAGTTATTTATTCTTCTTTTTTAACTTTTTGTTCTTCTTGAACCATAAACCCAGATGTAGAAGTGTATTTTCATTTATGGTTTTCTCAATTTGGCTTTGCAACTTCAAGGCTTCATTTTATTGTTTAATATGCCTGTTTAGTGTCTCCAGTTCAAATATCTCTTATTTCAGAGTATTCACAACTAGAGGTTCTTGTGGACTATGCAGCTGATCTTCAAAAACTTATGTCTTTCCTCCATCTCTCTTCTCCAAAGACTCAATATAATCATAAATTTCCTGTTATACTGAGTCAATTTCTAGATTTCTTCGACCTGGAATCTGAGTGGGTGAAATAGCAGTGGGTGATGGAACCCTAGGTTCCTCTTCTAAATTAACAAATTATGTTTCTTTCAAAGATGGTTTCTTTGCTATTTTTCTGGCTCTAGAGCTTCTTCTTATTGGTTGAGGAGGATTTTTAATTTTGGCCTTGATTTTAAGCTCTTGTGCATTTATGGATTTACCCTTCCCTTTTATTTTATCCTCCTCCTTTTTATCAGTTTGCTTCTTAAATTTTCCCAAAAATTTTGAAATGGGGATTTCATCCTCTAACTGTTCTTGGAGTGGTTTTTCATTTTCAACTTTTCTTCTTATTCCTCTTTTTGCCTTGCTACAACTATATTTTTCTTGGTCTCCTTCTTGGAAATGGTTTTGAATTAGGAATTTTCCCAAGTTTCCCCTAGGATTTTAAGGTGAAATTAAATGAGAATTTTTATTAACCCATGATGATACAATTTATTGTCTATAAATTGAATCTTCTTCTGAATAGTTCCTTCCGTTTTCTTCAAGCTATGAAATAAAAAGTATGGAAGGTTTATTTCACTATCTTCAAGAAAATTCATTAACAGCCTAACATGGTAAAATAACATGCATCCGAACCTTCCCCCATTGGTAATGAATTTATGGATTATCAATAAAAAATTACTCCATTTTCCTTTAAGAGTTGTGTTAGGAATTCCTTTTTTAAAGATGTTAGTATCCATACCTGGGTTTTTTAGAAATATTTTCCATCCTTCACCTTCAATTCCTCTATTTTTAAACCATATTTTTCATGTCTTAGATATTCTGGTGGCTTCAGATATGAAATAATCTGTTATGGAAAACTTGATATCTACGATTTTGACCTTCACTCCATCAAACACTCTAGAAAAATATTTTGTAACCTCCTTATGAAACCCTTTAGATTTTTCAACAAAACTGAGCCATTATTCTCTCTGTAACATTTCCTTAGGCTATGGGTAAGCTTACATAAATTTTCTTCCTTCATGTTATGTCATAATTGCTCCCATGGCTGTCGAGAAGCTTTACCTTAAGAATACCTCTTTAACATGGTAGACTGAGGGTTTTAGTATGAGTTAGGAGTATAAGTGAATTATGTTACAAAATGGATGATATGTAAGGATAAATGAATGAATGAGTGAGGCTTCAGAACTATCGAGAGCGTGAGTGAGGTTTAATAAAAAGAGATTGTTAAAGTATGAGTTGGATTATTTCACCAATGAGATTGGGATTTGATGTTAGAATGGTTGTGTAAGTGATGAGGGTTTAGTGGTGGAGTGTAAGATTTGATTTCGATTTGACATGATCAGCTCTTTTAATGATGTTTTTGAGTTGGTGGTATAAAATGATCACCTAATTCATATGTCAATGTTTTCATCCTTATTATTAAATAAATTTTTGCATTTGCATACCTTAAATTTTGATATTGCTAACCTTCAATTGTTTCTCTTTTTCTTGTCTTCATGCATTATTTAGTGTATTCTTCAACTGCTTCGGTCATAAATTTCTTGTCATATCTGAGTTGCAGAAATCCATTAGAGCTACAGAATTACATTAATTATGTAGCTATATTTTTATTTTTTGAAAAAAGAAAAAGGGATGCAAATAATTGGGATTTTTAGAATAGGAATAAAGAAAATGTAAGGTGCCAAAAACAGATCTTTCTGTTTTCACCCTATATTTTCTGTATAAGTATTTGAATCAATGATTGGTTTTCATACTTATACAAAATTATATATATATATATATATATATATATGTTAATATGAAAAAAATAAAAGAAGACTTCTAAGTTGTGGAATAAGAATAATTCTTCTTAGCCAAATTTATATATCAGCATTATCTTGAAAAATATTAACAAATTCCTCTTTTTTCAATGGCTTGTGTTAGATCCTTAGTCGATGTCCATTTACAAGGAGGGGAACTTTTTCTTCGTCAATATTTCTAATCCTGACTGCTCCATTATAAAAGACTCTCTCAATATCATAAGTCCCAAGCCAATGAGTTTGAAATTTCCCTTGAAAATATTTGAACTTTGAATCAAAGAGAAGTGTCCAATCTCCAACATGAAATTTTCTTTCCTTGATGTATTTATCATGCCATCTGGATATTTTTTGTTGAACTAGGGTGGTATTTTGAATTGCATCTTGTCTTATTTCATCAAGCTCATTGAGTTTTTCCATTTCATGCCTTTGTGCTTTTGACAAGCCATGTCCCAATTTAATTGTTGTTTTGAAACTTTTTATTTGAAACTCTATTGGAAACAAGACTTGCTTCCCATAAACAAGTTCATGGGAGTATGTCATATTTTACTTCTCCATGTGGTGCGGTAGGCCCATAAAGTTTCTGGAAGCTTTTCCGCCCAATACCTTCTATGCAAATGTACAGTATTTGTGAGGGTTGCCTCAATCACCTTATTAGTGGACCCTACTTGTCCATTTACCCATGGATTATATGGAATGGACTTTCTATGCTTGATTTTGTATTCTTCCACGGTCTTCTGCACCATTCTGGATGTAAACTGAGTTCCCTGATCTGTGACAATTTTCCTTGGGACACCAAAATGAGTAAAA